>VZZY01014238.1:67144-118737 GCA_013400335.1 Eurystomus gularis | reverse complement strand
TAGCGCTGCGCGCCGGCCATGCCCGGTGGCTCTGCGAGAGCGGCCCTTGCCCGGCGTCGCCCGCTGCTGCGCGCTGCCGCTTCTCCCGGCAGCTGCTTCTCCCCTGAACGCCTCCATTCGGTGCCGCGACCCGGCCCGGAGCACCCTCCTTAACGGCATAATTAGAGAAAGCGAATTGGGCCCTCCGTTACAGAGAAACCCCCCAGAGGTGTTGCTCGTTTTCACGTCAGCTGCGCTGCCGGTGGTCGTCTTATCAAAAGGCCGTGATGCTCTGACACCACAGAGCAAAATTAAAGCATTATTTTTTAAAATCTCTTTTATTTCTCACTTGCCTTACACCCACTTGATAAAGACACTGCAAGTGGGAGGAAAGGAGTATGCATTTCTGAGGACAGGCTTTAGAACTTCAAAATTACAATCTCCTAAAAGACAGAGCTGATCTGTGGAAAAACAAGTAAAATAACCAACTGCACTGCAGCGCAGTTGTTAAACTGCTGCTGTCAGTCAGTGTGGTTTCCACCAGCCAACAATAAAAATGTTTTGACATGCAATCTTGTACGCACTTCAACAATAGCTCCCTAATAGGAATTTTCAACCATGGAAATATTTCTTTTTCCACTCCCTTGGAATCACGAAAATTTCGACGTGATACAAGTCCCGTTGTAAAGGGCGCCAGAGCAACTCTGTAAATTGTGTTGTACAGAACAGTCATGTGCAATACAACTGTTATATTTCATAATAAAAACCAGCTTATCACCAGGGACAGAAGACTTTAGGTTCTTAAAAAAATACCATCAGGCCAGACAGTGCTTGCGATTGGAAATTTAGGGTCTCCCAGTTGCCTTTCGCTGATTAAGCTCCACCGAGGCTCCTGCCTGAGCAGAAGAGGTGAAGGTTGACTTTGGGTATTTACAGAGCTCATGGGTGTCCAGCTTGTGCTTAGCCCCACAGACACCAACAGCATCCAGCACGAGCAGAGTCTGATGCAGTGATTGCATCCACAACTATTCTGTTTCCAGCTCCAGAAGGCAACTGAGACCAGAGCAGCCTTCACGGTCACTCTAGTCTTGTCTGCAAAGAGGCTGGACTACGCACAGGAGCTCTGCTGATTCAGGCTCTCCACCACACTCCTGCTTTCAAAAGTCATGCAGGGATGTGGTTTCGTCTCCGAGTGGAAGAGATCTGTAAATGATTTGAAGGTTCAGAGTTCAGGAGCGGTTTGGAAAAACACCCGTCTGGCTGCAACGCTCGCAGGGGAGCTGTCTGGTTACATAGGGTGTCTCTGGGTATTTCTGGCATTTCACCTCCTGACTGAAGTCAGGAAAACTAAAAGAAAGAAAAAAAATATGGAAAAATACATCCAGACACTTCCAGACTTGGAAACCAATTTCCTAATGTTTAGTCAAAGGCAGAAATTGGTTCTTTTTTTACTCAGCTGTCCGTCTTTGGACTAGAAAAGAGTCAGTGCCATTTCCTTTAAAATATCAGATAAGTAGCATAAATAGCCACCCAAGAATCAGAGATATGACTAATTCCTATTTGTTGGGCGTACAACATAAATAACTACTTGTTTCACTACTCATTAATTACAGTGAGGTGTCTCCAGCTGTGTCATATGTGTCCAGGTCTGCTTCCACGCTGTCTCCTTCGGGTAAATCCATGTCGTCACTCCGCAGACTTGTACCAATGAGAGGAAACGGGAAAGGCTGTGCGCCACGGGCACCCCCTCTGCCTCTGCAGCTCTGGTTCCTGGGGATTTCAGAAGAGAAGATGAGCTGCAGGGGTTAAGCCACAGCCACTAATTTTGTAACTGGTGTAACATCATGTGTCCGAGGTACACTTCCCAGGTGGCTTCCTAAGCTGTCACACTGCGAGTACTTCTGGTGAGGTTTGTAATTCACCTCAGCAGTACATGTAAACGCTACTTAATGGATGGCTTTAATGCTGTCTTCCCGCTTCCAGGATTTTCACCGGGTCACTGCATCAGCGTTGGAGCTTTCCCTGGGGCTGTGCACACGTTGCCACGCAGCCGAGGATAGGGGAAACTGCCATTCCAGGTCAAGCTGATTACAGGTTTTTGACTGAAACAAGCATTTTTTTTTCTTTTAAGAAAACACTGAGTCACAAAAACTTAAAATTACCTTGCAAATGGATTGATTTTGAGGGGAAAGTTTCCTGAACAGGGTGGACTTTGTGAATACAGAAAAAGAAAGAATTGTTCAGTGATTAGGGCACTTGCATGTGGGAGCCTGGCAGTCAGCAAAGCGCAGTGAGTTCTGAAATAATAGTCACTGAGTCTGAGAGCACAAAGTCAGGCAGCACAAAGATTTGAAGCCGCTTTGCAGACTAGTTCCTCAATCATTGGTTCATGGTCTTGGTATATCCTCCTAGTGCCAGCTCGTTTTGTAGAGCTGATTAAAAACAATTCAGTAATTCAGGGAGCAAAATGCCTGTGAGCCAGCAGCTGTAGCACCTGGGTGAGATAGGGACCCTTGCTTCAAGGTGGTCAGAGGAAAGACTTGTGTGCAGGTATCTCCCATGCAAGGAACCTGGAAGCGATGGTGCACTCTGTTCAGCATGACATGGAGGCCAAATCAAATGCTTCAACACTTTTTTTGTGATTCAGCCATCACAAAACATTCCTTATTTCTACCTACCCCAGTGAGATGAATAGAATTTAAAAGGGGCGTGTCTATTTATAGGCTCATTTTCCCCTCCTACGTCAGTGCTGCTTTTAAATGCTCCACTATGCGTTCCATGATTGCCCTGAAAAGACTAATTTTGTTTAACTTCAAAACTAAAGCTGGTGGGAACTGAGGATGCCCCAAAAGTAATTGTCTTAACACAAAATGGTGATGTGAGGTCAAGGGGAAGTGCAGGACCTGAGTGCTCAAAATACCATCAGCTACGTCATGAAAACAGATGTGCTCTGTTACTTTTTTCTGTGTATGAGGAATAGTCTCAAGATCAGGGTCTACTCTGAACAACTCAACAAAGGTTTTTGTCCTATTCTTCTGCTTTTTACTTTTCAGAAGGGATCCTAGTGTTCCCCCCCAGGCCCTGGCTTGGTTTTCTGGTCACTGTGAAAAAAACTTCAGAAGATATTCTACAGAAATTCGGCATGGTTTAAAAGAAAAAAAAAAAAAAAAGAGATATTCTCATTGTAAACTGCTGGAGGCACCAGGTGAGCCTATGGAGGGTGCCTTAACATGCCACACCAGTCAGACCAGCACCATGGCAGCTTTGGCTTAGGGCAGAGAGCAGCAGTGGAGGAGCAGCAGTTCAGTGTCACTGGCCCCACAGGTACCTATGTTTAAAGGCAGCTCTTCAGGGGATGGGCTGAGCTAAATGGTGGCAGTTTTCCTTTACCCTCAGGAACACGAGGGGCAGGGGCACCTCCCAGACTCCTACGTGACGTAGTTTGTCTGCTGGACTTTGTGGGTAGCTCTGTGAGCACCACAGGGGAAGCTAATACCAGTTTTTAGCAATAATTCTAAGTTATGCTGTTCTAGGCTTGTGTCAGAGCTTAGTGCTACTCTAATGAACACTGTAGAGGATGTATACCCATATAAACTTGATTTACTAGAAAAATCAAAAGATAATGCACATTTACAGCCAATAAGCAAAAATATAACTGATTTATCTGTTGACAGAGAAGCCCTATACAAGAATAGAGCTTCAGAAGAGTCCTACAGCTCACCCACCCTGCCTCCAGCAAGCCAGCTCAAGGCCCACTTTTGATGATAACATTATTTCCTACCTAACTAACTCGCTGTCACCTTAGAAAGACAGTGCCCAGCAGCCATGCTTCTGTGTTGCCTTGAAGCAGCAGGACCGTGTGCAGTTGTGCTAGGCTTTGTTCCACAGAGGCAGGCTCTCTATTTAAACCATATGTTGAATTATAATCATGTAAGTAGGAGGAAAATGAAAACATATTTCCCTGGGTTCTAGAAAAGCTCTGAATGGATGCCATTTTTATCAAGGTTTTATGTGCCCCATCTGAACACCTAACAACTGTGCTGTACCATCAGATTTGGTCTGAGCCGTTGTATTCCATGTCTAGAGATGACTACATCAATGCTAGTGTGTATTGTTTGTAGCCCTGTGTCTCAGGATTCAAGGCTGATGCTCAGAGATGGGTTTTTGGGTGGTAGAGAAGACTTGCTAAGATGAGAGCTGGGCATTTGATTTCCAGAGGTATGATGGGCTGTTTCTGGTGAGTTTTAAAGCTGCTCAGGATGAACTTTTGAGATTCAGGTAGCAGCAACACAAAATGCTCCTGTGTTGTTCCAATGCACCCAAAGTTAATGTGAGTATTGCAAGCTGGACTTGCTGGTGGGACTAGGGCCGACATTCTCGCAGAACGACTGTTTGCAGTTGTACTTGTCTTCTGTTAATTCAGTGGGGTTCATGGATAGAAAGCTGAGCTAAGCAGTATCAGAAGTGTGGTGTGCTAGTGCTGGCGCGGAGTACAAGGGCTGTCCATGCTTGGCTCATGGCTGTACCTGGCCTTCATTACATTACATTACTCAAGTGCTGTGGGCATAGTTCTCTCTTGGAAAATGGGACTAAGTGGTGTTTTCCTACCAGAGAGCAGAACTACAGTGGGCTAGTAGCTCAGGTGGTCGTGTATGTGAACATGTACTGAACTGCTCAGTGAGCTCCACCAGCTAATTGGTTTTTGGACCTGAGTTTATCTGGGGCCACTAACTAAATTAAATCCACTGTAGCAACTGCAATGGATTCATTTTTCTGGTCCTTCTTTAACTTTGAAAGTCTATGGAAAGGAACTCTCTTCTAATATAAGCACCAAGCTTGGCAGGACTTTCAGTGATCAGGATTTCTGCCAATTTGGGCTGAAATATATGCAGAAGAGATTCTGAGATTTTTTGCTGTCTTCAAATTAGAAATGTGGTTTTGCCTACATTTGTACTCGAACCCTATTTTAATTCAAATCTTAGTTTCACGTACTGCAATTTTGACTTTTCCTAATAAAAGATACAGGTAAAGCAACAGAGAAACAGGAAGAAAAGGCCTAGTTTGCAGCAAAAAATGCCCTTATGCTAGAGAAGTGAGGGAGCCTGACAAGCTAACTCATGGTGTTCATTCTTGCTCAGCTATAGAGAAGGCGGATTAAGGATAAATTACTCAGTGAGCAAATGTCTTATTTTCTCTGTGACTCCACCCCTTTTGGGCATCCTGCCCTATCCCCACCCCTTGCACTTGTCTGCATGTCTTAATGGCAGTATTCATGCAGCTGGTAATTTATGTGTCTGAGAGAAGATTTACACAGAGCCTTCCCTTCAGCTATTCAGAAAATTTGAGATACCGTATGTATGTGATTTGCTTAGGTCCCAAACTCCAACCTAAAAGTCACAAATGACTTAAGGGTTGGACTCGAGTGGGAGAAATTTTAAAAGGAATACTTTCAACTAGAAGTTGGTTCTTAGGTCCTCACTTTACACATAGTTACAGAAGTTTGTCTTCAAAATAAATACAATGCCTATTGTAAGATAAGCGCTCAGTCATCTGGCTACGACTGAGCAGCTTGATGTTCTGCCGGGGCAGACAGACGGAGCTGATCCAGTTACTGAAGCCTACTTGGTTCAGTTGGTGTCTCCTGTCATAAACACAAATTGTTAATTTCATATTACTCATAACAGGCGCACTGTGAATGTTTGCAGAGTTCATAGGATATCAGTTACAGACGTGATTATACCAGCCATTCCTCAGGACTGACACCAGTTTCAAATTAGAAGCTGACAGGCCTCACCTGCTCCTGAGTTCACTGATGGGTCACCTTCTTTTCATTTTGCCTGTCCCCCCATTAAAATGACATCTGTGTTCATAAAGGGACAGCAAGGGACTCGAAGTTGTTAGAATTGTTGAAGAATAAGAATAAGATGTCATCTTCTCCAATAACGTAGTGCTCAACTTTGGCCTTTCAGATGGCTTGATGCTTGCAGCACCTGACAATGTTTCCAGACACAAGAATAGCTGGATCGAGGGGTCAGCAGTTGTTCCCTCTTCTACCCATGGATGCTAGGCATTCAGCTCAGCCCTAGCCACAGGGTATAAACAATGCCAGAGACTTGAGCAAAGTGCTTGTAAAATGCCTTTACTTTCTACATATAGGAGCGGGACACTAGGATAAATAAGCCTTCCTTTCAGAGGCCCTTGTTACACAGCCATATTTTAAAATCAACAATGTGTGACAGACAAAAGGTAAATATTATTCAACAAACAACTGGAAAAAAAAATAAACTTTTTCAATGTGTTGGACACTTCCATTAATTAGCTTACACACCATTTCTGTAGATGCAAACCATAGTTTTATTTGGAAACATCCTGACTCTCAAAAACCTTTTTCTTCATAATAGAAGATTCTTCATATTCACTCAATTAATCTAATGGAGTTGAACTAGGTCAGTCCAATTCCTATAGCCTGACACTTCTCAAAACTAGGAAAATCTGAGTGCATCTTCAAATGCAGACTTTGGGATTAGCTTTTATTTCTGTCATTAGATAAATGGAAATGTCAGCTCCAGACAGTGTCACCTTTGCAGGTAAAACACTTGGGCTCCCCTAGACTCCAAGTTTACTAAATAATCACCTCATATACGTGTGCCACCTATGGAACAGTTGTATAGATGTTTTCTTAAGGCTTGGGTTTTGCAGAAGATTAAGTATATTTATGTATACAATCCCCTTGAGGTTGCCCGGCCCATTACTGCTGTGTGTAGAGAGGAAGGTCTCTGAGTTGTGGGATGTTGCAAGCTCATGTCCATGAGGCCAGTGGGAAAAGCGCACAGACATATTCGTGAGAGGGCAGCAAGGATAAACAAGATGTTGAATTACACTTTGCCAAGTGAAGGGCTCAGAGCAGCCAAGGAAAATCTTTTTGTCTTCCCCTCACTAAATTAGACCTTTATTTTTGTCTTAGGCACTGTGGCTAGCAGAGCTGTAAGGACATTCAGTTATCACAGTTGCCATCGTTCTCTGAAATCTGTCCTTGACTTTATTTTCTGCTCCAGGAAATATTATAGTATTGTTATTTTATCTATATTAAATAAACCTAAGGCCAGATTCCTCATGGTGTAAACAAGCACGACTTCAGGAAAGCGATGCTGATTCATGCCATCCGAGTGTCTGATTCTTAATATAAAAGGGAACATGTTACCAGAGAATAAACAGAAGCAACCATTTGTTATAGAAACTCATGTCATCAACATAGCCTGCCCCCACAACATTCAGCAGGGAAAAAAAAAAAAAATAGCTAAGGTAGATTTACAGAAGGTACCATCATTTTTTTTTTTTTTTAATGATTTGGATATTGATCATTTTTAATCTTCTTCTCAGAACAACCGGGAGATCTATTATAGCTTGAGCCAGCCATGAAAAGCGGGTCCGTTCTTTAACCTGCCCCAATTCACTTGGACATATTTTATATCTCCAGGGATTCAGCCACGAAGTCCATTAGAGCATCAGATGCAGTGAGGTCAAATCAATTGTCCATACTGCAGACAAGGTAACCATCATTTACTGTAATTCTCCCCCGTCATGGTAGAGGAGAGGAAAGGTTAAAAGCTGTATTACCATGAGGCTGTCTCATCTATCTTTCAGTATATTGGTAATACCTAAACATTGCTTAAAGAACTGAATGTACAATCTTAAATCTGCGTTAAACTGGGTTTACTGGTTAGCTTGCCGAATCAACAAATTTGCTGATGATTTTTGTCTTCAGGGAGGAGCAGAAAAAACCACCGCCACTTTTAAAAGAAAAAGCAAAAACCTTTGAATATATTGTCATGTCCGACACAACACATCCAGAGCTATACTGAATGTTCAGCTCAGGATGACCTGAATGACTGATATTTATCCTTCCCTATACAAAGATATATTTACTTATGAAGTAATTTGCTGTCATCTCTTTAAGCTGGAGGTGCTACGGCAGTCCAGAAACAAAAGAGGACGTAAATTCAGGATGTATATTTTGCACTGTAAATCAAGTCCTTATGTGTTTGCACTCGAGGATGGGCAATAATAATTGACTGAAGCAATCACTGCTGTGGGAAAACAAACGTGCTGGTGGTGTCGCATCTGAAGGTCAAGCCTGATGACATAGTAAGCACCTGAACTCTCACTGACTCCTGGGGAGGCGGCGGGTGCTGAGCACCTCCTGGAGCTCGCCTGGCGGGGACAGATTTACACAGCCGCTGGGGCTTGGGGGTGAGGATGATGCTTCACTCCCACCTCCCTACGCTGGGTCTGCAAAGTCATTTATTTCCATTACAGTGCCGTGGCATCGCTCTGGCTCCTGCGCTTCGTGCGGTAACTGCATGAAACCAGAGAGAAAATGCAGGTCTGTGCCAGGGACGGCACGCTCCCCCTCCTCTGAGCAACCGCGCTGTGCCCCTGATTCGTGTCACATGAGCTGATGTCCATGTGGGGCAAACGGGCCCACCCCTGCCCGGCTGGTGGGAGCTGTGGCACCACAGCCCGGCCCTTGCAGGACTCTGCTGTTGAAGTGGGAAGTGACAATGAAGCTCGAATTTAGTCACTTGCCTATTTCCTTTTCTAGGTTAATCTTTTCTCTTTCCCTGGATTTCTTTAATCCTGAGCTGTTTTCATTTAGAAAGTGATTGAATGAAGGAGCTATTGAGATTTTCCACATTCCAGAAATCTGTTCACAGCTGTAGGAATGAATAAATTTATTTTTTTGTGTTTCAGAAGCTGGGTTGGTGAGCAAACAAACATACACATGTATTTAAAATAGAGCCAAAGTAGTGAGAAATAGAAGATAGTCAGACTCTTTTATTCTAGCATAACTGTATGAAATGTATTTCTGTGGCTGACATACATTCATATTCTTCTTGGGACACAATGGGATGAATTTAGTGGGAGTGTAAGGTTGGTTTAGGTTACAGATTAACAAATACTTTTATTATGAAGCCTATATTTAAGGTTTTAGTTAGAGCTTAATGCCCAGCATAGTAAATTCTAACTTCAGAAAATGTGCATATTCAGTAACCATAAAAAAGAAACTAGTAAAAGTTTTGTGTGTGCTGAAGGAGAGATAAATGTGCTTTAGATTAGGTGTTACATACCATCCATTTAACTGCTTTTCCTCTTCTGTTCCCTCTTTTTTACGAGTCCCCTTAACAGAGACTGTGTGTGGCTCCTTTTCCTCCGTTTATATTACCCATCATCTCTGAATTGACCCCTATGAATGTCTATCCGCGGGTCCTTTGCTTATCGCCACTGCAGTGCAGGCTGGTGTCCCGTCACTGAATGAAAGTAACACCACCGCTATAGATACATATTTGGGCAATTCTGTACAAAATTAAGCACTAAACCAGCTAAAACCTTTAATTTCAATATAGAAATTCAGAAATAAATAAGGCGAATGTAAAGCTAAGAAAGAAATTAATTCATCCAAGTCTGGAAGTAAAGAAAGGTTAAAAAGATGCTTTCCTTCATAACAGCACAAAATGAGGACGGCACACAGCTCGCATGGTCTGTTGCTTCCCCCGCTCCGGAGTACCTCTCCGACAGCTTGCAGCTTAGTAGTACCCTCGCTGCTGGTACAGATTCTGCAATGCTAATTCAGAGAAACTCCGCTGGGTTATTTAACTGAAACCGGAGTCTCAAAAAAGATCAGATAAGCTTTGCTGTTCTTTGGCTTCAATGGCTATCACAGCCCTGACTGAAAGAGCGCTGAACTTAACAGAAAGGCTTTGGCTCTGCAAAAATGCTTACTGAAATCAATGACAGAAAGAGCCTTAACTCCAATGGGTAACGCTTCAGTCTGGCCCTTTTCTCAATAGATACAAACACTGGCTCTGTAATGCCCAGTCATTTTTTAAGATCAATACAACAAAGCTAAACTGTGCAATGGATGTGTGTTTACTGTCTGCTGTGTTAGCATTACAAGTCAGAGCAGACTTTTGAAAAATCAGTATTTGATTTTACAATAATTCCACCCTGTGCAGCAAACAAATGTATTTTTAAGGAAATCTGTTTAACCAGGAAAATCACTAAGGAATTCCTCAAGGGTTATATATAGCTCTTAGCTGACTGACTGCCTTAAAGAACTCCTTTTTCTATGTCTACGGTAATTAAAATAAAAGCTACAGTAATTAAAATAAAAGTTGTCCTTTGAGCATTTGACGTTGGCAAGATGTATTTAGTTTAATTTTCTCCAAATGCTAAAGAGGTTGCTAGGGTTATGGGGGAATGAACATGAGGCAGCTTCAGCTTCTCTGACTTCACTGTAAGGTAATGTGTTCAAGCAGCCCCTTCTGATTCTCCTGGTCACTCCGAGGCAGGTAGTCATTGCCCGCTGCTTGTGTCGGTAGGTAGTGTCTAGGAAGCCAAGTTAACGGCACGACAGCTGTGGCATTACAGAGAACCTCAGGGTGGGGCTCTGGGGATAAAATTCTCCTCGAGGTAACCAACAAAGGCAGTCCTGATTACAAAAAATGGTGAAATTAGACAGAACTGCTCTGAGAACGTTCATGAAACAAGCATAAGGGAGTGAGTTTGTGAGCAGGTCTTAACGTGGGTGCAGCTTGGGTTGTGCCGCAGCACGACTATTTCACGTTGAAGATGACACACAAAAGCTCTAGCACGTTACCAACACAATATTTTCTTTTGCAAAGTAACTTACTCTGTTAAAATTGAAACAATTACTAATGAAAGACGTCTTACATCTCTATAAAAATATTTTCTACAGTGTTACAGGCCACCAGAGAAGGGCCCCTTCTTCTTTCCTTCCTTTTTTTTTTTTCCACAGCAATAGATAGGGTGAAAATTAGTAACTAGACTGCCTGGAGTTTCTTGGCATTTACAGATAATTTCAAACTAACATGGAAAGTTTTGGAGGTTCTCTTTACTTAAGTGTGCACCTCCCCAGAAGGCATTTTAGTGATTCATTTTTTCCTTGTGCTGAAGTCTCTCCTACTTGCCCCTTCTACAATAGATCATCTTCCAATATATCACTGGGAGTCTGATTTATAACGGATAATCCAGTAGAATTTTCTGTTTGAATCTCTTACTTGGCGCTCTCTGATGTCCAAATTGAATGAATCACAGAAGAAAGTTGAGGTCCTCAAGCTTTCCTGAGGCCGTTTAAGCCTTTTGAGTCCGAAATAATGTATATAAAAATATAAAAAAATCCAAATTGGATATAGTTTTAATTTCTGCAGAATTCCTGGTGTTCAAACCATGAAAAAGTCATTGGTGTTTGTGACCAGGTGAAAAATGACTAGTTCAAAAAAAACACACATACAAACCAAACCAAAGTGAGTAATTAAACCTTTTGCTATTTGCTTTGGGATTTTTGGATTCTGGGTTGAAATTTCTCGTAAAAGTTCTTCAAAGGCTGATGGGAAGGCAGAGCAACCAATGAGAGAAGGTTCTTGCTTTACACAGATCCATCTGGCTTGCTTATGAGTTCGATATTAACTGCCTTAGATGATGATTAAAAGATAAATGTATATTGGTCCGAACCAGCAAAATGGTGAGAAAATGTATCAAAATGAAACATCCTGAAAGATCTTCTATTTTTCTATTCAAGGACAAAATTTACCAAGATTTTGAAAAACAGAAAAGCGGCAGAAATATTTCCATTACTCAGAGGAGACAAATCTACTTGATTTTGTCCTCAGTGTCCTCACTTCCAGCTCGGAGTTGTGTTAATATAATCTGCTGCTGAATGGAAATATGAATGAGAAATTTGCTTGAAAAGAAAGCGAATTAATTTATTTTTCATTACTGAAGCTGAGGAAAATGCAAGCTATGTGACAGGGAAAAGTTATATTGCTGGAATAGAAAACATTTCTATAAAAAAATGTAAAACACGGGAAAAAACAAGGAAATCAGATGGTTTTAAAATATATTTTTAACCAGGCAATATATCGCTTTCAGCACGGTGTGGGATATAACATTAATCTTCTTTGTCTGTGATCTAAAAAGCTGTATATATTTCCTTTTAGTCAGGACTTTGCTACATTACCTCATTTTTTGCCCAGAGAAGCCAAACTGCCAGATTTTTGGAGACTGCTAGCAATAAATTTTTTTCTATGACAATTAGTTCATTACTAATCTTGACGATCTCTCCAGTGAACTCATGAAGAACTTTAATATTGAAAAGCACCTCATAAATAATTTACAATAAACCTGAAGGAATATTGAGCATTTGTAAATATGACCTCCCTTTGCAGGATTTTTCTGTCTCTTATAGCTTTTCTTCCTGACTCTTTGCTACAATTATCTTTAAATCTCCATGAAAGAAGCCAAAGAAATGGGAACGCAGGTTTGTAGTAATATTAGTCATCTTACTAATGGATATTCTATAGCTTGTCCTTTTTTCCACTTCCTCTTACCTGGTCCTTTCATAACTCAGACAGTCAGACAGACTCTTAAATACCCTTTGGTTGGAGCCAAGGGGTCGTACAAATGTAATTTATACAGTAGTTGATGATTTAAATGGCAAACCCCCAAAATCTTGTGCTTTTTAAAAATATAAATCTGTCTGGATCTCATTAATGAAGATTCTTGACTACAGCAGAAACTTTTCCCTTTTTTTTTTCTTTTGGAAAACCATTCATTTGTGCATGAGATTCAGCTCTTATTTTTAAAAAACTGCTTTGGAATCATGGTTTTATTTGTTGTTTTTTTTATCCAGCGGACTCAGCGGAAACCTTGCCAGTGGTAAGGATGTCAGGATGCTGTCAGTGGTGAGACATCATGATGACCACACTGTAAAGACAAATAGTGCAACAGATTTCATAACACAGGAATTCCAGGGAATAATGGACTTATCGTAACTCTGAGACTAAGAAACTTCTAAGCATCTTTAAAAATACGATGAAAAGAAAAAGGTTATAAAGGGCAGCTGCATATCATGGCCGTACCTTTGCCCATGAATAAAAACTCTGCTACCTCACCGTTCCGTTCTGACTGTGTGGAAATCACACCATGACAACTTTTCCTTAGCCAGGATGACAGGTGAAACCAGCTTGCCTCCATTTGGGAACAGCTGGGGCTATCTGCTGGTAAACAGCTCAGGTGTTAATTTGTGGATAAAGCTATCCTGATGCACGTTGTCAAGCTGTTTATTAGTGGGGTCATAACTTGAGGAGATTGAAGGTTTCGCTGATCTACTCCCGGCATCAATTTTCCCAGTTATTACTCGCTGAAGTTCCTAAATCAGAATTAACTCATATTGGCTAAGTCCCATTTTTCCAAAAGAGGGTGACAATGACTGTGTCAAAGATTCTATAGGAGGGACAGGCTTATTTTATTTATTATAATTTTGTGAAAGCTACCAGTGTCTACTCCTTTTCTTTTGCATTTGGGATAAGGGTATCTGAGAAGTCTGGTGTAAAGCAACATTGGTGGTGTTTCTTCTTGCCTCATCCTGCTCTGTTTGGCACAGACTGTGCAGGTGTGTTTGAGGCGCTCCTATTGATACTTCAGATCTCTCAAGACACCATCTCGATGGTGCAATACCTGGCATCTGCTTTAGAAGGAGACAGATGTTTATTTTAAGAGGTTTTACATTTTTAATGGAGAGAAGTCCTAGGAAATGTCTTTAACCTGAAGGGTCGAACAAGATTTAAACCACTTGCTTCCCCGCCTTGTTATGTCAATGTATTATACCTGCATTGGAAGTGTTCAAAAAGAAGGCATAGTCCACTATAATAAATTCAAAGTTAGCTTACTGGTTCTCATATGACTCACATACCTCCTAGTTTGAAAATAAATGATGAGCAATGTCTTAGTTTTCAGCTACGTATTAGACTTGGACATGGTTTCTGCTTTGTTTCTACTTCTAGTCTTCTTGGGTCTTTGAGGGAGAGCATGAGAACAAGACAAAGACATCTAGTTGAGAGCCGTCCCTGCCCATGACAGGGAGGTTGGATTAAATGATCTCTAAGGTCCCTTCCAACCTAGGCCATTCTATGATTCTATGATCTATTGAGACAAATGGAGTATTTCTTTGTGGCCAGAAGAGAGATTATTTACTCACTCTAGGAGTGCAATTTTTGGTGGCTTGGTTAATGTCCTCATCCCTCACTTTTCAAACTTTATAGCTCTCAAAGAACAGGGAGATGTTATTAGGGATACTCTATTCTCCACTAGTACACAGAAAGGCTTCTACTATGGCGTTGCAAGGTTTACACTTGCATTCACCCTTTCTCATCTGCCTTTGAGATAACTCTGCCATTTTCTGCTTGCTATATTGTCACAGCCAGGCCACGGGAGAGGCGCTGTCCAAGAAAAACAAACTGGTCGTTCTAACAATGACCAGCAGGAGTCCAGGTAAAGGGTCTTTTAACAATTTCTTAAAGAAATTGGACAGAAGTATTTGTAACAGAAATAAAGCCAAAATTACTTAAATATTATTGAGTTTTGTATACATAAGAAGTGACATCATCTTGCAAGTGAAGACTAATGCTTTTGTAAGCAGTTCAGTTACAGCGACTTCAGCTTCCTGCTGAAGAAGAAAAAGAGTCAGATGCCCTGCAGCACTGTAAGCTACCAAGAGAACGTGGTGCTGCAAACTCCAGGGAATGGCAACGAAGAACCCATTAGACTTGTCCTGGGAAGGCTGAATGTCCTGTCAGCTGAATCATCACATCAGAATTATAAAATTTTAAGTGCTATACTGTACAGAATTATTTTGCGTTTAAAAGATATGCTTACTATCCGCTGTATTGCTTGTTCCCGGTGTGTTATCTGATTGAAAAGACACCTGCTAAAGTAAGTTCTCTTTTCTGTGGTACTGTGATAGGAGGATCACACAGACTTTACTATATGCCATTTCATCACCCTGGTAAGGATGCAGTCTATTCCAAGACTTTTTGGGTGACTGCTATATTTGTTGAACACAGATCTGTATGGACTCCAGTTGTTGCATCACACCTTTGATGAATAAAGCAGGATTTTATTCCCCTCACAGACACTCCTTGCTGGTATCCCTACTGCGCTCAGCACTTGGCCTGGCAGCATTTTGCTTGAGTACTGCTAGGATGCATCTTCAGGTTTCACTGAGGCGTTACGAGATAATGGGATACTTGGGTGAGCCTTGAAGTTAAGATATTGAGCGCTATACCTGCTTTCTTTTGCCTTGTTACTCACTTGATCACATCAGCCTCTGGTTTTAAAATGATGATGTATTTTAGGGCAGTATTACAAAACCCTGAGGTAAAAAATATTTCTATTAGTACTATATCCAAAGAAAGATACAAAATCATGAAAACTACTAAGAGAAGACTTCTTCTCTCTCCATCTCTTATTTGCTCTAATTTTCATCTTAAGCACATGCATTATTGGAGGACAATATATTAATCAGACAAGCCAGAATCCTATGTAGCTTCATCACTTTTGGAGTAAAATTTAGCTAGACTGCCTAAAAATGCTTATTGGTCTCTATGGATTTGTGCTGAATTTCTTTAATACAAAGTGTAATATAAAAAGCCCTCTCTGCAGTTAATTAGCCTCCAGGTTATTGCAGGCCCCAAGGCATTGTATTTGAGTTGTCACTGCTACTTGCACAGATCAGCAGTATTTAATTCTTGTGTTACACAAAGTAACATGTGCTTATCTGGCTAGTGTCAATTCTTTGTTTCTAGGCTCTAATTTAATTTTTAATTTTCTTGGCTATTAGAGATGGTGCTAAACATGAGGAACTTTGCAGAAATCAGATGTGTTACACTGAGATTGTACCCGTTTAAATTACAGCAGGACCAAACCTGCAGGTTTCTCCAGAATTATGCTATTGTAGCTGCAGGCAAGATTTGTTTCTGTTACATGATAAACCTAAAACAAATAGGGCTCATTCAGACTCCTTTGGGATACGGTGGACTTAAGCTTATTAATTAGTCCTGTTTTCTAAGGAGAAAAGATCAGGTTTTCTCCATTTGATAATCCTGTTTTCTCAGAAAACACTTACACATTTTCCAATCCCCAGTTAGCAGTGGCAGGGACTCTTTAGTGGTTAGAGAAGTGGCAGGAGGTTAAATCATCTGCCTTTGATGTGATGTTGTTTACCCTTACTGTACAGTAACATCTTAAAAACATGACGCAAAGTGGGTGTATTCATTACTGGACAAACACAGCTGACAGGTTAAAGAATATGTGCCTCTCTTTGGCTGAGACCAAAGTGCTTCATTTATAATGGAGATTACGGTAAGAACCAAATGAAGTTGTCTAAGGGAAAATGATGTCTCCTGAGCCTTTATTCTGGTTTGGCCACAAGTTAATAACACGACCAGCACTTAACAACAAAATGCAGGACCCTATTATCTTTTAGCAAATGCCAGTCATGTGCAATCCAAACAGGTCAATTACTAGCAAATCTCCAAAGATCTCCTGAAACCTCAGAAGAGTTAAAGATGCCAAGAAAATGTCTAGATGCACAGAGACACAGGAACAGAAATAGGGCACAAACCAATTTGCAGAAATGGAACTTAACCCTTAGAGGGAAGAAGCCAGCCTGCTACATATTCATTTCCATTTCGTTAAATATTTATGGAGAGACATGCATGTAATGTGATTCTAAATTACGGAGAAAGCACAAACGGAATCTGCACTGTTTCAGTCATGTTGAATCTATTTTTTTCACCATTCTGTATCTTGCAGTTGTAATGGACAAATGTGGGGTTTTTTCCTCCACTAACATGCTTGACATTTGAAAACTAACATGTTCTCTTGTATAATTCTAATCCAGCACATGCACAAAACAGAGCATTGAGGCCAGTGACAGCCTGTTCTTCAGCTCAATATGCATGGCTATGACCTATTAATATTAATGAAACCTGCACACAAGCATGTGGGGATAATTGACCCCATTAAATTCCATTTACTCATGAGCTACTTTGTAGGATTTGCCCCTTAGTTATTGTAGTTTTTATCAAGGATGAAAGTTAAAACAGCGTGTATGCCAACAGAAGAATATTTCAGAAGTAGCTTTGTGAAAAAAAGAAAAATAAAAGAATAGAGGAAAAAAAAAAGGAAAAAGGAAAATAAAAAAGAGGAAAAGGAAAAGGATAGGAAATACCACAAAGAAACATGTTTTTATCCAAACATTTAACAGCTAATGAAAACAAACTTATCTTGCTTTAACCTTTTATTGGGACAGGACATCAAAAATCCTGTAGGAGATGAAGAATCTCAGCCTGGATATATTTTTATTAGGGATCTCTATTGAGTGGTCTTTCCATTTGCAGGACTTCAGATTGAGCTGGGCAGACATGGGAAGAGTGAGCAATATTGTAAATGTGATCTGGAGATCTGGATCAACTCAAGGCCAGGTTGCACGGGGCTCTGAGCAACTTGCTCTAGTTGAAGACGTCCCTGCTCACTTCAGGAGGTTGGAGTAGATGCCCTTTAAAAGTCCTTTCCAACCCAAAACATTCTATGATTTGATTTTTTTCTTAAATTCTGGGAATCTTGTCTTCACTGAGTTTTATTTCATGTTTTTCTATTTTCTATCTGAGAGAGCAAACCAAGAAAGTCAACCTGTTGTGTTTTTAATGGCTCACCTCTAAGCATGTGAAGATTACTGACTTAGTTCACGGGAGAGGATGCCCCTAACATCTCTACTGATTAGTGCTAAGTGGAATTCAAAGCTGCAGACAACAAGGCATGAATCACTTTTATATCTTTTACCAAATAAGTGGTATATTTTCCCTGGCCAGGAACGCCTGATCTCTTTCAGCTGATCTTTAAAAGAATCTGCCCGTGACATACAACTGGTTTTGCAAAGTTAGGTGCAACCATAATCTAACTCCCTCAGACTACAGAGAAAGGAAGAATACTAGTGTTAGAACTAGCATTAGTATTGCTGTAGCTAGTGCTTTGTAATAGATACTGTGCAAAATAATTTTCCTGACAGTAATTTTACTTATTTTCTTTGTAATGGTCTCAAACAAATATCTTGGAACAGATCTCACAAACAGTGAGATCAAATCTTTCCCAAAAGGACCACTCAAACTACAGGAGCTGTTGTACTCTCTATTCGTTGTCCACAATGCAGAAATTAGTATTTTTACAGTCTTAGCACACCTTCAAAACCCCCCCGTTCAGGGCTGCAGGGCACCTGAAGGGTCCAGAATCATGCTTGCTGTCCCCAGACCTGAACTGGGTCTACACAAGATGGAATGTCTCCATGAGCTTCAGACTCACACAATGCTGGTTGCAGCAGACCAGAGTGAATAATCTGCAGACATGAGTTACTGGCACAATTAAAGCAAGAGCACAGCTGACTGACATGCTGAACAAAAGAGCTTTGGCAAACGTACAGTGGAAAAGCATATAGAGGAAATTCACTCTTGGCGTTGAACACAGCCGAGGAAAAGCAGGACGAACTGCTGATTAACAAGCCCAGACTCTGCAGACCAAATACCAAAGGATGAACCATGGCAATAACATTCTGTTATGTCTCTCTGCGGCATGCATGCAATTTGTCATTAAGTTACATTCCATAGGCAGCTCCAGCAGTACATTTTCACAGTCTAAGCGATGCATGTGAGATTTGGCTTGCGGCTTTAAAAAAAGTCAGAAGTGCAGAGAATCCTGTTCCACCAACAAGAAAATCTAAGCCCTGTAATGTTAGTTATAACCGCAATAGATTTTTATGACTCTGCCACAGTTGGTTCACTCAGTAAGGTAGACAGTACACGGTTGTGTCTCTGAGGGTGCACATTTAACTGGGCTGCTGGAGTTTCCTCACGCTGATTCCTCCACTGAACTGTAGTAGTTTTGGGAGGCATGACTGTCTTCTAACGAAGTCAGGTGGACCTCCCCCCGAGGGACATACTTCTCCCCACATTGACTAATTTGATTCTTTTTACAACTTTTGCCAGTTTGCTGCAGCAGTCAGGTTTACTAGCTTCTAGTTCTCTTCTCTGAGGCCTTTCTCACAGATTTTTAATCTTCCTTTTCCCTGCCTGTGGTACTGAGGCCAGTGCAAATAATTGACTACACAGAGCCATTACTGGCAATTTCATATCTATCTGAGGTCATCTGGAAATTTTGAGTGAATACCCTCTGCTCTGCTGTCATGCTTCTTTGACACTTTAGTCTGAAGCAGTCCTGGAGACACTTTTGGTCTCATAATGGAACCTCCCTGTCCTCCTTTACTGACCACTGGTGCAAATAATGCATTTAGGTTTCCTGCAATGGCGTTCTCTTCCAGAGCTGCTCCTTTTGCACCTCTGTCCTCTGTTGGCACCACCAGGTCACTGGTAGCCTTCTAGCGTCTGAGAAAACGGAACACGGTTTTATTAGGTTTGCACGTTTAGCAAGTCACTCTTCAAAATGTTGTTGGACTATTTCTTGTGGTTTTAATTAACCTCTCCAAGTCTATTCTATTTTTTTCTTTCCATTGGAAATGGCTTACTTTCTGAAGGATGGCTTTTTACTCTTGATAACCATGTTCTCTGCCCTTTTGACATGATAACTACGTTTGATATTCAAAGAGGCTATTTAATGATATACATTTACGCTGAACCTTTACTGTGCCTTTGAGCAGGCTCCATGGGGACTGTGCCGGCTGCTCCTTTATTCACTTAACCTTGCCATTTTAAGGTAAATTGCTGCAAAGCTTGATATTTTTTGTCTTTCTGTGAGGAGTTGAATTTGAGAATGGCAATGTCAGTACATAATTCTTTTCCTTGTACTTAGAAAGCTGGCAGCTTGACTCTGCTGAATGTATCTTACCACTCAGCAGCACTTGGCATCCAGGTACCTCCGTCAAAGTCTTACCTCAGCTCTCACTCCTCAGGTAAGCCGTTAGACCATCACTCCAGAGCTAAGGGGTACAGCTGCTCCCAGTAGTAAAAGGACTACTGTGGCACACAAGACTGTCTTCTGTGGCAGCTGTGAAAGAACCTTCTCAGGGTTAGACCATCGCCAGGTGAGGTGCTGCATGTGTGCCAGAGGAGGCACAGTCCCCAGCTGAAGAAGCTGCAGGCAGAAATACTAGCTTGAGTTTCCAACTTTTCAAGTCCTCTGAGAAACAAAGTAATTTAGTCCTTTGGTGAAACACGAAGTGCTAGGAGAGCTTTTCTGAACTCAATACCTTCATATCACACTTGACTTGCTACTTAAGTAACACAGTATGGCATTACCTGATTTCTCCAGTGCTTACAGCAAAATGACTTCATAATAAAAGCATTCACATTCGCCTATACAAGTTCAGATTTTGCCAGACTGTTATGTTTCTAATCATGAAAATATAGCTTTATTCAGATGATAAAGTGGCCATATATAAAGAGCTCACAGGAGCAGGCTGACAAATAAACTTTTTATATGTTAGGTATGCACGGTGATGTAGTTTGTGGTGACAGCACATTGCTCAGAAGAGCAGGTCATATGCTGCTTCCTATTATACCAATGTCAACCCAGAGAATTTCCATTGTCTATATTTCAACCAGTTCAACTAAGATAAAGATCTCTACACAGGATTTCATAGCCTTTTTTTGCCACTGTATAATATTAATAAAAAAAAAGAAAGTACTGTAGGGTTCAAATGACTTCCAATATTGTTTCTGATAATAAATGCACTACAAATGGTTTAGTCTTCTCCATTAATCATAATAAAATCATAAAAAAAAAGACTGAAATAGATTTCAGTAAAGGTATCAAGCCCTTCTGCACCGTTACAAAATCTAGGCATGTGACTGTCACTGGAAAACAGACACCTCAGGGTAGACATTGCCATTTTAGGTCTCGCAGTGACAGGATTTTGTATGGATCAAGCTCCCAGCTCTTAGATTATGTGTAGTAAAAATAAAGAAAGATTATATAAATGAAGAAAGGAAAATAGGACGGTTCTGAAGGACAAGTTAGGAGGCATTCAACAAGCATTGTGTCACGTGCATGTATACAAGAACCACAAGAAGGAAGATGTAAGCAGAGAGGTGGGATAGCAGAACAGGGTCTGGGAACGTGCACAGAAAGGTCTAAGTCCAGACGTTAATTCCCAGCCTGTCTCCCTGCTGATCTCAAGACCTGACTGGCCGGGGCAGACGTACTGTCAGCCCCGTTGCCGGGATGCTGCCTGCCTGGGCTGGCTGGACTCGGCAGTCCTTGCCAGGCCCGTGTTCCTGTGACTGCTGTTGTCCTCATTTGAAGGGGAAAAGAAAGCATCCAACGTGTCACAGGCTGGAGAAGCACAGCGGGTGATGCTCTAGCCTGTGGACATACCCCAGCCAGAGCCCTCTGAGCGTTCACTTACCTGGCAGACCAGAGCAGGCAAACTGAACTGCGGGCACACAGAGACAGAGTGACAAAAGTAGGGCAACATCCATGCACAAAGCCTGAGCAGCTTAACTTACACTAATGGAAAAAGGGATTTGAATAGCTAAAACCTGGTACATCGAACTGAGATGAAAATATAACTCTAAGTATGTATTTCTTGGCTGTGAGAGGACTGGTAGAGAAAAGAAATGATATACACCATAATGCTGTCCTGGAGGATTTTTTTCTCCCCCCCCAATATTTTAATAACACAGAGAGATGTTATTTCCAGTCTAAATAATTCCTTTTTTGTCTGCAAACTCAACAGCAATTGGAAATCTGGTTGCAGGTTCAGGAGTGAGATGTACAGATGTACGCTGATGTACAAACACCTTTTCACACAAGCATACACACACTTACCCCTGTACTTCTCGCCCCGCCTGCCATATTTCTCTGCCTCCAAATATCCATGTTTCATGATGCACCCTCGCAGAAAATTATGGCAAAGAACTACACAGCAAAAACTTGTTTTTCTCTCAAAAAAATAAAACCCAGTATAGCCTGTTTCTAAGTGATAAATATAGAATAGATATTATACTTCTAATACTCAATTAAACAAATGCTGTACAAGAAAAGGCAAAGGGCTCATTGTATTAAAATTTGTAGCAATTTAAAAAAATCAGAAATATTTGCTGTTAGAGGTACCACAGAAGAATTTGCTATTTTTCTGTAATGGAACAACACAGAAGAATAAATCTTTTGCATTTCAGGAGCCTGCTTCTATGTGAGAATTCCTATCTAAGTCATATTAGCTCCCGTCCTCATTGGAGTGGGAATCATGTAGGTTCATTCTTTTTTTTCTGGATGAAATTAAGACGAAACATTGAGACTTCCCTGATGCAATGCAGAAGAATATTGTCTGAAGAAGAAATGGGACCCAAGTCTGTTGCCATTCAGTTGTGTGCATTAACCTCTAGACTTTCCAGCAGTGTCATGCTTACCAGAAAATGAATTTCCTACCTATTCTCTTTTTCTTCAGTCCCAGGATAACAGTAATACTTCAAAAGAAACTAGTGTCATTTTTATTAGATGGGAGGGGGTATTTTAAGCAGATGTATGGTTAATTTATTTCCTCTGGGGCAAATTCTGCCTGTGTTTTCCAATGTGCAGTTTACGCTGCCATCAGTAACACTTCTCTGGGGACAGCTGTCTGGACTGGCAGAGTGGTGAGGGCTGGGAGAAGAAAAACCCACAGGTTTACCTGCTCACTTCATGAATGAAGGTAGCCCAATCCCTTGCCTCCACTTCTGGCCTCCTTGAGGGCCCTTGTGAGTATCTGCATTGTACCTAAAAGATATTTATTCCTCCTCCTTCATTTGAGCTGTGATAAAGCTTGCGGAAACTGTCCTGTTATCCTAGGAGAAAATTAAGGGTGTCTAGAATTACACTATTCTTATCTACCTTTCTCATTCCCTACTTTAAAAAAAAAAAAAAAGTGTTTTTTAAAAAGTTTTGCTAAAAGGCAGATAAACCTTCTCTCTCCGCAGTCAGTGACACTGAGCTACATGTCGTCCGTGGCGAAGGCATACCCAAGAACACGTTTCATACTATTTCCTTTCTCTTTTTTGGCACAGCATGGAATTTAATGATACATATACTAGAGCCAAACTACAATAGTTTTGACAGCTGTGGGGGAAGGGTGGTCAGCGTTGTAGCTGAACTCTTCACCCATTCCTACTGGGGAGAGGGTGCCTTGCAACTAGACAGATGGCTCCTACAGAAGGTCAGCAGAAATGTTCATGCATACCCTACTTATGTTTGCACAGTATTCATTGATTCAAACTGCTTCTGAGCCTCTTTCCCTCTTTTTAATAGGAATTTTATCATGTTTTTAAATCTTCGCCAATTTCAACGTGGCTAATTTAATTTCACACAAAAAAAGTGTGGGAGCAGCAGTCTCCGTTCCCCTGGATAAACACTGGACTACGTGCTACTTGTGTTTGGCTATGTCAGCTGTGAGCTCTCTAAGTATGAAGTCCTGCCAGGCAAGACATAAATCTTTTGTCAATGAAAGGGGTACATTATCTGCTTCTCAGCTGTTTCTTTTCTAAACAGCTACCTGAGGTTTAAGATAAATATTCAACATGGTTATTTAAAGAGAAAAAAGAAAAACCAGAACACTCTCTCTTATTGAACATGCTTACGCATTGGCCATTAATGGCACATCAGAGAGACCAGGGATGGGTCCTCACCGCTTGTCCTACATCAGTCTAGAAATGCATTGGTGCAGTGAAAGGATTTCTAAAGAGGTCAGGAATTTAGCAATACTTTGGCTGTAATATACTTTGTACCCTCTGAGACAGTCCCTTGCAGTGAAGCTGCCAGGTTAACTCCTGAGGCAACGGGGTGCAACTTTGCTGGGTTAACAGAGCTGTGTCCTGCTTCCCTGGGGACATGGTCAGTCCAGGCAAGGGACTGGGAAGAGGGTTATGTTGAACTCAGATCCTTATTCTCAGCCAATGTCTCCTTGTTCCGAGGTATCTTCATACTGAAAAGTGTGAAGAAATTAAATGGATGACTAGCTAAATGCCAACAGCTTAAAGCTTCATGGATTTAGAAGCTCTCCGTGAATCTAGCGAATATCTGCTCCATTTTCAACTCCTGTAGATGTTGAATTTGAATTCTGGTATTTCTGATACCATTTCAAAGTGATCTCAGCCTTGTGTGGGTAAGCTGCTATGGTTACTCAGTACTGTTGGCCCTGCACTATCCCACTCCCCGAAACATCCCCAGTGCTTATCCCCAGCTTTCTGTGAAATTCATCTGTTTCTCATATAACTCCTCCTTAATCACCTGTGAATTCCTCACAGCACCACCTGTAAATTTGTCAGCTTCTCACCCTCTGATCTGTCACGTCCAGCGATTTTTTGTGCTGTGTCCAGTAATTTCTCACGTCTTGTTTTGCTAGGTGTGCCCCAGGCCAGGGCACAGGCAGTGGTCCCAGCACCTGCCCACAGCCCTTGCAGCCAGCACCACAAGCTCAGCCTGCTGCTGTGCGAGAGAAAAGCATGTATTCTGTGAGGACTGAACAATAGTAGCTATGGTATACAAAAAGTAAAATTAATGAAGTTTATGGATTGAATGTGATACCTTTCTCTCATGCTGCGTAGTTCCTGATCACTTATGGAATGTGTTATTAAGTGAGAGAAGATGATGTACCATCTGGTCCCATACAAAAGTGAAGCCCTCAGTAAAGCAAGAGCTTGAAAGGGACGTGAAGATGTTTGTGACCAGCCCAAGGAACTGGAGGGAAGCAGCTTCAGTGGATGATGGGCTCAGATCTGACAAAACAGGACTTGGAGTTGAGCAAATTATAGTTTAGGAGAAATGTCTTTGAATGAGGAACGGAAAACTAAATAAAACCACAACGACCGTAGGAACCGTAGATAAGATTATATATACTAGAGTTAGTTAGGTCCTCAGAGGAAAATAAAAACACCTCAGTGTAGAAAAAATCAGCTACAATAGTAAAGTGGATAGGCGGTCTTTTTATATTGCAACTTTGGAAAACCAAGCTCTGTGTATATGATGTGCTGCTTTTTTTTGTTGTAGAAGGTTTTATCCCATTTTTATGATTTTAGGATTAAAAAACATTATCCAAGCCAAGCATAAAATGAGCAGCACCTCATTCAGCACATTCACTGGAATTTCCAGCATATTTATCATTTTCTGCTGGGAGCATGGTTATAGCAATGATTAGAAAACAATATGGCAGGAACTCTCGATGTTAAACATTTGAGTTATGCATCACAGATTGTCTCAAATTCTTCGACTTTTTAGATGTAAATCTTTCCAAAGTTTTCCTGAAGCTTTTGGCACATTTTCTGCAAAATGTGTACAAGAAAGACAGAAGGTCCATGGAGGACTCTAGCCTTCTGTCACTGTTTAAACAGTGATGCTTAAAGGTTTAAATTTACAGGCAACAAATCATTCTACATCAAAACCAAGGTGTTGCATGTTTATTTACAGACCAAGCTCCAGTAGTAATGTATATTTGTTATGGAAACTGATTTGAATTTAATTCTGAACCCTGTTTTGCACCAGGAAAATGTGAGTTTCATTTAGCTCGTCTCTGTTTTCAATTAAAATTTGACAAAAGAAATAACCGCATTACCTATTTGATTTGCCAGAACTTTATCCCAGCACCACCTGTTGAGCCCTCGGCACTTGAATCCTGACATATAGCAGAGAACAAAATTATGCAGTTGGCATACTAACCAGCAAGGATGCCAACAAAAGCATAATATAGTCTTTGTACTCAAAGTACAACAAAATATATATTAAGCTACCAACTGCAAAGGTTTAAGCAAGCCACATTTAATTATACATGAACGTATCTTTCCAACAAATAACTCCGTAGAAAAATGGTATAGAAGTTAGAAAGGACCCTTTTTGTATAGTTTGCTTTGGTAAATATTGCAAGCTTAAAATAAATAAAGTTTCACAATACCATAGTAGATTTACATTAGAGATGGCAGGAAGATAGCCAGCCAGTTTATACAAATAGATCGGTTCAACACTATCAGCTTCCCAGTTTAAACAAAGTAGGGGGAACTGACCTAGTGCAGCACTGGTCTTCCAGGAAGGTGGAAGAAGAGGCTCCCACAACTAGCCCAGATCAAAACCTGCCTTCTGCAAGTTACTTAAAAGGGACCAAAGTAGTAGGGACCAACTACATCTCTGACGTGTTTCTTGAAGCAGCATTTTGCCAGGAACGTAATCACAACTCCTGGCTGTTCAGACCTGAGATCTGCACAGAAGAAGGGACAGAAGTCAAAGGGAGAGAGGACAGGTCAGTAGGGATGAGGCAAAACCTCTGTCTGCGGTCAGATGAGGTCTGCACAGGGGCTGTGAACTCATGGGAGATTTGCACGCTGGGAAGGGCTACCAGGGGTTCTAGCAGCGATGCTAGAGTTTTCACAGTTTGTCCAAAAATGTAAGCTAAATAGCTACATGCTTTTTAAGAGACTTGTTTTTAAATACTAGTGACAATGACAATTTACAGATTTTTATCCCATCCCCAATAAGCTTAAGAGGTAATTAAATCTGGAAACTTTGCTCATTCAAAGAGACTGCTAGCCATAAAAATGGCATTAGATATAAAGGGAGGATTGTCTTCCAAGATAAGGAGAAAACAAGGAATGAGATCTTATTCCCAGTCACCCAGAAATCATCACAACTGCCCTCAGATCCAAGGATGAGGTCCAGCAACTCAAAGAGGACGTTATAGAAGGACTGTCTAGTCCTTTACAAAACCAACTAGTTTTGTAAACAAGGAAACAAAGCAGCTGTAAATCTCAGGGTAACCAAAATAATTTTTTTCCTATGCTAACTTTTGCACTCTCAGCTACTTACTAATTATTACCACTGTAGGCTCATACAAGCCTAAATGGAGGCAGTACCTCTCGACATCTGTTAGCTACCACAAGATATAAAGTTCTGACATACAGTTCCTGAACAGTATTTATGCAGTCCAGAATGTTTAGTAAGAAAGTCCTCTGATAGAAAGTGGAACATTTCAAACAGTATCCAGAAAAATGGAGAATAATTTTGGACCTGGATTGCTTTCTTACCAACATGTTGCAATAATCAGCCTTCAGCAGAGACTGTGGAATCTGGAGGGTTCAACGCGATTGCTCGCAGCCAGAGAAGAGGGTTGGACTATCTGACCTCCAGAGATTATTTCCAGCCTAAATTATCTATGATTCTAAAAATGACCTAAAGAAATCAGAAATATTTTCTTTGTAGTCATTATTAAACTAGATTTTACTAAATGCAATTTTTTGTCTTGTTTAAAGTTTAGAATTATGTATTTATCATTAATTGTTAGTAAATTATATTTTTGTTACTATAGATGCTTTAGTACTTTTATATGATGCTATAGTACTTTTAGTATTTATCTACTTTTAAGGGACTGATTACATTGAAGTAAAATCTGTAAATTTTCCAGCTATATTCTGGGTGCCTGTGGTGTAATCCCAGTGCGCCAGTGAGAGTGCTGGCCTACAACTCTAAAATGGTGGCTTAAAACTTACCCCAATATCCTTAATTTTTCTGTGCTGAAAATCTGAAGTGACCACTATTAATGAGAAAAAGTTGCCTTCAAATTTGTAATAGAAACTGTAAAACACTGGCTAAGAGATAAAGCATATCTAAGAAAGCCAAGTCTAGGTGATCTCTCCTTCTTAATTACCTTTGTGATGATCACATTTCATTCAGGAAAATAAGACTAGGGGAAGTACACCCATGGCAAATAGTTTGGCATCATCCATTTCTAGATTTCTCAGATGTCTAACAGCCAAGAAAATGTTCCATTTAATTCCTTTCAGCTAGCTGATCCCATGTAATCTTTACTCTAGACGAAGACTTGCAACGAAATATCTGGATAGTGTTTGAATAAAGCATTAAGTCTCCTATAATAGAATCCATCATCTTCTCCTAATCCCTCACTTGTTCAAAATAACTACAAATTCCTAAATTACAACGTGGAGCTTTGTGTCTTATGACTTCATAAACTAGTAGGAAAACTCACTCCAGAAATGTACTGCATTGTTGACTGCCTTCCACAGTCTCTCCAAACATACCTAATATTTTTGCTGCCTTTCAAATAGCCTTGCAAAGACAGGGAAAATACTAGAACGGTTCCTTGCCCATCAGACATGTAAGGAAGCTGCAGGTGGATGGATGAACAGTCTGAGAGCTCTACAAGTGGCTTTTTCACCCTTGATTGTGCTTACTGGGATGTAATGAACCCACTCCGAATATTTGAGGCTAGCATTTCAGCTTGAAACTGAATTTTTTGCACGTAAAACAGTTCTGAAAACTGTGAAGATTGACAGGTAGATTACAGTGAGCTGTACAAAAGGCAGCACCTTTTCAGGCAGTCTTTGAAGACTGCTCTGAGTAACCCAAATGCCTCAGATACTGCTCAGCTTCATTGCAATTCAACAGGTAATTGCTATTAGTCCGATTCACTATTGAATTTAATTCCATTTAAATCTGGACCAATTGGCAAGAGTTAATTATTCTAGAATTAAATGTCACTAGTTCATACGTTAGAGTGTTTTGTTTCTGCAGCATTCCTCCAAGCAAGTGCCCCCAGTTTCCTCTTATTGTTTGAGCATTCTGATAGCACACACGTACCCTTTAGCAGAAACCAGAGACGCTGGGGATCCTTTCACTTTAAGCTTGAGTTTACCTATCACTGGAAGGTGACTGAGGTCAGCTGGCTTAAAATGACTGATCTATAACCCACACTTCCTGAAGGGATAAAGCAAATCCAAAGAGAGTCTCATAAATTCCCAGGCAGATCTTAATATCATAAAAATAGACTTGACACCACTCCAAAGTTTAGCCTCTGCCTTGACAAAGAGAAATAAAAATCAGTTTTGGTGCAGATCCTCCATAGGAGATACTTCTCAAAGTGCTACTGAGCAGTCTGCACCTTCCTTGTCTTGTGGTCCCTCGTCAGTGATCCCTCTGCCAGCTTTCACTGACAGTGAGAGCCCACAGTTGACTAGAAGCATGAAAAAGAACAATGTATGTTCATACTTCCCCATCTACTGCCCTGTATCTCCCCCTTTACATCATTATTTGTGAAGATACCTCTGTAGAACTGATACCTCTGTAGATTGACGCAGGGCAAAGACAAGTGTTTCTATAGAAAACATTGAACAGAGTTTTATAGAAACAGCTCTAGGAGCTTAATGTATTTGTCATAGTAATCTTGGTATAATTTTTTGAACCACCTATTGCAGATCTCCATCAAGAATAATATTTGCTATTGCATTCTGTGGAGTTTTTGCAGAAACTTGTCCTATTCTGCTACCTGCCCATCATAATGTCAACCCTGCAGCAACCTGAGCCTTTTACCATCCTGGAAGCTGGTTGAGATTTACCCAGTACTGTTTCCCAACACAAAGTGATTTCCTGTATTGAATGACTAAACTTGCATTGAGAGGAGAAGGAATTTCGTTTCACCGTCACCCTCTGAGCTAGCAAGATGATTCATCAGTTTGTTTATGTACTGAAGGCTGCCAGTGAGGAGCATGCTTTGGTAAGGGGCACTAAAATGGGTGATGATTGCATTTGGCAGCACCTGATACTAACTGTTTACACTGGCACTTACCCATTTAAGCAGCTATGTAGACTCGGCAACTTAGGAAACAAGCATGAAATTATTACCATAAATTGTCTTCTAAGATTTGTCTTGATTCATGATTGTCTTAAAATATATAGACACATTTTACCACAATGATTTTGCCCATTTTAAGGGATACCCGATACACAAGAGACTTTTGCCCTTCATCTGGCAGTAAAGCCAAAACCACTATGACTCTTGCCAAACTTGTTCAAACTTTACATGGATTTGATTGGACAAATGTGGTGGAAAATTATATCCAATATTTTGGGTACTGGCCCATGCATATGGGATGGCCTTTACATCTCAGCAGCGCCTCTTCCAAATTTTAATGCAGATTTCTAAATTAAGTTTGTTTTTATTTGGATTAGAATACGGAAAAAATAGATGATATGAAATAGAATGTCATTTTGGCTCTGTAAAATGTAGTTCTTCCTGAAGTTTTTTTTTCTAATTGGAAACAGTAGCTAGTGAATTCTGCTCTGCTTTTCTTGGATGCTGCTGCTTTCGGGTTATCTATTGCCTGTAAGAACAATCGCTTCTCACATGCTATTGAAATAGATCATGTTGTGATGGAGCTAGAGATGACACAACGCTAAACTAGAGGTATCTGGTACAGTGGCAAAAAACATGGGGCTTGTCCGGTCTCACTACCAACTTCATTAACTTTCTGTGTGGTGGGTAGTTGAGTGAAATCAATAGGGTATTCTGCTGGACTTTTTAATGGACTATGATATATGTTATCAACAAGAATTATATTGTAATGGAGAGGAAAGATCACATTATTTTGCATGTCTCTGAACTAATAAAATTTCAGATTTTTTCAATGTCATTGGAAACAGTCACAACAGAGATATTTTGCCAAGAAGAAAAGTTTGCAGACAGTGAGCTATGCTATTTGCTTGGTTGTCTTTGGCACTCTTAGTATTTAAATCTGGAGTTCCAGGACTGTCGATACGTGCAGGGCTCTTAACAGGAGTTATAAGCAGAGATCAATAGTTATTCCTGCAGCAGGTCATCAGGCACATAACTTACTGGAGTGGAAGGCTCAGCGCTTTTGACCTCTTCTCCTACCTTGAATAAATCTGAGGCTAGGGCAAGCATATCCCTGGTCTCAGGCTAGGTCCTTCTGGAAATTCCTCCGTTAAGCAGAGAGCCTTGAGGAAAGAATTAATTCATTTAACCTGGTTTGGTACCGTGCTGGCACGTGAAACACGAGCACGCCTCCGACAGTTGGTAATACCTAGCTGCATTCACGGAGGGCTTGGGCCCCACTCGGCTTCCCGCGTTAACCGTTTGCTACGCTTGCAGGTAAAATCTGATAAGGAAAGTTAAGTAGGTGTCTACATTAGAGTTGGTCAGGAGAATAACCCTCTGATGCAGAAATCTTCCCTTCTGAAAGCCCCACCTTCCTTCTCATGCCCTTTCTGAGGTCCAGGAGACTGCTAGTTACGGAACAGCTGCGGAGCCAGACGCGGGGAGCGGGCAGGCCCAGGCTCTCCGGCCTCTGCTCCACAGCGAGGGCACCCCCGTGGGACCCGTCTCGCATCTGCGCAGCGATGGCGGGGTCCGCCCCTCCGGCTGTTCTGAGCGAACCCCCCGGCANGGGAAGGGGCCGCGGCCCCGGCGGGGCTGGCGCGGGGGGGGTAGGCAAGATACCGGTGGGAAAAGCCTTGCTCGGGAGGGCGGTCGGCAGTGTTCTTGTGCAAAATGAACTGCCCGGCTGGAGTTCCGTAGGTGTTTCTGAGGGAAGGCGGCCTGTCCCGTACGTTTCAGCGGTTTAATTTTCCCCTCTGGTTTACCTCTCCCCTCCAGCTGAGAACTCTTGTTCAGCTCCAGAGACACAGCAGACATCCCCTCCTCCCTTTTCCTTTCCCTCAGATTTCCCTATCTCTCTGATTTCTGCTGTGGTTCGGGGACTTTTTTTGGGGGGGGGAGGAGAAGGGACTGAAGAGAGAGGGGCCCTTTGTTTGGAGCTGGACAGCCCAGGGGTGTCTCGTTAGCGGGGTTATCAGGAGCGGGGGAAAAGCCCTGTCAGCTGCCCCGCGGCCCGGTCTCCCCCTGCAACAGAGCCCTGCGCGTCCTGGCTGCTTCCCGCAGCACAGGCCGCACTCCTCCTTCCCGCGGCACAGGCCGCACTCCTCCTTCCCAGGGAACAGGCCGCACTCCTCCTTGCCCCTTCTTGGGTCATGTTCAAAGCTTGGAACCTAGTGCAGGTATTTCTAAAACCTCTTCCTTAAATATCTCGAACTGCAGAGAGGACAAGAAATCCAGTTTATGACCTAGTGGTTCTTCCTCTACGGATGTGTTTTTGACTGTGCTTCAGTATTGCTCTGAACTTTGTGTCATAAATACCTACGTGTAAAAAACCCACAGAAACCACTGGGTACATTTATAATATTTCTCTGTTCTTTGATTCTGTAATATGAAATAAAATGTATCAACCATTTAGGTTAACCTTTCTATGCTTAAAAAAATAATGAAAGATGACAGTTTATGGCTTTTCTCCTCTGGATGGCAGTAACTCCTGCTTAAACATTCATGACCCATGACTGCAATATCCCGCAGCAAGGGATTTCCTTTTCTTTGTTAGTGTGCTATCCAAAAGAAACATTTATTTTCATTCATTCTATGTTTTTTTCAAACCTAAATTTGAAAGCTAAGTAAGGTTTCAAATAAGGAATCAGTTTAATGTAAAAATCTAATCAGATGAGTTCTATGTATAAAAATAGAACAGGAATCAGAAGAAAAGAATTGATGCTGGGTATCTGTACCTATTTGTATCTGATTATGTTTCATAAAAATGAATGAATGTTGCTGAGAAAATCAAATTCCTCAACACTAAACAATGAAGCAATTCAAAAGATACAGAAACGTCTTGACCTGACAGTGTAACAGAACATCTGCCCCTTTAAAATGTTCTCTTTGTAACAGACCACATCTGGATTTCTCGACTGCTCATTACAACATGAAAATTTAAAACAGAAAATACATCAAGTAAAGATGATTTCCAAACACCTACTGTGCAGCCATGTAAGTTAGTTTGAACAAGAGGTAGGAGAGGGAAATAAGCCCTCCTCCCTCCCCATCTGACCAAATAACATTTTTTCAGTAACAAAGCTACATTTACATGTAGGACTTGGGTCCTCTCACCAGCCAGGGCTAGCCGCATTGCCTTGTTTTACTGCTGGTGAAAATGAGGCAATTCAGAGCAACAATTTCCAAAAATAAGTGTCTGTATTTATACAAGTGAATCTGCACTTTGAGGGTGACCCGAGCCCCTTGACACCTTCTCGCTGACTCTGGCCTGCTGAGGTCTGTCCTTCAGACCCAGATCAGAAATCAGCCAGCCTGATTTCTGGGGTGCTGCAAGGCCAGTGCTCCCCAGCAACAGCAAATGGTGCCTCTGTTTCCTGATATATATTATTCTATCAGGGAGAAAGTAGCTAATTTTATGTGTGCCTTCAGTTCTTGGTCTGTGGGCTGAGGTGGCCAGTGGGGATCTAAGAGTGGTTTTTGAGAAATGAGTGTTTTTCTACCAAGAGCTTAAAGATGCCAACTATGTTGTAAAGTTTATCTGTTTTCAAATAGAGAAAAAAACTTTGTTCCTGCAACTGAGAAGAACACTTCTGCCCACACCTTTTTTTGGGGAAAAAAAAAAAAAAGGGCAAGTTTATGTTAATTTCTCCAGAATCAAGACACTGTTCACATTTTCCCTCCAAATTGCTAGTGCTCAGAAGAGCCAATTACTTATACTGCTCTATTTCTACCCCTGTTGTTACTATTGTTCTGATCTTCAGTAACACAGTAAGGTTCTGCCCATTCGTTCATCCTTCCTGCATCTGAATGAGGGAAGCAAAACAGTTTTGTGGTAAACAAGCCAATCCCATGAAAGGTCCTACCTAAGCATTGGAAGTCCTCTGTGGTGGTAGAAGCATCAGCGCAGCACTGGAAATGATGTGGTTTGGGAAGGCATGATGTCTCCTGAGTTTCTCTGACAGACAGGGAAGCAAACTTTGTTACTGTCCTCCTGGAAAAAGAATGCCATCTGCATGCTGACATGAATGTAGCTCCACAGTGAGGAGGGAAATAGCAGATCCCTGGCATACCATCTTGACCTCCCCTGCTTTATTGTCCAGGTAATTTTCTTGAGGAGTGGAGCAGAGCTGCTAAAAAAGCTTTCAAGACTGAAGATCCCAGTGAGAGGTAAACAGCAAATTACTCCAAGCTATTGCCCTGGCCTCTTTTTTTGGAATATGAGGAAACCTGAAAAATAATAATGTGGGTGCACATAAGAAAGTGGTATCACAGCTTGCCACAAAAGCTGAACTTCCAGCCTTTCAAAAGTCAAATGAAAGGAGATAAATAATTTGTTACACTGGTTTTACTGCAGGTCCATACCATTGAGACTCCCTGATTTGCTGCAAAATTTTGCCTGAAGACTTCATGAAGTTCTGGACCTGGCACCAATTTGTCAGCAGAATATAAAGCACTTTGAGAAGCCATCCCAAAAGGTTCCTCCTTAGCACGTTTGTGAAGGCCCATTGCTGCTCATACAGACTTCTGAGGTCAGGAAAGAAAACAAACAAAGAACAAGAAAACAAGTAAAGAGAAAATATGTGACTGATGGCATGTAGTTCTTTTCTGTCCTATTAATCGTAGTTCTCTCTTCTCGCTTCAGTGTGTGAATTTGCCTTGGTAGCAGGTAAAAGGAGGACAGACATAGTAAAAGTTATTAAATGGATTAAATGGTCATCTGCAGATTTATTTTTACTGTGTAATTTTCTAAGTATGAGCTTTGTCCAGAATGTGAGAGGAAGGTTTCTGCCATGTAACACTGGGCTACCAAGGACGTCAGCTCTCTCAAGCTGCTCTGTGAACAATTTGAGCAGCATTCTGCATAGTTTTGTTCTGAAAAAGATGTAATTCATAAACCTCCTCTTTCCCTTCACTCCAGATCGTGTCTGTACCGGTTTCCTAGACAGTGGTATGTACACATAGCACAGTAGAAATACAGAACACATGCAGCAATGCACTGTTTTAAAAACTCTATTCTTCACCTCCTGATATACTAAAACAGAGGCTGATAGAAAACAAAGATGCTTTCCTGTGTGGTGCAGGGTGCCACTGTGACAGCCAAAGTCAGGAGAAGAGAAGGCATACAGAGTATTTCAGGCTGAGGTCCAAAATAGAAAGATTTCAAGTTTATTGTGAGGACAGAAGAGCATTGTGCACTTGAATTTCTAGCTGTTGGCACTGTAACCATACCCTGTTAGTCAGAAGGTTAGGTTGTAGCTAGAGCTTGATTCAAAAGGAGATTTCAAACAGATTAAAAATTTCTGCTCATTACAGGCTCCTAAAGGAAGTGAAACTCTCTGAAAGATTGTTTTCTTTTTGAATTGTGAACCATTCTTTAAATTATGATCAGAGGATACAGTCATTTTGGATTCTTATTTGGAAACATGTATGGGATTTGTGCTAGCGTTCCTAATGTCTGAAGTTACAGAACTGCCAACAGTTTGTCAAGAAAATGCTCACTCTGGACTTATTTTAAAATACAGAAAAAGAATTTAAAAATCTGTTGGGGACAGCAGCCCTGTCTCCCAGACTAGAGATGGTTTGCAAATCTAGGAGCTCAGATATAAGTGCAAGGTGATCTGCACCGTGTGGAAGGAATGTGAAGTTTCTCTGAAGTTCTCTGAAATGCCTCCATGTTGTTCCCCAGACTAATTAGCAAGAGCAGCCTTCCAGGGCCTTACAATAAGGTGTAAACTTTCTTGCTTCCTCATGCAAATGCAGTGGTAGGAGTGGACCTTACAGCACAGAACACTTAAAATGAGGGCAGGTTTGCCCTTTGGTGACGGGATAACAGTGGGATCCCTTCTAGAACATGCCTTCTGCTAGATGCTGCATGAAGTTCTCTGAAATGCTATACGAATGGACAGTACAAATAGAATTTATCATAGTTACTGCTACTTTCAGGTTTGTTTCACCTGAGCAAGGTCTTGTTGGCTTGTCTTTCTGTATAGCATCAACTGCTGATCCTAGCTGCAGGAAATCAAAGGAAAAGAAGTTTCTCTGCGTGGGATTAAAAAGATCTGCTTTAAAAGAGCTGTTGTATAAAAAACCCCTATGCTTTCTGGGTTGCTGGAGCTGCCTGAGGCAGACTTGTCATTTTTGATAATATATTAAGGACAATACATCAGCGTGTCACAGAAAAAGATTTCCCAGGATCGTCTCTGCCTTTTGTGCAGTAGTAAGCAAGAATGACTAAGGAATAAAAGGGCAAACTGTGGTGAAGCATGTCTGTGAGTGAGGAATGCAAGGGCAGAGAAGACACATATAAAAGTAATGCCTTCCACAAGCCATGAAGGAAGTTAGCAAGAAAACTAGTGTAAAGGGGAAAGCAATCAAAGGCAAGTGTAGAGAACAGGCACACATCCAAAAACTCACCCATGCAACAGGGCTGGCTGCTGAGAAAACCCGGAGCAATCCAGAAGAATGAATGCTTTTTTCATGTGATGGCACAACTGGCTGCAGAGATGAGGTCAGGTCAACATCCATGAGCTCCCTCCTGCCGACACTGCTGAACCTGAAGAATTTATTGCAGAACAATCTGAGCAGTATCTTGAATCCTGAAACTCAGTTTCACACCATTAAACCACAGCAGTTCAACGGTCAGGGACTATAAGTGAAAAGAAAGGACAGAGTCAGTTTGCAGGAAGCCCAGGTCCAAGTTATATTTACTGATTTATAAACTGGTTTCTTTGGAAATTAGCAGTATGTAATACCTCCCTGTGCTCCTAGCCTCCTGTGTAATGTGTGTACTTGTATTTCCTAACTGGTTTGATTTCTTCTGCTCTGTCCTCTGCTGCACTCTTTGGACCTTGCTAAGATTGCAAAGGCTCTTCAAAGTTAGAGAATTGTCCCTGATATAATCGAGTTGTAGTGACCCTTTTTGGGGAAACTATTTGCAAGCCCAAATACTCCACTGTTCTTGCTTGTTACAGCCAACTTTTCACAACTGAGATGGATGTATTTGATAAAAAACCCCATGGAAATGAAAATCAGGCCTTTTCACACTCCCCTTTGCTTCAAGGGACACAGAAAAACTGGAAAAGTCCTCAGATGGTAACCAGCTTTTGCATTGCCTATAATTATTCTGTTAGCAGCAGACTGGCTGTTCAAGACACCGAAGACATGAGGATACAAACCCTTGCATGGACAAATATGCCCAGATTCTTTGAATTTATAAAGCTTGCACTAACAGTTACCAAAATCTATGTAACTAATTTCTGGTGATTTTGGAAGACTGACCAGAATGTCTTTATACAACTTGTTCCAGGCAGCAAAGCTTCATGGGTTTGGAGGTAATCAACACATCCTCTCCTCCTTTTCACATCTTTTGCATCTTTACAAAATGACTTATCCCAGTATTGTTTTAATAAAATTTTGAAAGCTTGTGATTGCTCAGATCTTCAGTACAGCAATGTCCTTTTAATGATCCCTCCTCCTTAGATGGGTGCACATAACAAAGTGTTTTGATTTGCACCCAGATAGCCAAGGTCTCATGAAGTCCTTTCAAAGGCCAAAAATTGCCAAGGTTTTGGCTAAGGGGACCACACCCCCTTTGCTTCAGTAACCACTCAATTTAAGGGTGTAGGGATTGCTATGGCAATCCAATGTCATCCATCAGATCCCTTCTGAAAGGTATCTGAGAGCTAATCTGTATTTTACAAAGCAGCTGCCAAAAGGACCAGTGATGCTAAATCACGGATCAGCAAGTCATTAGTGTATCTAGCACACACTTAGATTTTCTCCAAGGCTAAAGGTTTTCTTTTGGTCATCTTTCTTGGCAGTATAAAGAATATCATTTTTGCATGAGTTAAAGAAATACTCCCTTTTGACTGATGGAAGTTGTTTGCTGCACATGGAATTGAAGCAAATGACGTGATATGCTCAATAAGGATTAACACAGGAGTTTTTATAAAAAATAAAGGATTGTCTTTTGTTTCATATCCTTAAATAGCACTAATCGAAAGTATCTGGTGGCTAAATAAATAATAATAATAAAAAATAATAAGCCCTGAGTGTGGCCCCTGCTGAAGCCTTTGGTCAGTCATACGCTTTGGGAAGAGACAATTGCAGTTGAACATTATGCTTAAGACTTCCCCACTTCTTCACTTCTGATGGCTTGCTTGCTTCTGTTGTGGCCCTCGGAATCTACATGATACGATTCATTGCAGATAGCACCTGAAAGGCCTTCAAAGGAGTGTGCATCTGCACATGGAAGACAAAGCAGCTCGAAACACTCTGACTTACTCTCGTCATCAGAACGGATACAGAGGGAAGAAGCTCTCTCTGACCTAGCATTTCTTTTGCTGCATGTGTGTCACTGTGTATGGGCAGGAATAGCAGGAGGTGGCAGAGTGTTGATTTCAAGCTTTAAAACTTAGCTCTGCAGAGGCTGCTTTCAACAGGTGACTGAAATAAAGAAAGAATGGGGCTCTTTTCATATTGATAAATCCAGCCGAATCCTGAGTATTCTTGCAAGTGTGTGAGGCTCTGATAAGAGTTTTATCAAGCATGTATTACATCAAGTGGTTGCTACACTGACCCTCTAATCAGCCGGTTTTCCTAGCAACAGTACTTGGACAATAGCTCACAGCTATTGAGGGAGCACTTCACTGTCAGTGGAGATGCTGCTACAGTATTTCATGCTTGAGACCAGGTGTAAAGAAGGCCAATCAGGCCCCGGGTTTAAATACGCTCAGATTCTGGAAGAACTGAGGATCTTTTAAAAGTCCTGTTCAGTGCAAACTTTGGTTCTGCACATCTGAGAGTTCCTCCATCTTCATGAGAAAGAATATGTATTTAATAAATTCCTTGGGGAGTCAACAGAAATAACTGTTAGTAATTAAACACCAACCGGTGAGAAATATTCTTTCCAGATGTGTTTTTAATACAACATGTAATTAAGCTATAACAAGGTTTAAGGATTTTGCACAAAAGCTTTAGTGGCAACGCAGAGGACAGAACTGATAAAGAAACAAGAGAAAGGCCCATGAATATAGTTTCTTTTGTTACAATGAGACTGAGTTTGCAATTTCTTGCATTAAACTGGGACAGAGTTTGAGCAACTGCGAATTTGTGAGAATACTGAGAGATTTCAAGCATTCAGTTTTTCATCACCGGCAATGTTAAAATCCTTGGGTAAGATTAATCTTTGTCTCATACTCAAATAAATAAGAACGAATTCCACTTAGGAAATGCAATAATTTGATTTAAAGGAAATGATTTCTGGCCATTGAAAAGTGGTAAGAGAATATGTCTTGCATTGAACATAAGAGCCAGCCTGCCCATAGAACAGTAACATAGACTGCGATCCATGTCTGTCTACCTCCTCTGAAAGAAACCTGATGGTTTTTCCTGAAGCTATTCTGGGATAATTGTATCTTTGTCCATTATAAATTCACATACATTTTTACAAGCAAAGCAAGGGTCTCATTGGCGCCATTAGAAATAATCCTTTAAGAGATTTCCAAAGATAATGTCTTGCTTAACTTCAACAGGGAGTTAACTAAACACTCCCCAGAAATTTTATTTTTCCCTCAAAAGCAACAATAGATCCCTGTCAGTGTAAAGTAAGTCACACACAATCAAATATGCTGGCATAAAAGTAGTCATGCTGTCACTCCTGTAAAAAGTAAATAAATGTTGCCAATAAAGACATGCCAACAGGTAAGAATAAACCTTTTGTTTTAAAGCATATATAACCAAAGAATATTTTATAAGCTTTTAAAATTCATTAAGAGTCGGGCCTTGGCTGTTTGGAAGTCTTTCTCAGTGACTGGATCACCAGAAGACGGTTTGGGGTGAATTTTGCATTTTCATGTATAGAGGCCAAAAAATATTGAAAAAAGAGCTCAGTTTACTTGAAACTGGGTCCTATTCTTACTAGGTTGTCATGGAAAAGGGTAGAAATAAATTTGTCCTGGTCTGTCCTTTCCTTGCAACCCTATCCACTGTAACTAGCACTAGGGAAGACTTTTTTTTTCCACCTACATCTTATGCTTCTTTTTGGTGTCTTGGGCTGCCCAGGAGGGTAGGGAACTTTCACAAGTCTCCTGAAATACCACACCCTGAATTCTTATGGACTTAGAGAATGCAATGGCTAATGAGTTTGCACTTATCTGCCAAACAAATGAGTAATCTTTCATTTTAGAAGTGTTAAAACATTTCATTGCACTAGCAAACTGTCATATGAAATTTCTGTGGCAGCTGTTACAGTGGAAGTGTCACAGGAATTAACATATAGGAACATCTGAGGAGCCCAGATAAAGTGATATTCTCCTTCTCAGTGCATTCAACCACAAATATTTCAAAAAGGAGGCAGGCAGTAATCAGGATATTGGCTAAAAAATGAACAAAAATACTTGGATTCATATACAAACTTTCTCAGAGAGTACTGGAGTTGAGATTTTCAGTACCATCCTCTTTGTGTCCTAACGCTGAGAACAGTGCAGTCACCCTCAGAGGACATCGCCTCCTTGCTTACATCCTCCTGCATAAAGACCTTCTATACTTTACAGTAGCATACTTCACAAGGTAGCTAAGGGCTTGCAGATCCCCTCTTTGCAGTACAGTGAACTTGCATGTCACCGAAATGTTCAAACTTCAATGCTACTTACAGCTGAGCTGGTTCTAGGAGGTAACTGACTCTTACAGAAGTGGTCCTGCACTTTTTCTGGAGACTTTTTCAAACTGGCAATGCCATCTGGGGCAACGTTATCTGTGAGACAAGGGAGACCAGAGTCATCACTTGCAAATGAAGATACAGGACAGAAAGGGGCTTCTGCACCTTTAATTTAATGGAAAAACATGCAAGTATAAGCTGTCTCTCTTACAATAAGACTCTATTATATGATATATTTTCCAAGGTGTGTGTTTATACCAAGTCTAAATGTACAGTATGGGGATTTAATTCTGGAATGGGCTTATACTTCCCATGTAATAAAAATGGCTTGTGTCAGTCAAAGTATCAGAAAAAGTGTGTATATTGTTGTTGTGCTGGTTCAGCCATCATCATTTTATGCTGCCATCAGTTACCTGATCACACAGGCCAACGCTGAACTCAGCAACCTCCCCTCAGAAGTCTTCTTTCAGACAGTCCTGCCATAGGTTCCCGTGGGCCCAGCTCCTCCACTGCCCACTGTGGCGCCAGCATTGCCTGCTGGACACAACAGACAGAGATGGCTCCCTCAGGGGCCCTTCACTTGGAAGAACACTACTAAGAGAGCCCAGAAAGGTGTGACCAGCCCCAAGAGAAGCCACACCCAACAGGAAGCTCCTCTGACTGATCAGCTCCTGGTTAATATAATCCTGGCCTCGCCCACCACCCAGGGTGAAGGCAGAGCAACAAAACACAGGTGGACCAGGTTCTGCCTCGGGAACATGAAGCCAATAACAAAAAACATTCTGTTAGGTTGTGACTCATTCACAGGTCAACTCCAACTTGGGGCCAACAGCTCAGGCCCCAGCACTTCAATTGTGTGAGACACAAATGAATTTTCCAAATCATCTGAAAGATTATTATTAGTACCAAAAAGTGGATGTATTGCTTTTGGTAGAGTTCATTAACTTACAAGTTAAGCAACAGTCATTTCAGAAAATCAAACAAATCCCATTGCTGATTCCTCAAGTTTTTGACCATCTACATCACTGTGGAATATGCACATAAAAATGACATATTTGAAAAGTTGTAGGGTTTTGTTTTCGCTTTTTTTTAAAAAAACCCAAATATTTAATTCTCATTCACAATTTGCTGTGAACAAAAACTTCAACACTTCTAAGAAATTAGAAAGTGGTGAGCACATAAGGTTCTTGCTACATCTGTTAAGAAGCAGAAAAAAAAAAAATCACAGAACCCTAGAAATCTGGGGATAGGAATAGGAAAATTGGAGGAAAGGGCTGTATCCTAGGGACAGGTATGTAACAGTGAGGCACAAGCAGTTATTCCGTTAAAGCTCTGAGTCCCTATAATGACATAGTAAGCAAGGCATGGGCTATACCTTCCTAGTAAAACAAATTCAGAAAACTCCACTGAATGTCATCCTCCTGAAAGACTTTTTTCAGGTTCTCTAGGCAAAGAGAATGATCTAAGCTGATGGATTTCACTGCCACTAACACAGAGTGTATCATGTTGCTTAGCCTGCAGTGTATTACTAGATACTAGATAATAGTATCTAGCATCCAGCTGATATGAGGCAACTCATATTTCTGAACCCCGTGGCTCAATTGTGAGGCTCCAGATTAAAAGATTTACTGAGCAGATACTCATTATAATACTCTCTTACCTAGATTCCAGGGCTTCCTCCATGGCTTCAGTGAAAGTATTTCTGTCTCTGGTATTAATCGCTATTCACTGATTGGAGCCGTGAAAATTTCTTGTCCTATTTAGCAAAGACATATTGTAGATATTTTAGAAAACAGTAATATATGGGTGCTTGGTAAGGGATATGTTGATGTATTCATCTAAGTTTTGTAGGATGGCTATGTATAATGGTCTCTTATTTTGACACATGGAGCTGTAAAAAGAGTGACTGTTGGGCTCTAGAGCATTTCTTTTCTGCCTGGGTATTCTTTGCAGCACTAAAATCTGATAATGGATTGCTATATATTAATCTACCTTTTGAGCTTCTCTGAAATAATCTAGCCCAGCTGGTTTTGACCTTCTGCAATTTGCAAGCCTCTAAATGTTTTCTAATAAGATTATGAACCCTCTTCACACTCTGAATTTAAGCTAATGGGTAATAGCCTAGCTTTCCTTTGTTACTTTTCAGGGATTGCTTGGAAATGGTCTGTTTGCAGCGGTTGCAGGCCAGAGGTTGAAAACCACATGTAATTTTACAGCCAAAGGCACAACTAGAATAACTTGGCATAATTCCACTTATTTCAAAGGAAAGATCCTTTGATAATAGCACTTAGAATAATGTATAGTTTATTGTACATTAGCTGAGGAACTTCCCCTGGCTTTAGTCCTTCTCTATAGCTTTCACTGTGAATAAGACTGAGCTCCATTTCAATGTAATTATATCTCCTTTGGGAAATATTCCTTACTTACTACCCAGACTAGAACACATCGAGGAGCCCAAGAGGAATCTTTAAAAAGTTTTACATAGGAAAACTCATCAGAAAAATCTTAAAATTGTGTTTTGTGCTTGGTCTCAGATGTATCGTAGATGTCTCATTTTTAAGATGGCTCTTCAGTCAGATAGTGCCTTTTATCTCAGTAGTGCATTGTAATATATGCACAACTCTAATATAAGTTATGTAGTTAATAATATAAATTTTGCTTGACTTCTCCAGTCAAGTAGTTCTACTGTTAAAATCTTGAGCAGTGTTAAAGACTGTTAAAATCTATTCAGCGGCTCTGAATAGAGTTACGCCGATTTACACCAGATGATCATATGCCCAATTATTTTAAGATGCTTGAGGTTCTTCATGAGTGCAAAGGACATAATGTTGCTCTTCTGAAAAAGAAAAGCTCAAATAAGAAGGCAGATATTAAGCGAAGTAACAATTAGGTCTGAAATGTTAATAACTGGATATCTTTTCTGAAGATAGTTAGAAGTATTTACATTTAAAAGACCAGAAAATCTCTGAAAAATTAGAGAAAAATGGAAAATTGTCTCTTAATGCTGTTACTGCCTAGCTCACTTTGCAGCGCCATCACATGACAACGAATAACTAAAGAAAACTATGATTATGCAAACCACTCCAGCACAAAAGGGTGTTACATATCTTGTACAAAAGGGGATTTCTTTAAAAAGCACAGCACATTCAGTGTTTAGGGTTTGCAGTTGAAATTCATGGCCTTGCTTGCCAATATCATAATGCAGCTGGGTATTATGCTATTGCTTTACTCTAAGGGGAAAAAAAATCACAATAAATATATTCAAATAGGTTCGTGTTAAACTGTTGTATTCACTTATGTTGCAATATCAGTTTTAATGATTTTTGGCATCTCTTCTCTAGCATAAAGGCCACAATAAACACTAGCAACAGAGAATTTGCAAACAGAAGATGTTAAAACTGCACATCTTTTGATTTAAAAAAATTATCACTAGAATATAGCATTAGGCATTACGTCAGTGCTGAGAACAGAGACATTTGATAGGATTGATAAAAACATTTTTCTCTTATTCAAGAGCTATAAGAGAGAAGTTCATCTTTCTGTAGAGAACACTTCTGAAAAAGAACCTCTTCTATCAGTGCTGTAAAACAAGGGTTTATTATTTTAATTATATTTTTTTATCTTTCCATAAATTCTCTCCTATTTAAATAAAAGCAAAATCAGTTGACCAAAAAAATTGCTGATGAGTAAAAGATTAAATGTAGTCTCAGAAATATCAAGCTCTTCATGACATGACTATTCAAAAACTGAAGAGTAAGTTACCTCAGTCTTTACAGGTTTAGGTGCTTCCTGCCTCTTCTGCATGTAATCTTAGTTCGTGACTATTGGGAACCATCTTAATAAGCATCAAAAATTTTTCTAGAATTCTTTTAAAGGAATGTTTTGTAGAAAACAATAACAAGCCGCACAGTACAAGTCAAACAGTTTTAGAGGAACAGCTTAAACTTTTTTTCATTTGCATATGTCACATTTCTTTCTCTAACTCTTAGATACATACATCTCTGGGTATGTCCAGCCATGTTTCTAAGCCCTTATTTCTGATTTTGTTTTCTGTTTGTCCCTGGGTTGGCTGAGCATTGCCATCATAGAGGGCTGAAAGATATGTCCTCTGCGGTGATGTTAATGTACTGAAACACAAAGGAATGGCATGAAATGAAGACTTTTGTAGTGGAAAAAAAAAGGTTATGAAATGGTTGCTTGGCATTAGTACAGAAGCCAGTGTCAGACACTGAATGCGCTAGGACATCCGAACACTGAAGTCACACTAGCTCTGGGTGTACAATAGAGCTCGCAGTAGAAAAGAGAGCTTCAGAAAGCTGTATAGCAATGAACATACAATTTGAACATACCTTAATTTCCTTTACATGAATTGAAAGTAAAAGATATGCCACAAAACACTGTCCCAATCTCACTTGCTGATACAAAACTGTTCTTTGTGCTACTTGTTCATTTAACTATAAAGAAACAAATCCCTACCTTATGCCAAATTTTTAATTATTATGTCTTGTCAGGTATCAGGTATGTTAGGAAAAGTAGTGGTGAAAGAAACCTAATCTCAACGGATGTACTTACTTAAATATATACCAGGGTCAGCGCTGAGACAGATGTTGGCATTTTGGTCCTAACTTCTATATATAAAATCAGTTACATACATTTACTAACATGATTAAGCAGGTTGATTTTTTTTCTGCTACCACTTTCTCCACTACAAGTTATTAAAAAATATGGTTTCAGACTTATGTGTCAAACATACATCAGGAATAGGTATGTGCATTTTGTGGTCATTGTGTGTGGCACTTATGCTCTCTACATCCCTGCGGCCTGATTAGCTGAGGTACTAGCTTTCAGAAACTGAAAGAAGCAAATCTGTGGGATCAGCAGTACAGCTCTGTAGGTAATGTAATATTTCCCAAAATTCTGTGTGCAGCAACAGGGCACAATGACATAGACCTTTTAAGAGGCAGACATTATTATCCCTGGTTTACTGAAGGAAAGGTTTGGTCACAGATGCTTGAAGAAGTTCAAGGTGTAAAGCTGATCTTTGCACTGCCATACCTACTATACTGCCATATGGAAAGCTTGCACTGCTCTGATGATTTTGATGAGTGAAGTTTTTTCTCTGTTTGGAAGACTGTTAGGAGACGAGCCATCCTGGCAGTTTTGTTTACTGGCTTTAGTGGAAAGTATGTATCTGTTCACAGTGGCTCAAAGTCCTCCTGGAGAAATACTAGTTTGCGAAGCCTTGCGTTACTCTACTTTCACTGTGCCACTCATAGGACTAGGAGAGCAGGAATTTTGTCCAAGAGGGGAACTGGGTGGAAAACTCTGTTTCCATTCAGAGGGGAATTCTGACGCACTGAAAACTGTTTTCTTTCACTGAGGAAAAGGTCTGAAACTTCATAATTTCCAATAACAAAAGTGTATCCTGAAAATCTGAGTCAAAGTTACTGGCTTCATTTGACTATTCCTATGATAGAATTCTAATGCAAACTGGAACTGCGTAATTGGGGTGTCCTGATGTTATTTGTACCTATGACAATCTTGCAAAATTAACTTTCATGTAAATTCACATAAACATTTCTTTACATTATGCTGTACTTTAAAAAGCAATAACATCAGAAAGTCAAGCTTTAACTTTGAAGTAGTAGCACTAGGACAAGTGGTACTCCTGACCACTTCATACAAGTGGCACTTGTAGCAGCTTAGAGAAAACGTCTACAGGAGGATAATTGCCCGTCTTCTCTTCATGGATTACTGACTAATCTCCAAAATATTTATCAAGTAATCACTTTCAGGATTAGTATTTTGGTTGTGGTACAACACCTTCCTCAACATGCTTAACATTCCCAGTTCACTCTACTTAACTATTATCCCATCCACATTTCCTGAAGGAGAGAAGGAACAGATCTACAGGGGGTTGTGCTTCCCCTGCCCCGTGCATCATTGTGTATGGCACAAGCTTCTGAACTTGTGACGCTGGCAGTGCTGTGTAGGACTATCCTATGAGACCAGCTGAATAGTGCCCATATAGAGTCGTGTATAAATACTAGTTTACTCGTGCTTCCATTTAAGTATGATATGATGTGATACGATACATTTTCTCCACTTAGCAGACCTTTTTTTTTTTGTTATAATTCTTGACTTTTCTGGAATAACCAGGAAAATGATACAAAATGAAGAAAATGCAGTAAATGAGACATACTAATTTCTGGCTGTGATTAATTAGTAATGACAAGCCCACCCACAAACATAGGCTCAATTGCTAGTGAGTAATCTACTTGCATGAATTCAATAAAGGCAAACAAATTCCAAAATACCTTAAACATCATTATTTTAATTGACAGATGAGCTTGCCTGTTGTCACTGCTTCCAAAACCTTACATTTCTTAAACTGAACACAGTAGGGATACTGTTATTTACATTGATAAGGAACAAGAAGCTTAAAAAAACCTGTAGCCTATACACAAAATATTTAGTCTTCATTGCCTACGTTTTCTTTTCAGGCTCCCAAATGAGTTGCTCTGACTTACCTGGCTGTAGCAAAGGAGAGGATTTATTGGTATGTTTTCAAGCAATCTTCAGTTCAACTGACAGGAAGCCAGTCAGGTCCTATGGCAGAGTCTTGACTGTTTGTGACACTATAGTGTGATGGCTTTCTAAGGAATTAAGTCACAGTGGCTTAATGGCATTAGGAACCTGGATATCCTTGATAGAACCTAAGAAGTGAACTTCTCACGCTACACTGGAAGACCTGCACTTCTGCCTAATGCAGCTTCATTGTGAAGCCACGTCCTCTTACTGTTCCCCTTTAAAATGGACCTCCCTGACATTTTTTGCTTCTGTTCAGAAAACTTCTTCAGATCCTATAAGCTGTGTTTATCCTCTGTTAAGTGTTGTAAGCTCTGCTGAAATGTGAAGGCCAATTCTTACAAATTGTATTTGCAGTTTCTGTACCACAACCTAAAATTGACCATAAGCTTAAAACCAGGGCACATAAGTGAACTGCACAATTTTTCCTTCAGTTAAACCATCAGCATAGCTTCAGAACAAGGTTTCAAAATAGCACAATCTAAAAAAATAACAGTTATGAATCACCACTTCTTATAAGACCTTTAGAGGTTCTCCTTTTTCCTGTTTGCAAATCCTTAGACTTTGCATTAAAATTTTCTCAGACAGGAAAACAATAACAATTGATTTACATGGACATTAGCAGCTTTTCTTAGTTTTCAGTCCAGCTTCCTCTGAGATCTCATTGACCTCCAAAGTTCAACTTCTTCCAAGAAAGGTTTCTTTGGAATTAATAGACTTCAGCATCAAATCATTGAGTATTATAGCCATTACCAGTGCTATAACTAAGGCTGTATCAGCATTTCCACGTATCATTTTCAGAGATTTATAGACTGTCTACAAAAATATATTTTTATGCTGAAACTTGGCAAAAAAAGCTCAGTCTGGGAGTGATTTTACTTCGTATTCTGAGAAATCTGCACAACTCTGTGGGTGTTTTTAGACTCGGATTCTGAACAAGACCTTGACTTGCTATCTGCATCCCACTGGTGCCTTGGAGAAATCCCAGCCTGACTTTCTAAGAGTGCAGATTCACTTCTGATAAATTATGGAAAGGCAATGTAAAAGGGTGCTTTAAAAATGGTTATTCCCTGTGTTAAAAACTCTCAAATTGGGTCTAGTCACTGCTTCTCTGGAAGACATTTTAATTACTTGAAAATTATAATATTTTCCAGAAGATTTTAGCCAGCTACACTAACATGAGATCAACAAATTGCTCTGCAGTTACACACAGAGTTGAATGTTTCTGTTAGTATCTTAATGCAGAGTAACTGGGGAGCCCATGGGCTAGAAATGGTGATGGATTAGGGAATGAAAATCTTGTATAGAGGAGGCCTAAGAAAACCTGAGGGGAGGAGTCTGGGGAACCTGTGGTCTCCTGCCTCTTCAGGATGCATGACAGTTCCCTGGTGGCTGGGGCTGAGTGCCAGGAGGGACAGGTGAGAGAGAGGAGGAGGCAGGCACCTTTCTCTCCAGCATCCTGAAATATCACCAAAATTAGAGATGCTTATATCAAAACCAGCAGAAATACTTACATTATCCGCTTTGCACAAGCCCCTTCAGAAGAGGTTTGGAGGCACCATCTGAAGGGAAAGATGACAGAAAGATGCCATGAAGTTTCCAGTTTCCTCTGTAAAGGGATGACTTGGTCCTGAGTCAATACCACTGGAGACAGGGATACAAACATGACACAACATGCAAACATGTACAAGGCTACAGGCTAAAAATGTAACTACTTCAAAGAAAAATGTACTCAGATAAGATAACGACACCTAGGTCAATACAGTGGTTCCCATGACCACTCATTCATACCACAACAGAAATCTGACCAAACCAGAGACAATGCCTTTCCCCCAACTCCCCCAAAATTGGTCACTGAAATTAAAAATGTCCTGTGAGTCCTTCCTCAGAAGTAAAGGAGAATTCCTAATGCCTGTGTCCAGCATCAGGACCACTATTTCACTTATCCAATACATATACTATCTTATCAATTACTTGCCATGTGAAGAAAAAGGCCAAGATACCCTCTAGACTATCCCCTTGTTTCAGACATGTCAGTGAATACAACAGTTGCTCCTGAAATCCAGACAGGTAATGCTTAAATTCATTTTGTTCTGTTTTCAAGCAGAAATATATTGGTCCCCAACAACAGCAAGGCAACATCCTCTGGAAATGAAGCGCTGGTAACCATACAGAATCGATGGTGTGGCATCGGAGTAGGAAATACCAGCCTTCATATCTTTGGGAGTGCTCCATTTGAATCTGATCCAGAAGTCTTTATTGGAAGCAGCTCATTATAACTAGACAAATTCAGTCCAAACTCTGAAACTTCTTTTGAAGGCATAATGGCAGAGGAACCTCACAGACAGGATTAGAATGAAGATAAGGAGGTAGCTTTGCAGCTGTCCAAAGAAGCTCTTTCCAAATGTAAGGAATGGCATGGGATAAAGCTTGAAACTGAGTGTCTGAAAAATCTAAGTAGATGGAGGAGGCTGGCATCATGGGCTAATCAGTGAAAGAAGTGATTTCTTGATCCTGAAGGAGAGATGATAGGTAGGATGAGGTGAAGCCATGAATGGCTTTGAAAGTGAAGACAAGCTGCTTATATCTGATAGAAAAGGAGTGTTATATTTGACAGTCAAATGATGGGCTAGAAAAATGATCTCTGCAATGCTATGCTATATAGGATCATGCTGGCAAAATTGCATTTTTTAAAAGCAGAGGAATGGATATTGCAGTAATCAACAGAGCTTTGTGATAATTTACATATATATTAATTCTTGCATAATGATCATCACTGAGTAAGTTTTCTAACTCACTTGCATAAAGACAATTAATTTTAATGATTTTTTTGGAAACTTATACTGAAGCATGTTGCATAGGAAAGTGGGTATTTTGTTGGATATTTCTAACAAGATTGTTTCATGTCAGCATTTTTACTTCAGCATTCTTGTAAAATTTCTAGTTTTATAAAAGAAAAAATTACATACTTAACTAAAAATCCTTTTTACATGTATTTGGGTCTGTTTCAGTTTTGGCTAAAGCTTTTCATTTAAGTACAGTACCTGAGGGCATTCAATGCTCATAGCCATGGCAATTACATAATGTCTTAGCTGGTGGTCTTGGTTTATTCCTCTCAGGGCACTGGTAGCAAGGTTGTCCATTACAACTTGGAGACAACTCTGGAAAGTCAATATGCTGGATAACACAGACATCAAGCCACTAAACATACAGATTTAACGGCGCTTCTCCACTTTGTTTGGAACAGTATTACATTATAGTGGTTCTGGCTGTAATACCTAAGAAATTCATTTTATTCCCTATTGTATCATATCCTTCATTTCCCCCATGCAGAGACTGCTGCATACACACTCTTCCAGGGCAAGGCTTTTGCTATTAATAAACAACTTGGCTTCACACGCTGAGATGAACGAACAAGGTTTCAAGTGCCTGCCTAATTTAAGCGAACCATATGTCATAAGCTATAGTATCCTGTTAGCAGAGAATAAAATAAAGATTGAGAGGAAAAATAGGTTCTTACCATTAGCTGACCTCACTGACTCAAATTTTCAGAGACGTTTATTTAAGAGTGCTGCTCAGGACTATTTACTTATTCTGTGCATCACATGAAGTTATGCACATTTGTAATGTATTCTTAATGGGGATGCTGTCTCAGGAACAGAACTTCTGAGCATTACCATCAAATAAATAAGGTACTGATCCTGACAGCCCCCCCTCCACCTCCCCCAAACTGCCTTCAAAGTGTGGACAGCTTCACATTTTTGTGTTTTTGCTTTCCAAGTTGCTAAAACTGGAATACAGTGGTTTACTATTTATTTACTGTCCCATGATTGTAGGATATTGCAAACTTTCCTTTGCTGATGTAAGATACACTAGTGGATGGATGTTATTTTTTAAAAACAAATTACATTAATTACCATTATTTTTTAACTAGACCATCACTGCTGCACAGCTGAAAGAAATGTGCTCTTGCAGACTCTTTGAGTGGTTATATAATCAGCATTCCTAAGAAATATGTGACTGATTAGAGCTAGCAATAATATTTTCCCGGCAGGTTGTCCAGTGCTGGATACAAATAGAGTCAGAGAACTAGAAAATGTAGAACCTTGGATTTCCATTTCTGTTCTCCCACATCTGTACTGCATTTTTTTCCTACTTTGCTTTGTCTTTTTCTAAATATCTCTTGAAAATGAACATTTTCAGATCATTTCATTTGGGTTAGGGAATGGATAAGACCATGGCCAGCTGACAGATATACATGCTTGCACTTCCTCTAGGTTTTTAGGAGGTGTCATTCCATACTTCCAGATTAAGTCCAATTTATGATCCAAACTGGCAGTCGGAAGTTTATGTTGGTATGAAAAACAGAAAAGGAAGAAATTTCATACTAACATAACTAGGGGCAAGTCCTGCCTGACCAACCTAGTGGCTTTCTACAATGCAGTGACTGCATCAGTAGACAAGGCAAGAGCTATGGATGTCATCTATCTGGACTTCTCCAAGGCCTTCGGCACGGTCCCCCAAACATCCTTCTCTCAAAGGTGGAGAAATATGGGTTTGATGGGTGGACTGTTCAATGGATGAGAAATTGGCTGGATGGTCGCATCCAGAGAGTAGTGGTAAATGGCTTGATGTCCAGATGGAAAAAGGTGACAAGTGGTGTCCCTCAGGGGTCCATACTGGGACCAGTGTTGTTTAATATCTTCATTAATGGTATTGACAGTGGCATTGAGCGCACCCTCAGCAAGTTCGCTGATGACACCAAGCTGGGTGGTGCAGTTGATATGCCAGAGGGATGGGATGCCATTCAGAGGGACCTGGACAGACTGGAAAGTTGAGCCCAGGTGAACCTCATGA
>VZZY01014238.1:39538-67043 GCA_013400335.1 Eurystomus gularis | reverse complement strand
TGTGGCCAGCAGATCTAGAGAGGTGATTCTGCCCCTCTACTCTGCCCTGGTGAGACCTCACCTGGATTACTGTGTCCAGCTCTGGAGCCCCCAGCACAAGAAGGACATGGACCTGTTGGCGCGTGTCCAGAGGAAAGCCACCAAAGTGATTAGAGGGCCGGAGCACCTCTCCTATGAAGACAGTCTGAGAGAGTTGGGGCTGTTCAGCCTGGAGAAGAGAAGGCTCTGGGGGGACCTTCCAGTGACCTTCCAATCCCTGAAAGGGGCCTATAAGAAGGCAGGGCGAGATCTGTTCTCGAGGGTCTGTAGCGACAGGACAAGAGGGAATGGTTGTAAGCTAGAAAAGGGTAGATTTAGGTTAGACATTAGGAAGAAGTTCTTTAATACAAGGGTGGTTGAGCACTGGAACAGGTTGCCCAGAGAGGGGGTGGAGGCCCCATCCCTGGAGTCGCTCAAGGTCAGGCTCTGAGCAACCTGACCTGTTTAGAGATGTCCCTGCTTATTGTGGGGGTTGGACTAGGTGGCCTTTGGAGGTCCCTTCCAACCCAATACATTCTATGATTCTATGAACTTACAACTTTATTGTTTTCTTCTTACACTACTTGTGGCCAAAAGCCACAGAGCAAAAGATTTAGTGTCTCAAATGAAAGAGAAAAATCCTTGGAGAAGAAAACCTCTGGAGAGAAAAATCTGTTGGAAATGAGGAGGAATTTTGTGAGTGTATTTTAAACAATGATCATTTGGCTGCCTTGTGAATCTGCAATATTGAATATTGCCTGCAGTTCAGACACTCAAAAAGAAGTTGTTAATAAAATGTAACAGATAAAAAAGCCACACATGGGAATAAAAAGATCTCAACAATCAATTACTCACATTTGCAAATACTATAGACGCTCCTCATCTTTCTTTTCTACTTAAGTTAGTAACAGTCTCAAAAGGGATATCTAAAAGAGAACAGCAGCTTTGGCCATAGGGAATAAGGTTGATTTTAAACAATAGCAAAAGTTATGTGATACAAATATCTATGATGTGGCATACTTTTAGAGAAAACAACCCATGGCCTCAGTCCTATAAACCTTTTGGTGCTTTATGCTTGTGGGAGATGTCCATGAGGACCAAACCCATATCTGTGTGGCATCTAAGAGGAAGAAGATATGAAACATCACCTTTGATTGCAAATTAGACAGTTCTGTCAATCCTGCCATGTTTCATAGCAATGTGTCACCTTACTGCAATTATATGTGAATTTCTGGCCATTTGGTTGTTTGGCAACCCACTAAAAAGGTAGACTCATCCTATATTCCAAGCAGAGTTAAGGGCCAGAAGTCTGATACTTTGAAGGCATCTTACTCTGTGGCATGTAAGTATAGGTTCATCTGCATCTGTGCCATTAATCCTGTGTATTTGGGCCACACTGTCCTTAGTTTTTGCAGAAAGGAAGCTAGGTATTTTGGCATTGCAGTTTTAAAATGCCGAGAAAAAGACTTTTATGTTTTCTCTTTTATTTAGACTAGTGGAGATGTAATTTAAGGAACCATGTTGGTGCATGTCATTGACAACATTTCCAAAGTTTTCTTAGGAGGCTAGCAAACAAGGGCCTGGAGTTGCATTGCTGAATTGGTTTCAGCTTGCTCAATGAAAAAGAAAAACTGAGAAGTCAGGCTTTGACTTTGTTTTCTCTTTGAAGAAAGAATTGTGATTGTTGGCAGAGGAAGGAAGGAGCTAGGACAAAACACAGGAAGGAAGAAGTTGTTTTTTTTTCTTTCTACCAGCCAGCTCCTTAACTTTTGCTGCCAAGATTATAACTCTAATTTACAAGATAAACATAAATCTATTTATATATTATTTAAATTTAATTGAAATTACAGAAAATTACATGTCTTTGGGTTGAAATCGTTGAGTATTCAGAGAAGGGAAAATGAGGGAAATATGCATATGAGGCAAAGGTCACTATGATGTCAACAGAAAATAGCCTCAGTCAGAGAGCAAAAAGTTTCTTTTCACTTTTAACTTATTTCTTTCCTTTATAATGCTATCTCTTACTACTGAAATATGGTCAGAGATCTAGAAATACTAAGGTGTACAACTTAGGTGTTTCAATGTCTAAATATTTAAAAATACATCCTTGAAAATCAAACTGAAGGAGGCCTCCCTGTAGTCCTTCTTTAATAATTTATTTTGTATATAACTAGGGCAAAAAGATGTCAAAATGAAAAAATTATCCTGAGAAATTTTTAATTTGCCCCAATTATTTAATATAACAGCTCTTAAGACTCATGTTGATAGTATAAAGTTTGTTGTTACGAACTAAGCTGTAAGGATCTTATGAGGATTTTTTCTGCAGCAATACTTGCTATCCCAGCTATTATAAACAAGTTTTGAATGTATCAATAGCATTTTCTAATGTCCAGCTGAAAGATATCCATACTTGTTTAATTAATAAAAAAGAAACTAGACAAGGACAGCCCATTACAAAACTTAGACACTTAACTATAAGTTGTTTAAGAAATGACTTATTTATACAACCTTCCCAGAAGAAAAAAAAATGTTTGCTAACAGAAAAAAATAAAAAATGCATTTGTATTACTTTTTTGTTGCCACATTATAGGTACAAGTCTCACAACAAAGAAAAGCAAGAATTCAGACTCTTGCATAAACAGCCTCTAAAGCAATGGTGCCCTCTATGAGATTCCAAGAATCACTTTTAAACTGAAAATGGAAAGAATCCACTTCTGCAAAACATATCCTTCATACAGTAACACTGCTAGAACAGAAACTTTATGATAGGGACACAGTCTGGGAACATAGTTTAAAAACTCTGCAGAAATTTAGCTAGAGGTAGAAGATCAACAGTAATGAGGTTATTTAACTCAGTTTCCATTGATGTAATGTCTTATATTTATTGGAAGAGTAATACCTTCTGTGGATTATGTTAAAATTCAATCTTTCTTTTTTTTTCACTACATTTTATGATACTGATTATAAACCAAATCTTTTCTCTACCACTAAGGAATGCAGGGGGAGTAATGGGCACCTGCCTAGAAATATAATGTGAAAAACTGGTGAAAATAAAAAGAGTGAACTTCAGAAAATGAAGCAGTGTTTCAAAGAAAATAAAAATAAAACATTCAGACTTTGCCTTTAAGCTTTTTGGAGTTTTGTTAGAGCGTGTCCAACAGAATCACATATTCAACCAGATTTGGAGCAAGCTGTAGATTCAATATGTAGGCTAAAAATATATATATGACTACAAATGTAGTTAAAAGACTTAATTGTAACAGTGTCACCATAAACATTAAGGTGTCCCATTCTCATAATCAAACTGCAATTAGGAAAGAAATCATGTCAGTCACTGGAGTCTTCATTTCAGTTGCCACATACACTCAGCTACAACTTCTTTGAATGGGGACCGAAGGTGGTCAGCACTCCTCAGAAATTAGCTCTTAACCAGAACTAAAGAAACAGAGTTGCAAACATTCAACCAGGCTTTTCTTCAGTTTGACTAAATTTCCTAATGACAATCATCTTAACTTTAAGAATCTGGAAATCACTATCATCATCGACAAGTAAGACACTGTGATTTTACTTAGTTTTGAGTTTCTACAGGGTGAAAAACTTTGCAGGATCTCTCTTCCTAAGTGATGGTGAAAGACAATGGATCTTTAGTATAGTATTTTCCTTTTTTTAAATTCAGTATGGTAACTCACAAAGCAGAAAGGGACTAATGTCAGTATCCACTAGGTTGATGGACTGTCTGGAAAAAGGTCACCTAACTGTGGGATCTGAGATTAACCATTACCATCATTTTTGGTGGGAAAGAAACAGCCTTCCCCCTCCCCAGTAAATAACCTAACTGAAAAATCTGGTTTCTCAAACTAGTAAAGGGTGCCAAATCTATAATGAAAATATTAAATGTTTTCTCTGACCCTTTCTGGGCAAATCTCTCATGTGTGAAGCCAGTACCTGACATGCCTTAAAAACCTTACATTTAGAGAGCTAAAGAAAATAGGAAAGGCAGCAAACTCTGAGAAACTTCTTACCCCTTTTCAGTGGATGGGACTAGGAAACAAGGTAGTCTCTGGAGAAAGCTCTGCAAAGTGGAGAAAACAAGGTTATGTTTTTGACATTTTCATTTTTTAAAAGTTACAACTTTTTATTATTACTTTGGGTCCATTAAATTTGAAATAATTCACTTTTAGACAACAGTGTTTCCCAGCTCATCCATAACCATCAGGAAAATGGCCTTCTTATGGATGCCTTCCTCAAGGGGCATTGCCAAATGGAGAACCTTCACCCTGTGTAGTCAGAGGATTTAGTATCTGATAGGGAAAGATTTTGGATCTTAAATTCAAGTTTTTAATGGCTCTATCAGAGTTGATGTTTGAAGAAATATGTAAAACATAAATGCCTCCTTGGAAGAAATAACAGCCTTTATCAGGATTCAGAACTTGTAATGCCTCTTGTATGTCTTTTTCTGTCTATCCCAAACTTAGATCTGCATTTTACCCTAAATCTGTCTAGGATCTGGAAATGTATGAGTGCTCTCCCCTCTCTTGTTCCTGAGAACATATTTCATAAAGCCTGAATGAAAATATTTCTTTTTAGTTAAATGAAGTTTTATAAGAAACATTTCATAAGAAACACAGACCTATTGGGACTAGTGAAAAGCCATTGACAATACTTTTTTGGGTCTTTTAATTGCTTCATGGGAGGAAAACTTAAGACATGAGCTTCATAGGACTTTACATTTTAGTTTTTTGAGATATTTGTCATTTAATGAATACATAGTTGGGTCCAGCCAGGGATAGAGTCGTGGTGAAATTTCAGTAGAATTACGTCTCTTGATACCAGCTGAGAACAAAGCCATGGGGGGGCTACTAAATTCCTGTCTGGGATGCTGACTAGAAAAAGGGAATTACAAGGAGCATATAGAATCACAGTAGTGTTAGTAGCAGGGTCGTGCTTCCACGCTCTGTTCTTACTTTAGAGGAGTACAAAAGGAGCACTTTGAGGACGTTTCCTGAAATTAATATCAATCTAGACATATTTAAACACCTCCATAAATAGGGACTTAAAATATTTTGAAAAAGGACTGTTAGTTTAACTTTTATTTTTTGGAAGCTATAGGTGAGCTCACTGTTGTGATTCGTTGCCTCTAAATTCTCTTTTATCACTATAGGTATTAAAAAACCATTGCTGTACTTTCTGTAGGGGGCAGTCTGATCAAAGTTTTTGTTTTCTAGTAGGAAAAACATTGGGAATAATTGTTTTGCCAAACCAACGTGTATAACATTAGTGATCAATGTCCAAAATGTTTTCAGTGCTGGTTAACTAGAATTATTTTAGAATTTGTCTAGTGGAGTATTCAGAATGAGTCATGTAGAAATGAATATTTATGTTGCCTCTGACCTCAAACATTTGTGGCCTTGTACAAGGTCACATAAGGAGACTATGGAAAGCTTCCACATAACTTACTTGATAATTTCTCTCCTTAGTTCAGCAAGCTGTGTATGTGATATACACCACTAGGTTTTTGGTGCATTCAGAAGCACATTAAGTTCTCATAAAATTCATTTTATAGCTATTTAATTGTGAATGATGATAACTGAAAATATATAAGGAATGTTGGGGCAGGGAGACAAATCACAAGGGATAGCATTTTGCTGCTGCTGCTGGGGTTATTTTTAAATCTGGCAATGATTCTGTTACCATTACACACACTGTTTTTCCCCAAATGAACACAGCATAAAATTCCCAATCCAAAACTAAGAATTTCAGAAAAATAAAATGCAAAAGCAGCTGTCTAGGTTCTTGAAAACTTTCTTGGATCTCCTAAAATTACTTTTCCAGACTTACTGTCTTCTGTGTTTTCCAGACATAGTTAAAGTCTTAAAAAACATTTCTTATATAGATATAAATGCACATATTAAAGAGCTTGATTCAGATCTGAAGGACCAATGAGTCAGTCATAAATGCAGCAACAAAATGAATCAAATGACAGGAAAACTGAAATGGCAGATTAGGGATTTCCTTAAAGCCTGAATAAGAGAAACTTAGATCACACTGAATATTATGTTTCATACAAGGAGTTATTTTGCCACTTGAAAATGTGGACTAGCAGGCAGAACCTAGAATGACGAAATTCCAGTACCCAAGAACCACAGACATCTCTGGAATTTTATGCAGTTCTTAGCAGCAAAATAAAAAAGTTTAGAACTCAGAACTTTTAGCATTACAATGCTTTTCAAAGGACAGACTGAAACAAAACTGTCCTGCTGCAGAATGAATCTTCAAACACGTGACTTTGCCTAGAGTGAGAATAATACTGGAAAGAACATTTTTGGATCAAAGGAACTTTATGGACAATGTAACAAAAATTATATTGTTCAGAAAAAAATTGATGAGGGTTGAAAAGAATGGAAAGCATCAATTCACCTGTGTTAGCTTGGAGGACAAACATGAAAGTCTTAATAAGTAATTAGGTTACATTATGAATTTTCAGTTGCTCTGTTAACCTGAGGCCAAGGCAATAACTTTTAAAAGGCCAGTAGTACCGAGTTAAATATGAGCTATTGCTAATAGGGCTGCGCCCATTTATACCAGCACAGAACTTAGCCCACTGCTGGAGAAAACAATTAGTTCATTACTTTCTTTATTATTCAGGGAAAAAAAAAATTACATTGGAACAACTTCTGAATACGTCTTTTATTTATTTGTTAGGGTTTAAAAAACAAAGATAAATAGAGAAGGATTTGGGTAGGATACTTGTTAGTAGAGGTGAGTTTGGTGATCTTCACTTAGCAGCTTGAAGGGATAACTATGCTCAGTTGGGACTGAAAGCAATTTTCTGGAAGTGACAGCCACAGATCTGGGTGTAACTGTCACTGCTCTTGTCTTCCCCACTCTACTAATGCAAGCACTGCAGCAGCAGCAGCTGCTCAGAGCTCTGCAGGGCTGTGGGCATGAAGCCTTCCCTCCTTATTCCTAGGACATAACCAGGGATCTTTTTTTACCTGAACAACTGCACCTTACTTCTTCCAGGAAATGATGCAGCCTCAACAGAAGGATCTTACATGATGAATTCAAGATTTGCGCCGTCAGCTAGCCCTGCCAAACTTTGTTATATTGAATAGATACCTGTTTTCTTGATACAAGTCCCATTACAGATGTGAAAGGGATCCTGTGTGTGTGTGTAAGAAATAAAGGAGGAACCAAATCCTCTCTATATAGAAGACAGAAACTGACCTTCCACTTGGTTAGCTACAAAAGGGGAGTTCCAAATGACTTGTTTCAGGCAAAGCATTTTTATGACTGTGGAAAACAACAAACTACACACATATAAAACCATGCAAGATACCTCATATCTATTAAACATACTTCTGTTTTCTTACATGTTCGTAAGGCTATCCATTATCCAATTGTATCAGGACTCTCGCTGTTATACCATGTATCCTTGTCGATGTCTAACTCTATCAGCAGAATAACTGCAAAATATCATGTAATTAATTTACACAAGTTAGATAGTTCTCTCAGCTCATAAAAACTATTAGTTATGATGGACACATACGTTAATTACAAGAGTAAGACTAACTTGAGGCTTGGCTTGCCATTAATCTTTCTTGTCTAAGAAGAATGTTGTCAAATGTTGACCTCCTAGAATCCTTGCTTTTTTCCCTTGATTTTCTCCTGCCTTCAGCATCAACTAGTTTTACATGTCTTCACAGATGCAGAGTATAAAATGCTAGTGCTCCCACTCTTCTGTACAGCAGATTTCTGGGACTGCCAGGTCGGTATTACTGAGTCTCCCTTTACAGAATTCCTTTTAGAGAAGTCCTATGGATTTGTAGACAGAAGATTTTTATAAAAGCTTAGTGAATTTAGGAAAATATACTAATCTTCTAAAATTGGGTCATTTCAGTGAAATATGCTTGTTATAGAGTTATCAGGTCCATCTTCCAGGAAAATTGTCAGATCTCAATAACAGCACTTAGTCACTTTCACAGCATGACTCCCACTCTTAATCATCATCAGTAAAGCTAGGGCTTGCCTGTTTGATCCTGCTAGAGGAGTTATTAAACCATGTTACTTCAGCTGAGCAATATCTTAATAGGGAAATATAACAAAATTGAAAACGAAACGAAATGCTTTCTCAATTAAAGGTTTTAACATACTGAAAAAAGCTTCTAAATCAAAAAGAATAGCCCAAAATTCAAGGCAGAAGGTACAGTCAGTGCTTATCCATTCCTGCCCATCTTCAACATGGCAGAAATAATAAACAGCATACAAGGCTGAAGACCTACCTGAAAACAGAAAGGGTAACATCAATATTGTCAGACGCTAAGGAACGTGACTTTGCCAATTAATGCTCTTATCTTCCATAGTCTAATTGAGAGCTTGCATGACTAGTTAATGGATGAGAATGGATAGCAGGGAAAGGCAAGTCAAGATCTGTCTGTCACACCGGGATCGCTTGCTGCCAGACAGTGCCAGGCAAGGCGGCGGCGGCTTGCCCGCCACGGCTCCCCATGTGAGTCTGCTGCATCTGTGAGGATGGAGGAGTGTGCCCTAAGGCAAAATTCTACCCAGCTGATGAAAACATGGATGGGTGGCTCGTGCTTTCTGTAAGACATTTTCATGTTGTTAGTTTTAATGAGGCAGTACCCAGAACCCCATGCATGTCTTCACGGCACCCTGCCCTTTGTGCCGCCTTGGAGTACATAGTTTCAGGCTCTCAACCCTGCAGACTCTGTAACACTTCATTTCCCCACTCCTAATCCTGAACAGATGCAGGACAAAGACAGAAAGACAGGAAGGAAGGGAGGGAGGGAGGGAAGGAGGGAGGAAGGCAGGAAGAGAGAGAGAGGAGAGAGAGAAGAGAGAGAGAGAGAGAAGAGAGAGAGAGAGAGAAGAGAGAGAGAGAGAGAAGAGAGAGAGAGAGAGAAGAGAGAGGAGAGAGAAAGAGATAAAAGAGAGAAAAAGAGAAAAGAGAGAGAAAAGAGAGAGGAGAGAGAGAAGAGAGAGAGGAGAGAGAAGAGAGAGAGGAGAGAGAGAGGAGAGAGAGAGGAGAGAGAGAAGAGAGAGACAGAAGAGAGAGAAAGAAGACTGAATTTGGCTGGACACTAACATTAAACAGAAGCAGCATCTAATCAAAGTGTCTCAAGAGCTGAAAAGAAAAGTAAAACTGGCTGAAGTATGTGCAAAGCAGTTTGGGAAGGCACTGCAAACCAACTAAATAGTTGCGACCTGAATGCTGTCACAGGAATGTCGCTGTGAAGCAGCCAACAATGAAATAAACTTACAGCATCAAACTGAAATAAGGACAAAATAATCATCCTTTGTAGTCAATCTCTAAATAATGTAAAGGAGGTACCACAGGAAACAAGACTGAATTAATTTGCAAACCATGTGGCTGTCAATTAGGTGATACATCAATATGTTAAAATAGACACAAATTCATTATCTATCTAAGGATACTGGATAAAAACATACTGTGGTCTTGCCATTTGTGTTATTAAAGGCATATTTAATCTCTAATTTATATGAAGTTGGTGTTTGTGGGTCTAGAATAATTAAGGAAGCAAAAGAGTTATGGGAGTGTTGCAAAAGTATTTCAATTACCTTTTTATTGTTATATCTTAAAACATGTATTGTAAGTCCTGTCCTTTATCCAAAATTAGACATGCACAATAATTACCTTGTCATTTATGGCATACTCTTATTTTTAAGAAATACATGATGCTTGTTTAAATGGACTTTAGGAGTGATTAATAGACATTATTTTTGTTAAATGGAACTGTGATTTGCTATGTGTAGTGCTAAAGGATGCAGTTGCTAAGACACTAGTTAAATAATTGGAAGATGATTGCACATGTAAATGGATGGAGAATGCATTCTGTCATGAATTTCTGCAGATTTTAAAGATCCCAATGAAATAGTCTGAATGTTGATCAGACAGAAGCTGCATGTATTTAAACAGATACATCTTAATCTTTAAGAAAGATAAAAATAAGATAAAATTAAAATTAGCTGGGGAGACCATATGTGACCACGTTGTGTCCCCGTCCCTCCCCCCCCAATTTTGAAGTTTAAAGATTTAAAATATTTCTGGTTTTCATCTAGTGATATTCATGGTAGAAAGCACAGACATCCTCTGAAAGAGAGACCAGTCTCCCGGTCTCCTTCTTTCTTTCCTCTCTGCAGGTGAGCATCTTAAAAGATAAACCCTAGTCATGTTCTTCTTGCTTGCTCCCATCTGTCTTAGTTTCCTTCTTGCAAGTCCCATTAAATATTTAAAGAACTACAAAAGTCGTAAGCACCGATATTGAGGACAGGACTCCATAGCTGGAAAAGATGAAAGGTCCTTCCTTGCAGCTTTAATTGAAGTCATAGTTGTAAAATTATCTTCCAAAGTGTTAAAGGGAAAATATTTGGTTTTTCTTGCTCAGGTTTTCCTACATATGAAGATATTTTTTCTTCTCCTTAGGTGTTAAAAACCAGAAATACAAGGAAAAAAAGCCCGAATACTATTTTCTGTACTAGCATTTGCATTCCATTTACAATATTTGCATTGGGCATGTTTAGACATGCCTTTTTTTTTAAGCTCCCTGAGTTAATCTAGAGCAACAACATTCAGATGTTGCATCAGTTCAACACTAGGTGAAAAAACTAACCAAAATCTGAACAGGCCTTTTTATCACTTGATTAGATACTTCCAGTTGGGGTAGCTGATCTAATTGATAACAAAAGTATTTAACTCTTTTCCACCTACTTTCTTATGTGTTGTTAAAGAAATTTCTAGGGGCAGTAGTTGAAGATGATTCAATTTTGAATGTATGAGTGCCACCTTAATAATACAGTAACACTCAGCAGTAAATCGTTGATTTTTAAGAATAGTTGTTGTAAATTTAAAGCTTAATACTTTATAGTTTTAATGTATTTAATAAAAATGGTTTAAATAATTGTAAAGAATCTAATACATTAATATTTGCTTCCATTTATGCTTCTGGAATTAAATATTGCCATAGAACTAATATTAAATTGGATTTTATGTATTATTCAAGACAAGTCTTTGTCTCTATCCCTTATGACCAGATAGCAAGAAAACCGTGACTGGATGCTGCTTCCTTTTATAGGGTTACAGTGATTAAAGAGATTCCAAAAGTTACAACAAACACTGAAATCAGGCATGAGATTAATTGGTAGATCAGCCTACACACTGGCTCCATAGGCAAGCAGAAGTCAACCTCCTGCAGCAAAACAGAAGTACACTGCCTCTGGCAACTAAATCAGGATGATTCCAATACCAGTTGTTTCTGGAGCAAAACCAGGTGCTGCCAAGTGGTGCCAAAGACTGGGAGCCACGAGCTTGGCCGCCTGTTAGTACCAACAAGCTAAGACAAAAGATGGCATGCTTAGCAGGGGAACATAAATATTACTCCCATTTCACAGAGAACGTGGAGCCTGTGGGAGAAGCTGTTGGCTTCTGCTTGCAGTGAGTGCAGCAAAACCAGCTGCTTTTAGTAGCCAAACTAGATGCAGAATGGCACTGTGCCACAGACGTCTCCTAAATGACTTTCTTAGGCACAGACAGAAAAGGAATCCAGTCAGATGGTCTCCAAAGCCACTGCCTTAACCACAGCTCCCTCTCCATTGCCCAGTTCTCCCTCCTCCTGCTGCCTCTCTCCCTCCATGGCCGTCTGTCATAGGCAGTTCACACAAGACCAAAGGAAAATGGACTTTGTGAAAAGACCATTGGTGCAATCCCTTCCATTTTTCTCACTTTTGGGTCACTGGAGTGGTGTGCTCAAAATTCTGCTTTTATCAGATTTATCACCTTCAATCATCTTCTATTAAATGCAGCAGCATTCCTCTAAACTACTGAATGACATTTCTTACCAGTTCCTTTATATTGCACTGTGTGAAATAATACAGATATTATATGTAACCTGCAATTGCAGATAGTTGGATAACATCCCTAGATGTCAATTAAAAAAATACCACACGTCGCAATTTCTTTCGGATATGAAGAGGGACTGGTTCTAACATCTTACTTTAGTAAGGTTACATATACATCCATATACATAGTCTTGGATATAACACTAACAGGTCTGAGTGATAAACATTGTAATTCAACAAGAAAGCATCACTGTCACTTTTTGAACTCTGGGTGAAAAATATCAAAGACTGTATTTGTACTCTAGTGTGAAGTAATGAACTTATACAATTCATTTCACATCTCGCAGCTAGAATAATGCCTGTGAGAAGGTGCACTTTGATTTTTGCTAAGTGCAAAATCCACATTTCTCTTTTTGTGCCTTTTAGGCATACCAAAGCATAGCATGGTGTCCACTGGGACCTATGTTGTTCTAAGAGAATCATGCAAAAAGAAGACATTTGTGTCTTTGGTGTAGGAGGTGGGGAGCAGGAATGGGGGATGGATTTCCTTGTCATTATTCCAGAACTGGTCACTTTATTTAAAATAGACCAGAGCTATATCCTTGTCTCTTTCCTGTCCTCTCTTGATAGTGTGTATTTGCTTGGGGCAGAGATGAAAATGCCAGTACTTCTATTTTTTCTGTTGCTCAGACAGACCACGAAGTGGCTGACAGCTGGAATTTGAGGTTCTCTTTTATTGACTGAATGACAGTAAAGGGAAATCAGTCGCGGTGGGGCCAGACTAGACACTTGCTCTGAGGTTTTGCTTTGGTCAGAAGATCCCTGTAGGCTGGCTAAGTCCAAAGTCACTGCAATGTAGTGGATATCAGCCTATTTCATGAGCCTTAACTCCTCTTGTCTTGGGCACCATTGCTACAGCATCATCTTGGAGACTTTTGGCAGTCAGAGCATGTGAGAGTGGCTAGTCTGGACAGGGACACTGAAGCAGCTCCCTTTGCAGACTCCCTCCCTCCCTCCCTCTTGTCCACTAAGTACTCTTAGCACAGAAAGTCCCTTGTATTTAGCCTAGGCTTTATGCTAATTAAATTTCAAACAACTAGACAAATACAGTATTTCAATTCCACCATTAAAAAGAAAAACATGATTGCCATGAACTGGCCATCAGCAATTAAAGGCTTTGGTTCCTAAGGGAAAATTCACTTAAATATATTGTACTTGACCAGCATTTATCTTTCTCTACACTTTAATGTCTTGGTCATAAAACATCTACCAGAGAGGATGCAGGTGCTATAGATGATTGCTTGTATAGACAGGAATAGGCAGGAGTCTGAACATTATATTTATTGGCTTGGCTGTTTATCCTTTAGGCTAAGGTTGTAGGCATTAACCTAGCCACTTCCTAGGTTTATTTTAAAAGGAAAAATAAAACACAGGCCTAGTAATCCTAAAATTTAAATGATTCCAGGTGTGGTGTTCAGCAATCATTCAGTTAGGCTCTTGTTAAAGCTTTTGTAAGACATTTAATTTACTCTGTTTCTGTGAGTCATTGGTGACTTGCCTGAGCTATCTGAATGAGAGGTGCAGCTCTGAAGGAACCATCCCCAGTGTACTCTGAGATGGACAAGACCTGCACAACCAGCAGCCAAGTAAGTGCCTTCATGTGGCACTGGTACGATACATGCTCAGCTGCTGCATCTCTTTTGACATGGTATTGTCAGGACAGTCTCCGTCTGTGGAAAGGAAGGTGAACTAGGGGACTGGGGAGGAGACCAGAGTTAACAAAGGCAACAGCAATAGGGATGGGCCTAGGTCATGTTGAGGGAGAGCACCGCAATGCCTAGGAGGACAGGGACATAGATATGAGTGTGTTGAAGAGAGGGAAAAGGATGTGTTAGGGAAGAACTGTAAGGAACATCAGGCAAGGGCAGGGCAAAACAGACCTTTTTGCATTTCCTGAACCTCCTCAGCAGATTGCTCAGCTATGTAACAATGATGGTTCAGCAACAGTGACCAGATGATAGAGGGCTAGGGTGCAAGAGATGGGCTCTGTAGCAAGAAACTAGAGGAGCCTGTCTTTACAAGGAGAGCAGAAGCAGTAGAAATCTGGTCTTGATTTTAGCTGTTGAGCTATTTGTAGAGGAAAGGCAGGCACTTTGCAGGTGAACACATGGGAAGCAAACATAGGCATTAAGGAAGAGAAACGGGATCAATGTATTTGAAGGGAGTGGGAATTGCAGCCCATATTGATAGACCTTTTAATGGATAATTTATTAATCTGTTTTATGCATGCTTGGACTAGACATTTAGAGATCATTTATAGCACCCTACTAAATTATGCCATGTAAAACAACACTCATACCGTCTCTGTCGAAAGCGTGCTGGCAGCCTTGCTGCCAGTGTTATTTGCTTGGAGACACCTTCCACTAGGTTGCATTAAGCATCAATTGTATTGCCATCATCATGTAAGAGAGCTGTACCTGAATGTTGGGGACAGAAAGAGAGAGGAACATGGAAAGTATCACAGGAAAGAGCAAGCATTTCAGAGAAGGCAAAATTATGGGGTCCACAAAAGCATGAATAATACTGACGTTTTATTTTCTTTGTATAAATGACTTTTAGACTAAGGCACTTCTGTCATGTTCCCCAGAGCTATATTAATTTTCCAGTTCTGTCACCAGCTTTTCAATGTACTTTTGCAAGCTGCTTAATGTTTGAGAATATATAAAATATATATGTTATTAATTTCTAGAAATAAAAATATGATCACCAGAGTCCTCCCAAATCCAAACCCCATGACCTTCCTGAAAGTAAACATCTTTTTGAGATTTCAGGATTCTGAAGAACACTAAGCACAGCCTAAAATCCACCCCATCCCCCCTTCAGGTACACAAGCCATCTCTCTCACACGACTCATGGCAATGCAGGAACAGTGCTTATAAAAAACTGGTTTGCTACTTTTACTATAGTGGACAGAGCCTGCTGTGAAACAGAAAAGGTGAAAGTAAGTTGCATTTCCTTAGGTGTGGCTAAACCATATAACATAAACAGAGCTCATTTTTGTCTCTGCTTTTCATTTATCCCTAAGAAAAATACTGCCTGCCTATATTTAGCTTTCTGAACCAGTTACAAGAAGGGGCACCAGGCAGAGTTTGTGGTTTCTTCAAGCAATCTGCTGATCACACCATCCCAGGTAAGTCATCCCCTATGCGCAGCCATTAATTTGCTGGGTAGTGAATACTTTGGGTTTGCTTCTTTTTTAGAGATCAGTAAAACTCCTTTTCTTTGTTCACCAACAGAAAAACCTTACCGAGCAAGACACTCAGGCTTGGCCAGGACAGAGCATGGCTGGCTGTTCTTTCGTTTCCATCTCAGAGTCCTCCAGGGAGCTGCCTAGCCACCAGGCCAGAGCTACTGCACAGCTAGCTCTTCAGTCAAAGAGATCAGAAGTTGGGCACAAGCTTTGTCCTTTTTTAGCTTCTCTCCAGACCAACTGGTTCTATATAGTAAACAGATTCCCTGAGCAGTGATGCATCAGGACCGTCTCCCATGGCAGGGATGCTGCAGGAGGAACACAATGCCACCTTCCACCAGGGATCCTTCCAGGGTGAGGTGGCTCATAGGGTGCCCAGAGTACCGGTTACAAGTCAAATTTACTCATAAACATTTAATGCCATTATTTAATTTGTAGCAGTAATGCCAAAAAAGGCTTGGGGTTAACTCACATACATTGAGGTTCCTCAGGCTTGCAGCTCCTTTGCAGGGGATTCCTCACTGTTTGTATCAGCCTATTTCTCCCAGGGGATGGGCCATCATTGCTACAGTTTAAGGGATTCACCTGTAAAACCAAAACAAAGCCTGTTGAGAGGTTAGATTACTTCAAGGACAGAGAAAAGAGCAGCTGTTTTCCTTTGTAGGTCAAGATAAGAATCACATTTTTACTTTCAGGAAATGAGTTTAATTTCTAAATACTAAAGAAGAGTATGAACGTTTTTCTGACTAAAGGCAAGCTAAATATCCTTCTGATGTGGTAGACATGCTGATTATTATAGGTAGTGTCAGTAATCAGTATAGGGCCATCTTAATTTTCTCCCCTGAAGCAAAAAGAACTTTATTATCTGTAGTTGAAATGGAATTTGTTAAAATGGAGCTCAATAACTACCAAACAAACAGGCCAAAAAATGAATAAATCTAGGGTAATGACTTGAAATAGTGAGATACTTTATGAAATGTGATTAATGACACCAAGGGAAATATAAAATAACATGTTTCCCTGGAAATGGGCTGTAAGTGCACAATGTCTGTGCAATATTGTGCATCTGCAGTTCTCTGTCCTGCCACCTAATATCCAAATTGTCTGCCAGTATAAACACAGCTGCTAAATGTCTTCTACAACTGCAAAAATAATGAATCTCCACTTTCTTCCCAGCTATTGAAGTATATTTTTACAGAGACAAATGCAATGTTTACCCTTGTTCAACAGAAGACAATGTCAATGCCCAGCATATATGTCTTATTAACACACATTCAGATTCAAATATCATAGATCAAAGAAATGGGATGACTGTTTTATAGTATTCTTAGACAAGCTGAGATTTAATGTTTTTGGCTTGAATAATTCCTCCTCTGGTTTTCGCATAGACATTTGCCTACTCATCAGTATAAAACCACCATTTTGGTTCTTTTTGACCATCACTACAACTTTACTGAATCTAGTAGGATTGTGAGGGAAGGATAAGAAATCTCCTGTATGTAAACTCTGCTGTCCACATTGTGGATTGGCCTGCAGACTCTGCTGGATAAGTTCTGTGATCTGTTTCTCCCCAGCCTGGAGACACAGGTCTGCAGCAGCTGGGGGCGTGGGAGACTCCAAATAACAATTTTCATGTTAAAATACTAGCCTGGACTGCAAGAAGTAATTTAAGATAATTTACTCTGTTGCATTTACTGAAACAACTTCTTTTCAGAAAATATAACTAAGGAAAATCCAAGTAAAATGGAAAATGATAGTCAGGGTTTACAAACACTGTACTCATCTTTGTCTCTGCCTGGATGAAGGGGATAAATGGGAAAAAAAAAAAACAAAACAACGAACCTGAAAAAAAAAAGAGAAATAAGGCTTCATAACCTTACGAAGAGTACCAATCTATTTATATGCTTCCTGGAATGCTTAGAACATTTAGTCCTACTGGCCACAAGAAACCACTTTTGTTGTGCAAAAGGTTTCACACATGAACTGAAGCCAAATGTTTTTTCATGGCACTGTGGGAAGAAAAAACATTATTTTACAGTTTTGTGAACTACAGACAGAAATCAGTCTGTAGACCTGTCTGGTAAAAACTTTCTGAATTTAAGAAAACACTGCCACTCCTCCCCAGCCTCCTTCAGTCTTGAAATTCACCTCTTTTGTTATACAGAAGGAAAATTGGCACCTAATCATCATTAGGCAAGTAAGCAAAGTACAATTATTACTCTTGATTAGCTAAAAAGTATGCTATAAATTTTGTCAGCCTATGTCTCCCAATCAATACTCCATTTTTATCTTATCCATCTGTTAAAACTCATCAGCTAGCATTCTGTGGGGCAAGGAACATGCTTTTCTTTAGATTGGTACACAAACTAGCTTCAGCCCACTTTTCCACTGGCTGCAACAGAAATACCAAAGACTATAATAAACATGAGGGAGTTTTTTTCCTGTCAAAAAGCAAGATACATCACATATTCTAATAATATTATAGAAATTTTCAAATTTTATGTAAAATGAATCATTAAAGACAGATTAGGACAATTGAGTTGGTCAGACCATCATGGTAAGGAATAAGATATAGAAAAAGATAACTTTAGTCCTTTGCTGGAGCTTCCAATTATCTTTCTCTATTTTAATTGTTTTTCCATATATTTAAGTTCAGTTGTTCCTAATCTGTTACTCTACCTAGCAGAGCGTAACTTGAGGATACCGCTCCGCCAATGATCACTGTAGCTGTGCTTAATACAATTCAAAGTTGTGGCATGGATCAGACTGGCATGCTGGGGAGAGGAAAGGGTCCAAGACCTCTATAAATAGCCAGTCCACCTTTACGGGAGGTAAATATATCTGCACCTCTGCATCTGAATCTTGAAGTACTCACCTTGAGCATTACAACTAGAAAAAAAACCTGAAGTGGAACCCAGACTTTGTTGCTGCTAGACTGAAATGCACAGTTGGATCTAGAAGCCCAGCTTTTCAAGTTAGTTAGGTATGAGTTTGAACTCCAAGTCTTTCTATTTTTGTTCAATAGCCTCATATTTTTAAGTAAAGGCTAGAACTGAAACAAGCAGTTGCTTCTGCTGAGAAGCTGTGTTTGCATGCTGTTCTCATCCTCTGGGCTGGCCCTGAGAAGCAAACCTCAGCAAGAGCACCGTGGTGCTCTTCCAAAAAGCAGCATGGCTTTGGATGTCATCACACAGGGGTGGAATAAGGTCGTAGTGCTAAATACAGCTGTCGATTGTGCTGGAGTGAAGGCAGGTTAATGCCTTTAAATTCTGTGGACTGATCCTATCCCATAGTTGTTCTATCATAAATGACCACACAAATTTGATTACAGTAGCAATATGGGCAGAGGTGGGCACAAAATAAAATGAGAATAGTCATGCCGGAAGCCAGTGTCTGCCCCAAAAGCAGGCAGGAGGGAGAGCAGGGGTTAAGCAATGCAGAGGTGAGAGTTCTGCCTTACAGATTTCTCTCTGGAAAAGCAACAATTGAGAAGTGGTCAAGTACCAATAAAGAAGCGGAATTGAGCTCTCCTGGTTTTTAATGAGACATCATATCACATCACCAAAGAAGCAGGGAGGATAGTCAGCCTTTGTTCACTATATATTTCCCTTATGTGCTATACATTTCCCTTATTCACTTTGCTTTTTTGAAAAAACAAGTCTTCCACATTTTATGAATCTACTAAAACACGTAGCTTTTCACAAAAATAGGCAAATATGACCGCAAACTGTCAAGGTAACAAAGAAGGCTTGGATAAAGACTCAGGTCACCGGGAAGGCACCACTTACTACAAAAAGCCCTTGGATGATGCCGAGGAAAAGCTCGCCAAAATGCACCGGAAAAAATTAAATGGTCTGATCATTATGAGAGATCAGTGTGTGCAATTCCCAGCCACTTCTGTATGAATTGCTCACAGGTACTGTCCTGTGATGGTTAAACTTGAGGGATTTTAAAGAACGGTATGCAGAAAACCAAACCCTGCACAGATCTAACTCTGTTTCCCCTGTAAGGCTACAGGAGAGAAAAAAAAAAAAAGGAGAAGCACTTTTCAACACAACTGTCTTCTTCCTGCCGTAACAACATCTTTCATGTTGCCAACAAAACAAATCCAAATGATCACCACAAACACACACCTCTCAGGAAGTCTGCCCTCACTGCTGGCTTCAAACATTTGCTGGGTTTTTACAGTGCTGAAATTATTCCTGCATCAAATCCTGGAATTACAGTGAGACACCACCCTGTCTGTGGTTACAGGCTGCACAGACAAAGCCTTCGAGAGGGTGCTGGGTGCTTCCCATGGTGAAGCAAGGGTGGAAGGAGCCCCAGGCTGTCCTCTGCTTCCCCACCCCTTGTCACGGATTTGCCTTCCTGCTCAGAAGCACGGCAAACCCCTCCAAACCCCAGGGCTGCTGGCCTGGGCAGCCAGTATGTGCTGGGGATGTGTGGGTAGCTCCTTCCTCTCCAGTCATCCTCACTGCAACCTGTCATCTTTTCCATATAGCCACACAACATTTTAAAGAACAAAACCGTGGGTAGGACACCTTTCATAATAATAAATAGGAATAGCAGTGCTTTTGTGAATTTAGGTCAATGCATCACCCTTAGAGCGCATTATAAATTCATCAGAATCACAGCCTGAAGAAAATTTTATTTCCTGGCATCAGCTGCTTTTAGCCATGCCACAGATCTTTAGCAGTATTTAAACTCCAGATTAAGTATTGATTGAGTTTAAATAAATAATAACGTTATAGCCAGAAAGCTGGGCTGTAACTGGTATAGGTGCTTTCTCTTTTTACCTCCTTTTCCACCTCAAATATTAACAAATTTATTCACTGCATTATGACTGGAATAAACAACAAATTCAAAAATGGGTAATACTGAAGTAGTAATTTAAGCACCACCTTCACCTACTCAACACAGGAATGAATAGAAATTATAAACTAGGTACAGAATAAACATACCAACTTAAAGGATTATGTGAATAGGAATAAATTCCTCAAGAATTAGCTACAGAGGAAAAGTAAACGCAAAACTGCAGCTCATAATAACCTTTGATTACATTTGCGATGCTTTGTTCCTTTTTTAGGGTTCAAAATATCTCTGCAGTGATGGCTACCAACAAGCTGTAACACAATGATACACTCTTCTGTTGTGTTCAGTAGCATCAGCTGCTTGTGTATCCAGCACATTATTTCTGGACGACTAACAGAGGAGCATATCATTTTAAACTATATTTAATAGGCAATGAGAACTTGCATAAGCAGGTATTCAAAGTGTAACTATGATACAGTAACCAAAGCCAATTGAGAAACAAAACAGGCCTAAACTTTATGGAAAAGAAAACAAGAACTATCTGCTGTACTGCTAAAAGAGGACAAGAGGACACATAAGGACATATAGTTTTGTGTTTGACCTATTTTGGTTGATTTAATTTTCAGATTTTGTAAGCCAAGCTCCAGTGAGTTCCTGAGGAAGAAATTCTAACTGGCATTTTAGTGTGAGTCAAACCTCACACAAAAAGTGCTTTGTGCATCAAGATAACATTAGGAGCTAACTGCACGTACCAAAGGACCACTTTGAACAAAGAAAAACAGAGCTGCAGTGGACTTCTAACAGTAATAATACTTTGCACTTCTGTAATACGTTTCAATTTGAGATCTCTAAGCGCTTTGCAGTGCATAATTAAGCCTATCACTTGGAACCTTTACTAGAAAGCAATTATCACAATTCTACTGATGAAGAATCTGAGGTACAGAAAAATTGAATGACCTTTGTAAGGTCTTACAGCAAACAGGATTCCAGTGCATCATCAGAAATGGCAGGTAGTTTTTTAGAACTCCAGGATGGGCGCTAGCTCCCATTGCCAAACAGTCTATTTGCTATCTAACTTTGACTAGTATTGCTGCAGCTTCATGAACAAAAAAATTGCATCTTTTCATTTAGAGGTAGCTAATTTCCTGTTGTTCTTACCAAGCTGATGACAGGAACATTCATTCTTTTAATGAAAGTGCAGACAGTTTGTGTTATGTCAGCCATTCCGATAAAGTCCACTTAGAAAGAGTGACTGAAATTGCATATATCACCATATTACATATAGACATACAGGCTGACAAACTTAAATCCAGTTCACATGGTTAGAGATTGTCCATTTTAAGAGACAAACTTAGAACTTTACCAGCAATATTGTCTTCAGACTGCACACCTAGCAGGATCATGATAATCTTTGCCATCCTAAGTTGTTCATTGTGAATGGAAGTGTCAAGCTTTGAATTTGACTGGTTTTTTTTCTGGATACCACTGAACAGCTGTGATTTTACTGCTTTCTTTCCATTCTCTGCTAAGAAAGATGTGTTTTTTTCTGAAAAATATAATAAATGAATGATTTTTCCAAACGTTTCTATTCCTAGTCAGACCTCACACTGTATTTAGAATAACCCAGCCCTTCTTTGAGGCATTAATAAAATCAAGAGACAGTGGAGTTGGATTTTGCAGTGCTGTACATTTTCAACTTCCTACACCTAGCTTAACTATCACTGAAATCTTCTTGGCATTTCACTCCGGGGAAGCCAAGCTTCTGTCTGACCAAGTAGCGTTTCTAGTAGTACTAGTATGTGTAAGTGCACTGCCGCAAGAGTGTATCCAAAGGCCTTCAGGGATTAGCACAGAAACACCAGGAAGCTGAGCATTTTGCCTAAGCCCCATCTGTGAACGGGGCTGTATATCCACTCTCCATATGTGGCAGCCCTGCATGAAATTGAGGAGTGATGACAGAGGGGTGAGGGATGGAGCTCAAAGATCAAGCAGTAACAGGACAGAATTACAAATATACCTGTGACACCATAAGAAGAGGTAGGATGTTGCCGTTTCAGTAGGGTTTCTTTAATCCAGAATCACTGCGCTGGCATGGTTATCTGGGAATACGTGAAGGAAGTTCTCACCCCCCGGTTATTCTGGGGGAATGCAAGAGCCTCAAATTTGGTAATCCACACTTAAAAAAAGCCCCTATGCACCTTATGCTACTGTATGGTAGATACTTTGGTCAGAGAATGAGGTTCAAGAATTATCGGCATACATTTTCCATCCATGTATCAGTATGTATGCAGAAGCCCTTAGGAAGAGAGAGCTGCTAATAGCAGTTGCAGTCCTAACCTTTTAGGGCCATGGTTTACTGGGGTAAAGATGAGTAAATCTTTTGTAGTTGTAGACTGTATTTTACTGATTTCTAAAATTGGTGTCCTATTACTAAGAAACCTCTAGTTTTTAAAAGGAAAATTCAACGGCGTAGCATCTCACTTTCTCACTTCTCCTATTCTTTAGGGGTATAACAGCCTTCCAAATCTTTGCACAAAGAATTGATATAATGTGTGAAGCCAATCCATGCAGTGGTCACTGTATCATACATATCTGATACATTAGAACTTCTCCTTTTCCATGCATTTGTGATTCTGATTTAGTAGCTTTATATTTGTGTTCTCGTTTTCTCTTTTCCTGAAAACCAATTAAATTTTAGAGTTATAAAATAACAGAGACAATGCAAAGAACTATGTGATGATGGCTAACTACATCTGAAAATTCTTTAGCCCGAAAGCCTGGCAAGAATCTGAAGAGAAGTGTTAAAGCAACCTGACAGAAATCCCCTGCAGTGCTTAAGAAAAAAACCCAGCTCTCCCTCCTCACAGCTAAACCCTGAAACAAGGTCAATGCACTAAAAGGCTCTGGAAGTAATTTTTTATAAATAAATATCCTGGGGAATTACTGCAGCAAGTGCCACAGCGAAATCTCTAAAATAAAGGTAGTTATGAGTATGTAAGCATTTCCTTTACACGTTAGGGATAGTACACATCTGTCAATGCAAGATTAAATGCAGCTCTGACTCCATGCTACAAGAGAAGGCAATATTTTTTCTCAGGAAGAAAACTTTGATCATAAGCTTGAATCAGCAAGTTGTTTAAATGCATGCCTAATGTTAAGCCTGTAAACAGTCTCACGTCTTGACTGTGCTGGAGTCACAGACCCCTGAAAAAGCAGGTGAGGTCCTAGCAAGTGAAGTCAATAGCACAGCAGTAGCTGCAGAGTCTCCCAGATATGAGGTAATGCTGAGATATCAAGGCTTTGGTGGCTACTCTGCTGACCAGATTCAGACTCCCTAGCATTCATCTCTGACTGACTCCAGCCTATTATGGAAAGTGCCCTTTTTATCCATTTGATAAGCTCAGATACTGCATTACTGCGCAGCACTAATTAGTTTTCCTTTAAAAGGGATCAAAAGTTCTAATCTCCTATGACCGCAATCAATGGCAACCATTTCCCTGGTCAACAGGGCAGGAATTGCACAAATATTCACCAGAAATCTAACTACAGCAACTGAAGAAGGACATTTTCAGGTGAAAAAATTATGTTCTTTTGGCAAGAACATAATCATTCAGGGAATTTACATATTATTTTGTGATGTCAGTGGGAGGCTTTGACCTATATTAGATCAGTTTCTTGGATATTATTTTAACTCTTCCTCCTTCCAGTTTAGTTGTAGCCAGATGAACTTCTCCATTTGCTAAAAGGAGAAGAGTATGGAAGAAAGCGGCTCATTAAGTCACAAATCCACTTATCTTCACAGCATCTGTGAAGCTGTTCCCTAAGCAGTAGTAATCTCCTACATTCAAGAAACCTGCACAGGTTTCTCACAGGAAAAGCACAACATCTGAGCCAGAGTGTGAACACAGTAGTCAAGAAGCAGAAGACATAAAAGAAAGCAAAACCCAAGCTAAACAAAAGCCCAGACCAAAACCTTTCAATTGCTTCTCCATCAGAATATCAAGTAACAGTCATTTAAATGAAGAAAATATTTATGCCTCCCTCTTTTGGAGGTAATTTCCTAAGGTCTAAAGTGCAGCTAAAAGGCTTACAATTCTATATTAGCACAGCCTGATTTTCAGTTTTGCTTATCACTGCCTGCCATGCAGCTGGCTTGCTTTTTCTCTTTGAAAGTTTCAGGTTCTTTATGGAGAAATTATGTTTTCAAAATACAGTTGAGAATCCTGGTGTTATAATCATGTTCAGAGCCACTGTGTACATTACTAATTGTGTACATGAGCCTCTTGACTGACTCCATTGCACATGCTGAGATTACCAGTTACTAAAACATCATTATAAATCATAAGGTAAGGAGAATGAGGCCAGCTTTGTATTTCTGACTTGGTGAAGGTGTTGATAGCTTGTACTGAATGGAAATTCTTGTAAAAAATGTGGTTGGAAAATGTTCTTTTTCCTGAAATGTTAAAATGATAAATACTAAATAAACAGCTGCAAGTGAAATGGTTCCCTGCTGTCCAACAACTACTTTTCTAAACACCTAAGAAAGCAGCCATGAACAAAGCCAAGTTTAGGTCTGATATGCAAAGTAAATATGGAACACACAAAGCAGTGATTACTTCATAGCTTTTCCAGTGTATTCTTTTAAATTTCCATCAGGATGACCTCTAATAATCCAGAGCTCCCAATTCAGAATAGATTTTCCTGGACATTACCAAACCATTGAAAATTACTAAAAATAGTACAAACTCAGCCAAATACTTAGCCAAAAGGAAAACGTATGTGCAGAAGGAAATGAACAATGGAGAATATCTCACGAAGAGGAGAATAAAACCCTAGTCTTTTGCTGTCTTTACATAGCAGTTCAAACATGTTGAGAGCTGAGTTATGAACTAACACAGATTTCAAATACCATGAATAGTAGTAGCAGAAAATGAAAAGTGGATGCATCTGGCCAATTTACAATGTATGAACTAGGACTGCAAGTCATTTATATGTGTGTATATATATATATATGTGTATATATATATATAAAAATAAAAGCTCGCTCTCTTATCTTGAGTATGATCATGACTGTCTCCAATAAATAGACAAGAAACTGCTTGGCACCCTGTTTCTGTTAACTTCTTAGAAGAGCAAACAGTTCACATTACTAAAATTGTGGGATTCTTTTCTTTATAGAATAATGTAAACAAACTTTTTCTTGTTTAATCTATTTAATGAAGTGCTATTTACTACCAGTTTTTGAAGCACTCGAGATAATAAAACCTAAATCCTTGATCCTACTGGGAATTTTAAGTGCAAGGTTGTTTTTTTTAAAAATAATGTTACCCATTAAATGTTTTAACTATGGCTTCAGGAATTTCAAAAAGTCTCATAATTTCCAATGTCTTGATCTCTATGTCTCAGAAGGTAAGTAGTTTTTTGACCTACATTAGCTGATTGAGACTCTTTCAATGGAATATGCAATCAATACATGAATAACATCCCATATATTAGCACTGGAAATACCAGAAGGTTAAAAGGTACAGTTTTTCCACGAAGCCTTTTTTAAATTTTTCTTAATCTGGGTGTGAGTAGAACCAGTTCTAGATCTAGTACTCTAGTGGCTGGAAAACAATACCGCTAAGCCATTTTTACACCATAAAATATCACATGGTATATACTTTCTCAATTCCCATACATTTCCCTCAACACTCTATCAGAAATCCACGTCACATATGACAAGGGCCATAGTCTGAAGTAGAGAAGCTGCAGATGGGGCATGAGAGTCTGGCAAGGCGTCATGAATGTTTTGCAGAATTGCTAAGGGATTAAGTTCTGTGTAGGGGGGGGGGTTTGAAACCAATTTTTTGATAAAGAAAATGTACAGCATATTCCATGTATGCTACCTCATCCTTCTCTGGGCAGTTTCATTTTGAAGGCTATTTTCTTTTTAAAGTGAAATAAGCTTGACCAATTTTAAATTCAGATTGAACAGGAAGGAAAAAAAAAAAGCTTTATTTCTTGCTCACATTATTTTATCAATTTCTAATTTTAGTTCTTTTCACGTTTTGTTTGTTAGGCATAACTGGGTCAACACTTTCATTCTTTCAGGTTGAAAATCCTGTCTGAAGAAAAGCAAAGTTACTTGTCATGAAGCAAAGCAAATGGCTGTGAATAATTTATAAGAAAGTAAAAATATTCTGCTTTTGAGATTTTAACAGGAGAACAACTTCAACTTATAAATTATTATAATTACACTGGAATATGCTCTGCATCCTCTTATTCCTTTGCTCTGATCACTGCCACAATACTTTTTGCTCGAATAGCTAGCAGTCTCCCAAGCAGCGCAGACATGGACCCTCCAGGCCTGTGGCCAGTGCCCTTCAGACCATGAATTTACCTGTGACTGCAACCTTGCTTCATACCTGTCTCAGTATGTTCATTAGGACTCTTGCAGGTTTCTCTCCTTATAGAGCGTAACGCACAGGTATGTGTTAAATGTCTGGTGGGATGCGAGGCGAGGACTGTAATGCAGCTGGGGGCTTCCGAAGTGAAAATGGTGCTCAGAGGAGAGCCTGGGATCATTACTAAGACACAATACAGAGCTGCACACACCTACTGCTCAGGTATAAAGCAACACTGGTAACAGATAGGTAGGTAGTTAAATTCTTAATGTTTGCTTAGTTTTGGCTCCTATAGCCACAGTTTTGAGAAATATTTGTGGTCATAATATAAATAGGTTCTTCCTCTGTATAGAGATGGTAAAGTTGAGAAATATAGTATATTTGAAAGAATAGTAACATTATAGCAACTTGATTTGATGAGAATTCACTTTCACTAGTGCTTTTATTAAAATGTCTGCAACAATTGTGTCAATTCTCTGTGGTTCCAAGGAAAGAAGAAGAGAAGGCTGAGGTCCTCAGTGGCTTTTTTGCCTCAGTTTTTACTGGCAATCTCTCTCTGCACAGCTCTAAAGTTGATGGCCCACGAGACAGGGACCAGGGAGACAAAGTCCCTCCCAGCATAAACGAGGACAGAGTTTGTGACTATCTGAGGAATCTTAACACACACAAGTCCATGGGACTTGATGAGATGCATCCGAGTCCTGAGGGAATTGGCTGATGCAGTTGCCAGGCCACTCTCCATAATATTTCAAAAGTCATGGCAGTCAGGTGAAGTCCCTAGTGACTGGAAGAAAGGAAGACCCCAGGAACTACCAACCTGTCAGCCTCACCTCTGTGCCTGGGAAGATCATGGAACAGATCCTCCTAGAAGATGTGCTAAAGCACATGGAGGACAGGGAGGTGATCCAAGAGAATCAGCATGGCTTTACTAGGGGCAAGTCCTGCCTGACCAACCTAGTGGCTTTCTACAATGTAGTGACTACATCAGTAGACAAGGCAAGAGCTATGGATGTCATCTATCTGGACTTCTCCAAGGCCTTCGATACGGTCCCCCACAAAATCCTTCTCTCAAAGGTGGAGAAATATGGGTTTGATGGGTGAACTGTTCAGTGGATAAGAAATTAGCCGGATGGTCACATCCAGAGAGTAGTGGTCAATGGCT
>VZZY01014238.1:0-39257 GCA_013400335.1 Eurystomus gularis | reverse complement strand
AGCCCCCAGCACAAGAAGGACATGGACCTGTTGGAGCGTGTCCAGAGGAAAGCCACCAAAGTGATAATAGGGCTGGAGCACCTCTCCTATGAAGACAGTCTGAGAGAGTTGGGGCTGTTCAGCCTGGAGAAGAGAAGGCTCTGGGGGGACCTTCCAGTGACCTTCCAATCCCTGAAAGGGGCCTATAAGAAGGCAGGGTGAGATCTGTTCTCGAGGGTCTGTAGCGACAGGACAAGAGGGAATGGTTTTAAGCTAGAAAAGGGTAGATTTAGGTTAGACATAAGGAAGAAGTTCTTTAATACAAGGGTGGTTGAGCACTGGAACAGGTTGCCCAGAGAGGGGGTGGAGGTCCCATCCCTGGAGTCATTCAAGGTCAGGCTCTGAGCAACCTGACCTGTTTAGAGATGTCCCTGCTTATTGTGGGGGGTTGGACTAGATGGCCTTTGGAGGTCCCTTCCAACCCAACACATTCTATGATTCTAAGATGAATTATTTAATATCAAACTCTGTCGCTTCTTTCTTTAAAATCTTTTATATGCTTTCTGCAATACAACATCTCTAGTGTACTAATGCTGACGTAAACCACCACAATTCCCAGCATCTTTTTCATATTAATAGATTTCCTATTTTTAGGGTGAAAGTTTAGAAGCAGAAGTGGAGTAACTAAAATGTAGGAATGGCTACATACGTAAACCAACTTCCATAAATAAGTTCATATAATTTGTTGCAGTTGCCATAGGAGTCAGTAAGTTTATATGCCTTCCTGTGACAAACTCTTTTACAATCCTGACCCACTTCTTACACCGAGATCAGACTAGCAAGAAAGGGAAAGGGCATGGAATCCACAGGATCTTAGCAGCATGACTGATTCCAGTCATTGGCACGTGCAAGATTTCAGCAATTCACTCAATGTTTTCAGATACGGTGGGGTCATATGCACTAAGATTATTGCTATTAATGTGTTCCTACAGGAAGTACTCAGTTAATGAGTCCTACAGGAGGAGTTTGAAGTGTGCAATACCTACTGCTCATCCCTCTTGCCATGTTGTTGATCAATGACAACTGGTGATAGCCTGAGTCTTGGGAGAACCTGAATATCTCTTGTTCTTCAACAGCTGTGGCTCAGAACAGTTCTTAATATGAAACCTCTGCCAATATTCCCCTAACTCGCCCCATAAATAACTATATTCCTGATTTACATACTTCTTATGTTTGTCCCCCCATTTATCACTGAGGATGCTCAAGTTCTTTGATCAAAAGTGGATGCTGAAGTGGACATTCATTTTGAAGTGGAAGACCTATCTAAGTAATAGCGCAGGGGATCCTGGCTTACTGGAAACAGTCCTGCATTTAAGGAAGACTCATAATTTAAGCCCATTTAAGGCATCAAATTTTAGACTTCAGATATTTTGCCTTTCCTGTGATCAGATTCTAAGTGTCAGAACTGATTTGCCCCAGACAAACTGAGTGCTAAGTGTGTGCATTACCTTTTTGTACTTTTATACACTATTCATATTGTAGGAATATAAAATTTGGATATTACAAAGCTTCCTCCCAAGTGAAAAAAGTTAGTCTTTTTCTCATTAATTTCTCTGTAACCACAGAGTTATTATGGTAGTAAATTTCAGACTAAGGTAATGACGATTTCACTTAAAGGGTTACTGGATATCATCTCATATTTATGTACTATTAAATTATTTTCATTCTTCCACAACTCACCATTTGTGTATGCATCATATGGAATATTACTGCATTGGCCTTGCTAGGCATACAACACACAATGATGTACCATACAAAGTCACTCTTCATTCAATTCCTTCACACTGCATGGGAAAGAGAGGAATTGCATTTGCTCTGGCTGCCCCTGCCTTCAGGAATCCCTACTGATTTGAACTCGTCTGACCTTCTGTTCCAGGTCACCAATTAGATTTCTTTGAGCTTTGCAGTTATTAACAATCTCAGTGGAACTGCATCTCTCTACGGTAGAATTATGCTCCCAACTTCACTTTTTCCTCTTTGCTACTTACGGGCTTGAACCAAAACTTCCATGCTTTTCATATTTCATTCTTATCCAGCCACTTGCCATACGTTTACTGAGAAATGCCAGTGTAATTAGGCAACTCAAATCTGCACATTCTTATTGTGTGTAAAAGAAAGATGTGCTTTGAGTTTTCCCCTCAGAATAATGTATTAAACTTCAGAAATTAAAGTTTATTAGTGACATTTGTACTAAGAATTAAATGTAAACTGTCCCAGGTAGGCCACTACTAAGTGATATCCAGCATATGACTGGCTGCAGGATTTTCAGGGCTGCACTTGCTGACTATCCTCTAAGGAACTCTTTTCCCTAAGCTAAAAGCAGCCTTGGATGGGTGCTGATCACTCTTCTTGTGATTTTCAAAACTCCCTCTGTGATTTTAATACCCAATTCCATTAATTTCAGCACTAGGCCTGCTAATCCTGTAGGTAGGCTAGAAAATCTTTAGCTGGATGCAGGTGCTTCAGAGATTAGAATGCTAATCACTCACATTTAGCTGCTACTATCGATATAAGGAGGAAAGCAAAGACAGCAGAAGAGAGACAGACAGGCATGAATTAACAGAGGTATATCCATCCTATATGCTTTTTGCTTTTTTCTTAACAAGAATAATTCAATCTTCTATCCATCATTCTTGTTCTAAAGTGTTAGAGTCCAGAGCATCAGACAGATTTTAACAAATGGTAGCCTGGAGAACAAAAACAAATTGGGGAAAAAGGGTTCTCTTGTCGTCTTCAGTAGGTCATTTTCTTATACAATCAAGCAAATTATCAATTTTATTCTGGTGGTTTTCCTACAATCAGAACATACTTCTGCAGGAAATATGTAAGATCTAGTCAGATCGTATTTTTGAATATTAAGCGATCTTTTGTTGGAAAAGTTATTGTTCCACCGGAACATTGATAGCTATTGGTTCCCTCCTCTCTTACAAGATGGATGAATGAGTACTTGTCCTTTCAGCAGATTTTACTCCAATGTGATCTGTGCACCAAGTTACCTGTATTTTCCTTCTCAGACACAGATGGTGGGGAGAAAAGGTGGATATTCTGTGACAAGAACTGTATTTTTACTTTTTTGGTCTTGATTCATGGATTTTTGGATGTTTTTCTTTAGGAAACAATATCCAAGACTTTTTGTATTTGGAAATTTTTTCATATGGAAAAGGTGGCTGTTACAGTGAACAGCTGAATCACATTGCAGAGACCATGGAGAGCTGCCAAATCAAAACCAGAGCTGTTTGAAAAACCTAGGGAAAGCAGGACATCCTATACATTAAAATGAGAACTTCTTTATATAGCCTAATAGAGAGTCAGGAATTGTTTGATTTTTCTAGGTTCTGGGGTGGAGAGAAATGTCAAAGGCAAAATTCTTGGTTTTACAAAGAACTTTCAAGGCCGCTTATTTCGAAGAGTTATTTAAGAGAGTGTAAGACTTACACACATATTAATGGTCTCTCATGGAAAGGAGATATCCCCATTAAGTGAAAAATTAAGTCCAGAAAGCTTATGCTTTGATGCAATATTTATTGGTAATGTAGCCAAAGATTTTCCATAACCTCTTGTCTTTGTCAGAAAAGGTTCAAGAAATAGTTTGATGCTGTCTCTTTTCCTCCACACCTGATGGTCTGTGGCTGACTTGCCCCTTGGTTTTAAACAGTTCAGTTTAGGACATGTTGCTGTGCTAGAACGATTTTTACTCTTTTTTTTTTTAGGTTAAAATAGTGCATTGACTCATACAGTTGGGATTTTTATTTTGTGGGGGCCAAAAAGGAGACTCTATGTCTGACTCTACAGCCTTGAAGCTAACTTAGTAATTCACTGGTGAGAAAAGTGGGTGGACAACTGTGAGTCTGTGGACAAATCCAGTTAAATTTCCTTTGTAAAAGTGCAAAGACCTGAACATGATATGAAGCAGCTAAAAACTGAAATATTTACCGTGATAAATTACTTGCTTTAGCATAGCTGTATATTGGAACAATTAGTGAGAAAGCAATAATATAAAATTATTTATGCTTGTGAATCTTACATTAAGAGAATTGCTGACAATTTTCTTTTACTTCTTCCTAAATAATTTTTATGGCAGCTACTAATATTTGTAGCATAAGACTGTTGTAGTGTTCTACTACAGGCAGAAGAAAAAGAAAAACGCTCAGTGTGTCATGGATTGAAACAAAGAAAAGTTATGGGAAGTTCAGTTTTCCTTGAATGAGTTTTTTCCAAGCTGCATTTGGAAAACCACATGAGAAAGGATATGTGTATACATTTGCAGAAAACTACCTTTGCCTTCTGTAATGCCAATTAGAGAGTAAAGACTATCTGTTTTCCAGGGGTCAGTGTGTGTCTTTATAACCACAGTAGGAAAGAAGAGGGAGGGTGGAGAGGCCCCTAGGTAAAAACTTGATATTTTTCCTGTCAGTGGTAAGAAAACTATTTGAACCCCGTTTCCCAAGTGAAGAAAATTACCCTGATAAGGAAAGGCCTCATTGGATGAAAACTGTTCCTGAGAAGACATTAGAAAGAGGAAGAACTAAAACCAAAACAAACAAGAATGACAAGAATTAGAAAAAAATCATAATCAGGAGGAAAAAGCTACTTCTTAAAGGCTAGTAAATGTAGGAGCAAACAGAGAATTGACAAAAGTGAAGTTTAGCTAGTGTTCCAAAGAAAGTTAAGAAGATTGCCAAAGGATTTTCAACTGTAAACAAATAGAACAAGAAAAGTCAAGGTGGTATCACTAAGCATTTGAGAAAAAGGATGAAACATGGACTAGGCTCATATAAATGCATAAAAGTACAAAACCACAGAAAAAAAAAACAGGAAATGGGATAAAAAGCTGCACTGAGTTTGTACGGAACTCTTATGCCAGATCAAGCCCTCAGACTACCTGACAGAACTGGTTTGCTTGACAAAGGAATAGTAAAAGATTAGATGCTTCTGATTAAGGCATTTGAGGGTGGTGCCACAGGAGAAATCACTAGTTCAGCTGAGGAGAAGAGTCCAAAGTGGACGGAACCAGTGGAGAGAGACACCACTGTGTTATGCAGAAAAAATTGCTGGACTGGACATTCCCTAGGAGCTAAGTTTCCTCAAGGAACAGTGTGGGAACAGATGCTGTTTTAGGTGTCCAGTAATGGTTGTCACAGAAAAGAGAGAAGTATGAAGAAATTTACTGATGGCACTGAAGAGAAATGAACTGTCAATATAGGAGATACTCCAAATATCGTGGAGATATTAGAGACGATAATGAAAAGAAGTGATAGGAAAAGTCAGAAATTCAATAGTAGAAAATTAAAAGGGAATAATGATGCTGTAAGAACATTTCAACCTGGAGTGATGGAGTGGAAAAGGACAAGGTATGGGAAGATCACAGGATCACTAAACACCTCTTATAATTCATTTGTGAAAAAGACTATACCTAAGAGACACTAGGACTGCATTTGTATTTCCAGTGATAAGCAAATACAATGTTGACAAATTGTGTAGCATGTACAATTACAGTGACAGTCAGAGGAGCTATGTTAAAATACAGGACAGATGAGGGTTACTGAAAGGATACTTGTTTTGCTCAGTAAAAGAGGAACAGCACTATTTTCAAAGAGAACTTCTATAATAAGCAAATCTGGGAAAGCACACATCCCAGTTTCCTTTTTTCTACAGAGCTCACACTATTGCATGCTCTTATAAGACACCTGCTCCCCTTTGCTCAGGTCTTGGAGAGTGACTGGCTGCAGCCTCTCATTTCCCCGGTGTTGTTGCATCCTTGTTGCTGAACCACCAATCTGCATTCCTTAGAAATGCAGAGAAACAGGAGAGTTCAGCAAGTGAGCATGTCTCTGCCTGGTTACTTCATTGCTCTTCCTCAAGGAAAAGCCAAATGCTGCAGTATGAACCATGAGGCTTTTACTTGGGCGAGACCCTTGGGTACAACTCTGCTTTCTCAGCATGCCTTATGGAGGGAAGCAGACTCTGCAGTTAAGTGACCATCTTCCAGCTGAATGAACTCTCTGATACATATAGAATTTAAGAGCTTTGGTTAGCACATGTGCTTATTTACCTCTGGCATTAACTTTAAATGACAAGGCAGTAAATGATCATCCTTCCCTTTGACAAAGTGACCGGAGTAAGACCTCTGCAGCACAGCAGTGACAGGGAAGTGGAAAGGGAGAATGTGTTCCCAGTCTGTGACACTGAGCCATGTGGCCCCCCATCAGTACACAAGTACAGTTCCTGTGGCAACCAGATCCTTGATTTGGCTAGCTGTTTTCACTGGCGAGCTCAGAAAACTGTCCAGTACTGCAATAATCAGTGAAACACAGAAAAACTTCACTTTTCAGTTTCAATGTGAAACAACAACCTGCTGATTGCATGCCTGGCTCCTGGGTACTCACCGTCCACCAGTCGGTGAGCAGCTCTGTTGGCCACGAGGGACAGATCAGCACGCAGCAGCAGCAGATACGGTTTTGCAGGGTGCAGTCAGCCTGGTGCCCTCCTTATCCGAAGTCTGATGTTCCTTGGGACCACTGTGATACAGATAATACTTTGACTTATTTTAGAGCTACTCAACAGGCAAGGGTCCGTTTCAGTTGCCACAAAAGAGAGAGTTCTTCCATAAAGAGGGTACAAATAATACAAAGTGTGATTTTTTTGGTCTGTTATTTCAGCTACGCTCACATGCTTGTCCAGTGCACCCACAGGTCACATAGCTCATGACTATGTTTCTTTTCTTTCCTTCATCATTAATCTGTAACCAGTGAATCTATGTGCAAGCAATCCTACATGAGACAGAGGCAGCAGGAGGCAAAATGAGGCAAAGAGGATTGCATCTGACAGAGCTGTTTAAATAAATTGTTAATTTTCTTAGAATACCAGGGGACCTGTCTGTAGCACCAAATCTCCATAGCTTGTAATCTTATGAGCCATCTGTCTCCCTGTACACTAGAGAAGGCTATAGGCTTGGGAGGATGATGAAATATTCAGACGTAAATATTGAGGGGGGGGGAGATTATTGCAATATCTAATCCTGCATCTTGCGAGATGATGGGATCCTTGCACTCCCACTGTGGTAAGGGAATACGGTGTGTTCAAAGTCTTCAAGGTCTGAGCTCTGAAATACACAAATATTTAGCAAATTGGATCAATTCTACTGTTAGATGTGTGAATGTGTGCCTGCATTTCTATAGTTCTATTTTTCTTTTAAATAGATATTCTACATATTAAAAATAATTAAAAAAAACATTTTCTGTTGTGTTCAACAACCCAAAACATAGAAAAAACAGCCCTCTCAAACCCTTAAGACATGCTGCAAAGCCATGTTTTTACTCAGCTTTGCAGAAGACAAGTACTGGGTTAAAACTAGCTAGTACTTATTCATTTTTTAAAGAAGGGATGTGTCTTGGGTGAAAAAAAGCTCGTATCTTCTTAGAGGTTTAGGATGTATATTACATTCACTTTCTGAAATGAATAAACTTGGTATGTAATAGGAGATCTTATTTTTAGTCTAAACATTCAAAATGAGGTTTGGTCCGTAGTCATGAAAATAATTTCTGTATATATCTCTCTCCTGAAAAGCAGTGTGACTTCTTTGAAAGACTAATAAATGTATTTTCAACTCACAAACTCTTCAGTGCTATAGTTCGTGCCCTCTGTGGCTTTATATCTCAAGGAAGACAATATTTCTCATGGTAGAAGATTAGAGAAGAGCTTCAGAAGACCTGTGTTTCTAGTTTAATAACTGAGAGGTTTGAAAGAGTAGGAACCACACCATATCTTTAGAACTGGCCTTCAGTCGCTTTTCTTTGAGTTTCCCCATTGTAGCAGTATTTATATGCCTATGTAAAGCAGTTTGAAATCTTTGCCTGAACTGTATGCAAATTTTTGTATGGGAATCTATTAAGTATTAATTATAATTTACAAAGAAACTATCACACGCACTTCAAGTTGTTACAGTTATTTTTAGATTTGTTCTGTGAAATATGACTATCACATTTTAATAAATTAAAACAAATGCCTTCTTCCAAACTGAAAATTATTGACTGTAAAGTGCAACACAAAATCACTCTGTTCATTTTCCTTTAGCCATCTGATTTAACAAAGCACTGAGCCTTTTCATAAAGTCCAAATAAGAAAGTGCACTTTTTACCTTAGTCCAAATCAGCATCTTAGACCTCGGCCCTATGTCGCTTTTTGCAGTTATCTGCCAATCCTTTTTTTTTCTTCAGATCTTCAAAAAATTGATACAACTTTTGTAAGACAGCTCTCTAGGTGAAAGAAATGCCACAAATTATCAGCTTCACTGAATTACAGAAAAGTCTTAAAAAGCAGCTAAGAAATGTTAATTTTCCCCTTCCAATAAACCCCAATGAAAAGATGGCTGACAGATGTTTAAGGTCACTAGATGGACCGCTGTCTTTATAATCTTCATATAAATATATACATAGATGTGCTGACACCTACAGCATTTTCTAGACTTTTCATGAGTTCTTTCCCATGTATGGAAGCTTTTTCTTTCTGGAATTACAAATTATACCAAAAACATCCCACTGAAAGAAAATGCCAGAACATTAGGCTTCTCTACTGGATAGCACTGATGAATATCAATAAAGATCAATGTTTTGGTCTGATCCCAGAATATGTATAAACAAGTTTAACCAGAAATCAGACTTATTGCAATCTTTATAAAGACACAATGGACTAATGCAGAAATTTACAATGTAATTAATTGGCCAATAACTAAAATAATTTTATAGCTTTGGTAATTTAGAAATAAGTTCTCTAAGGGACGTTAAAAATGGATTTCAGACATTTGATACAGAATAAATCATATTCTGATAACAATGGTTCTAATAAGCTAAAAGGCATATAGCGGCACACAGCAAAAGTTACCAACCTTGTCAGAGATGCCAAAACTGAAGTATCCGTATGTTATATAAAAGTATTCTCATCTGACCCTTTGTTTGCATACTCTTTACAGAAATAAAAATAACTTGTCTATCCATTTTTAGAGCCACTAGTTACAGTCCCGCTAGCTTTTTGAAAACAATGAGTATGCAACTCAGAATACAGATTCTTTTCTTTCTGCAATCTGTTGGAACATTTTATAATCTCTTTTATAAATGAAACCAACAAACCTCCAAATATCCAGTACGCAAAACCACTGTCCTATTAAAAAAAAAAATCTAAAAATTCTGTATTGAGAAGAGGCTTTTCAACTTTCAATACTCCAATCTTGCTACGTGACAGCTAAAGACACCTCCTTGACACATAGAATGCATTGGGTTGGAAGGGACCTTCAAAGGCAGAAGCTGGATGTAGTACTCCAGCTGAGGACTCAGAGCAGAGGTGCAGCATCACCTCTCTCAATCTGCTGGCCACACTACTTTCGATGCAGCCCAGGATGCAACTGGCCTTCTGAGCTGCAAGTGTGCATTGTTTGCTCATGTCCAGCTTTTTGTCCACCAGTATCCCCGCATTCTTTTCCACATGGCTGCTCTCTACCACATCATCCCACTGCCTGTGTTGATAATGAGGATGGTCCCGACCTTGCAAGGACCTTGCACTCGGCCTTGTTGAATGTCATGAGGTTCACATGGGCCCACTTCTTAAGCTCGTCTAGGTCCATGTGGATGGCATCCTGTCCCTCTGCTGTGCAAACTGCACCACTCAGCTTGGTGTCCTCTGCAAACTTGCTGAGGTGCACTTGATCCCACTGTCTATATCACTGATGAAGATATTAAATAGCACTGGTCCCAGTACAGACCCCTGAGGAACACCACTTATCACCTGTCTATATCTGGACATCAATCCATTGACCACTACCCTCTGATTGCAACCATCCAGCAAATTCCTTATCCATCAACGGACCACCCATTGAATTCATATCTCTTCATTTTAGAGAGAGGGATATTGTGGGGGAGTGTGTCAAAGGCCAGATAAGTGGCTTGCGCTGAGGATGTAGTTAGCTGTTTCAGAGTCCTGGATATAGACTTACAGAGACAATATTTTTTGGAGCTAACCCCCAGATTCACCAGTTCCAGAAAGGTAATTTTGTTTATTTTTCTTTCACCTAAATTCTGTCAAGTTTTCTCTCAGAGGTTACTTCTGTTTACTCTAACTTATCTCAGAATTTCCCTCCAAATTATTTGTTCTGTCCGCTTGACATTACCTAAGATTTTTTTGAGGTAACTGAAATTATCCCAGACTCACCCCTTAATAAAAAGTAATTTTGTTTATTTTCTTTCCCCTAAATTACATTTAGCTATTCCCTCCAAAATGTTCATTTGGCTTCCTAGAGATTACCTGAAATCTTTTCGAGGTAACCCCCAGATGCACCCCTTCAAAAAACATCAATTAGTTTAACAGAAATTACCCCAGGTTTTCCCTCAAAAATGAATGTTCTCTCCCCTAGACATTACCTCATTTTTTTTGAGGTAGCACAAGCCATCCCAGATTCAATGCCTTCAAAACAACTCATTTATTTTGTTTCACCTAGATTACCTCAGGTTTTTTGTCAAGACACCTCCGTCCCCCCTAACTTACCCTCCGACATTCCCTCCAAAATGTTCATCCTCTCCCTTAAAGATTACCACAAATTCTTTTCAAGGTAACTCCCAGGTTCACCCCTTAAAAAAGGACAATTTTTTTTTCACCTAGATTACCTCATCTTTTCCCTCGAAAATGTCACCTCTGTCCCCCCTGACTTACTCTCTGCTGTTCCCTCCAAAGTGTTCATTCTCTCCCCTAGACATTACCTCAGATTTTAGCCCAAAAGTGGCCTTGCTGTCCCTTCTCAGTTACTTCAGATTTCCCTCCTATGAAACTCACTCTGTCCCCTCTCATTTACCTCAGCTTTTCCCCCAAATTCTCACCTCTGTGTCCTCGACTTACTCTCTGTTTTTCCCTCCAAAACATTCATTCTGTCCCGTAGAGATTCCCTCAAACCTTTTTTAGGCAACTCCCAGTTCGACCCCTTCAAAAAAGATCATTTAATTTTGTTTCATCCAAATTACCTCAGGTTTTCCATCAAAAGTCACCTCTGTCCCCCTAGACTTACCCCTAGATTTTCCTTTCAAAATGTACATTCTGTCCCTTAATTACCTCAGATTATCCCAAAAATGTCCCTGCCGTCCGTTCTCAGTTACTTCAGATTTCCCCCATATAAAACACACCGTGTCCTCTCATTTACCACAGCTTTTCCCTGCAAAATGTCACCTCTGTCTGCCCTGACTTACCCTCAGCTTTTCCCTCCAACATCTTCTTATGTCCCGTAGAGATTCCCTCAAACCTTTCTGAGGCAACTCCCAGATTCAGCCCCTTCAAAAAAGGTCATTTATTCTGTTTTACCTAAATTGCCTCATGTTTTCTGCCAAAAAGTCACCTCTGCCCTCCCCTCCTCGCCCCCAAATTTGCCTCATCTTTTCCCTCCAGAACGTTCACTCTGTCCTCTATAGATTACCTCAGATTTTACCCCCAAAATGTCGCCTCTCTGTCCCTTTCCACTTACTTCAGCTTTCCCCACGTGAACCTCACCCTGTCCTCCATCATTTACCCCAGCTTTTCCCTCAGAAACCCACCGCAGCTCCTGCTCTCCCCTGAGGCAGCTCCCCAGCCTTCGATCCCCTGCTCCCGGGACCGTGGATCCAGCGCCGCCATCTCCCCGTCCCTCAGGCGCGGCCGCCCGCGTGCTGCTGAGCGGCGGAGCCCCCGCCGCGCTTTCAAGCCTTGGCAGGCCCCTGCGCCTGCGCAGCCCGCCGGGAGCCTCTGCCCCGCCTTGTCACCCCGGCACAGGGACAGTCCCCACTGCCACCCGGGGTCAACTCATGAGCCAGAGATCAAAGCTTCGTTTAACGGCTTTGAGTCCCTTCTAATGGGAAAACATAAAATACATAACATGTTGCCAGCTGATATGTAAGTATCTGTCCTGGTTTGAGTTAGAACCAAACCAGTTCTCTTCAGTGATTTTAGTTTTCAGCTGAGTCTCTGCTAACTAACTGCACTTTCTGAAGCTAACAGCATGTCTTGGCAGACAGTGTCTGCTTCTAGCAGTGGTAACACTCGATGTTTAGAGTTACCACCAAGGACTGGTGTGCAGACCAAGGTCACTGCTGACTCTTGTGTACCACACCGGGGGGTGCAGAAAGGGAAAGGCCGCACCTGAGGGGAGGAGCGGCCAGGGCAGGTGACACTAAACTGACCAACAAGGTATTCCAGCCCATACATGTGATATTCAGCATAAAGCTGAGGGATCACGAGGATCCCAGCCCTTCCTGTCTGCCTTCGGGATCCTTTCACTGGCCTTTGCTTCCCTTGGGGGCTTTCTTGCCTTCCTGGACCCTTCCCTTCAGCCTTCCCTTCTTGGACCTTCTTGTGCCTTTGATCCCGATTCATGTGTTCCTGAACCCGGTTTCCATCTGCTGCTGAGCTCAGCCTGGGACTTTGCCAGTGCCTGCTGCAGCCTCAGTGGTGACAGTGATGTAATTGTCATCAGGGGCTGGTTGGGTTCGATACTGGTTTTGTATATATTCGTACATATCTCCCATTTTATTATTATCATCTTCATTAAAGCTGTTTTAGTTTTCTAATCTGGAAGCCTCTCTCTCATTCCCTCCTCTCCCATTTGGGAGGGGAGGGGGCCATAAGTCTCTCCCGTATCCTCTTTCTCTTCCTCTATTTGGCAGGGGGAAAAGGGGTCAACAGAGAGCATCTGTTGTAGGTCTGGCAGGTTGAACCTAAACCTCGACAGTATCATAAAAATATTTTTCTTGATAAGGCATAAGAACACAGCTATGTATTCTATTCTATGTGGAAAATAGTGCCCTTTATTGCATTGGGGTTTTGGGGCAGAATAACCCAAATATCACAAAGCTTTAATGGGCTTACTTTTCTTTTTACAGTCCCTGGTATTTGTACTAGGCAATTCACTTACTCAAATTATTAGCCTTATTTTTATACTACGATTTATACAATAGTAGCTTTTAAACTTTCTTTGCTTATATTTTTCTGGCCTTGCGTTTTAGACTGGACATGCTGCAATGGCTACACATTAACAAATACTTGCAGCTTGAACTTTTTGAAACTTAAAATTTTGAGAGTTGAAGACAAATACACTCTGAACCTAGAATCGTTACTCACTTAAGGCATCTGCATAAGACTGGCAGATATGACCAGAACTTATAGCTCATGCACGCTCAGCTGGAGGGGCAGATGGAGGTCAGACAAGGTACCCTACATTTAGCTACCTAAATTGCTCTTTTTGTGTTCATAGGAACAAATTGCATAAAAGCTTCTGGTCCAAGACATCAGTGATTTAAATGGTGGTGTAAGAGGACAAGCAGAATAATTGACATTTGTCTGCCAGGTTCTGGGTGCAGAATTCCATCGGGATAAGGGTGGAGCAGGTAAAAAGAGGTAAGGTGCTTTACCCTTATATTTGTCATTTGTTCGGGAAATGAATGCAGCACCATTTACAATGCTTACTGCTTCGCAAGTGAGGAGTCTGTTTCATGGAACCAAGTTGTGATGAGGAAAATAGTTATTGGACTTTTTAATTCTCACCATCTAATGTGGATATTTTAGAACACATTGTGCTTCAGGTAGGATTTCAGTTAGGCTATTGACACTGATCCTCTGCCTATTCTTATGCAAAGGAATTGGGAAATCTTACCTCCAACCTTCAGCAAGGCATTGGTTGTTTCCTAAACAACCTTTGTGTCCTTCCCCTCAGAAACACTGTCCAGAAAAACTTTGCTAATTTATATGACTTCCAGAATGAAAAAGTACTTTGTCATGTGAATTCCAAACAGGTTTACTTTTAAAGAACACTAAAGGCTCCTTGTTCTGCATGTGCTCAGCTCAAAAATTAACCTTTATCATCCACAACTATGATTTTGTGCGTATTAGTTAGCTGACTGCTGAGTATCAGTGCACCTTGCCAGTGAAGGTGGCCAGTTACATAAGACCTGTGTTAGCAAGAATACAGCCAGGTGAAAACAGAGGAGTACGTGTCAGATGGGAAAAAAAAAAAAAAAAAAAGAAGGTTACCCTGAAAAACTCTTGACTTTAGATTATTCAGAAATTTTCTTGTGTTTTGCTCTCTTTTATTTACTTCAACTGGCTTATCTGAGAATATCTAAGAATATTTTCTATGCATAAATGACAGCAGTGTGTAGAGTAAAATGTACCTTATATATCAAGGGCTTGTTATTATAAAATATGAACAGCACAACATAGAATTCAGTATGAGAATTAAAATGGTGGACCTACAAGTCTTGGCTCTAAATCTCAGCAATACGGGTTCATCTAACAATGCAAAACCAGTTAATTGCGCACACAAGTCTGGCAACTGCCACAGGGAGTGACAATTCCGAGAGCTGCAGGCGTCCTGAACCTTCAGGATTGATACTTGTATCTATTTTAAGGTCTGGAGATACTTTGACTTGTACAAAAATGTAGCAGAACAGTCTCAAAAAGTTAATACAGGAAAGAGCAGATGCTACTGCCATCAACCAAACAGTAAAAGAGACTCCCAATCTCTCTTATAAAAGTACTATGAAAAAATTTTTTTTTCTTTTATAAAAGAATGAAGTCTATGCAAGAAATGACATTTCATAGGCAACCTCCTGTCTGAATTTTTTAAAATAAATTATCTCGGTAATGCTCCACACTGCCATGTTCTGTACCCCTGTCAGGAGACTGTCCATCTCAAACAATCATTTTTTGTCAATATCTTGGCAGTGATATTGGTCCTGCTCAAAAAACCTTCACGTGTGGATGCAGTATTTTCACAACACCATTGAAAAGTGCTGGTTTATAGCAGTTTAAAGAATTTGCCTCTTGTTTTTTTCATAAAAAGTAGTTGTCTCTCCTTTTTGTGTGTGTGTGAAGATTTATGTAAAAGGAATAACATAGAATTAAAAAACCATGAATTGGAGGCTGGGATACTCAGTTGCTTGGGAAAACACATGTCTAGATACATGACTTAACAGTGGTCCGTTACCAGTTACCAACTGCCATTTGTAGGTGCCTAATATTTTTTCCACTGCTCACATATCCACACCCAAAGTGGTTCATTATAATGCCTAGTGCTAAAGGACTCTTGTGTGCTCAGGTTTACTTTCAAATTCTGTTTTCATTAAATTTTAAGCCCAGTGTAACCCTTCTAAGACACTGGATCAGGTTAGTTGTGGCTTTGTGCAGTCTCCTCTTGGAAACCTCCAGGTATGCAGACCCCACAGTGCTACTGGGCAGCCTGCTCCAGTGCTGCTCTACCGTCCTAATGTGGATGTTTTTCTCCATGTTCTCTGTAACTCTCTCAAGCTGCAACCTGGGGCCACTGCCCCTTGTTACACAACTTGCCACTACAACGAAGATCCTGACTCTGTTGTCTTTATAACTCCCCTTCAAGTTGGGTCTGGCTGCTGTTAGGTTGCCCTTAGCCTTCTCTTCAGCTAAGTAAAGTAGCCTTTCCTACTGAAAAACAAACTGTAGTTCTCTCTATCGAGTAAGTGAAATGGAACAACACTTTCTATTTAACATTTAATATCTGGATCGTCATTTTGAGGATTCTTTTCATTTGTTGTGCTGAACAACAATGGGTGTATCCCTCTGCCCAGAGCCTAACAGCAGTCTTGCTAATAGGTGATTTTAAATATAACGTTCCTGTTTCTAGTAAGAGCACAAGAATTTCAGTTTAACTTATGATGCTGTCAATACCTAACAGTGTTCTTTGCCATAGGCAGTTAATGCTGTTCTTTTGTAATTCTATCCATAAAAATGTTACATCCCTGAATTACCGTCATCAGTAGTTGACAATCTGCCATCTTTCTCTTGGAAACATTACTTCTCTGACATGTTACAGGCTAGTATGATAGCAAATGCTTGGGTCTAAGAATCCACAAGTACATTAAAATAAATCTTACCTTACATCATTGTGAATACAAAGCTCTTGTAGTATTATTTGCTATATTCTCTGTGCTGCTTTCAGATATTACAAGCTAAACAGGATCAGGCTGTATTAGTACTTTCAGAGATTACCAGTGGCTAAATTCTTCATACACTGGTAGTGTGATAAGGTAGGTAGTTATTTAAGCATTTGTTGCTGTATGAATACCCCCAAATCAACCCAGGATAGGGTACGCTATAACATGTTGCTCAAATTGCCACCTTTAGAAAGAACATAAAACAAATGTCCAGATAAGATCTGATGGCAAGTACCATGACATTGGTAGCTTTCCAACTGGAAGACTGCTATTTTTAAGACAAAAAGTAAACAAAATAAAGTCTGAAGGTATGGTCTTGCTCTGTTTTAAAACAAAGCTTCTCATGCCTTTTGTTCTCGTGGTGCAGCACTGCAGCAGTTAGTAAGAAGATGCCCTCCTGCCTGTTGATAGCTGCCAAGCTTGCTATGGAATGACAGGGCCTGTTCTACCAGACAAGACTCCCTGCAAAAAGGCTCACCCATTTTTCACTTTCACACTTTTTCTAGACCATCGGAACTCTAAGAAAATCAGTGCATGTGGAAGAAAATCTGAGACACTATTGTAGAAACTAACTATTACAAACTGCTTAAAACCAGCTATATCTAAAGTAAAGGCTTATTAAAATAGAGAGACCTTCCAACCTATGTCCATGCAGTCCACATGGGCTTCAAGACCGAACTGAGTAATTGTGGGTAATTACATGTATTCTACAACAGCAGCTGCCTTAGGATTCCCCTCATGCGCTGGCTGAGGCTTCCTAGAGGCTTTCAGATCCAAGTATGCAGAAGAACATTAAACTCTTGACCAGCGAGGCTGGGAGCAGCAGAACAAGTGACTAACTGCCCTCCTTGCAAAGGGTGTATGTGCGGAGAGGGAGGTGTGTGCTCTCAGCACAGCGCTCCCCCTCAAAGTACCCCCTGCAACTTGCTTACTGACATGAGGCAGTTTGTATCCTCTCTTCCCTTTTCAGCACTGGGCTGTCCCAGGGTACTCATCACTATAAAGTCTCTACCATATTCCTGTAAACAATTACCAGACTGAAAAGGCAAAGCAAGCTGTCAACCTGTACCATGCCAAAGTGCTGTTTTTTATTAATGTAACAAAATCAATTGCAGTGAAAACTTTCAGAAACTTCTATATGCGGTGCTCAATAAAAACAAGAATTTTGGCAGGACCTTGGCAAGTAAAAATGTTAATGCTATGAAGTTGCTGTAATCATATAACAGACTGGTTTTTCTTTTTAGTTTTCATCACATTACAGACATTGTTTATGTATTGCTTCTTGGCGTATTTTTACAAGACAAAGAAAGAAGGTGCTGCCTTTTGCATGGGAGGCATATTTTTATTAATCTGTCTGTGCCCATGGGCAGTCACTGTTCATCCTGGGTCATCTTTGCTCATGACATTTTATGACAGTCATAGGATTCCTTTCAGAAAAGAAGCTGTAAAAATCAGAAAAATTTAATCATGTCTCAAATTCAAATGCAGCTGACTGAAACTCCACAGTAGAAAATGGCAGTGCAGAGGACAAGCCAGATCAGAGCATGGTGGGGAGTGTTTTCTTTGACAAAAGACATGTTTACAAAAAATAATATTAATTTACTATACTAGTTCAAACTCAGCTGTGATTTATGAGCTCTGCTGCCTCACCAAGAAGTACTCTAGCTCTGAAGCCAATACTTTGTCTTTATTTTGTCTTTTGGGATTCAAATAAACTACAACAGAAGACATTTTACATATCACTGATTCAAATTGTTTCCTCCTATTGGTAGGATAAATCTCCATTTTTCCTTTTGCTGCATTTTCAGGGGTTTTTCACTTTCAGTAATAATTTGTTTCTAAGTTTCAAAATTCATATTAGTAAAGCGTTTCTAGGAAGTAATCACTGTGGCAATTCAAATATCATCTATGTTAATCCTAACAAACTACATTCAGATAACATTAATGGGCTGATTTACAAGTAATAAAGCAAGGATGGGACTATTTTTAATTTATCATGCTGTGTTCAGATATTACCACACATATGGCAGAGGAGATTACCAGCAGTTCTGAGACCCCCATGATTCTTCAGGCATAACAAAGCAGATTAATGACAGAGTAATAAGGCCAGCTCAGGTATAATGCAGCCTTTTCTCCTGGATTATTTCAGGGCTAGATTTGGCCCAACTTCACACAAAATTTCATTTTACTTTCTGATTTGGGTAATTGTCTTAAAGCAGAATAGTAGCAAGTTCTGTGTCTGAAGGAGATGAAGAATCCACCACCTACGAGATTAAATCTCTCATTTACTCCCTCACTAGTTCAGGTTCTAGATAACAAAAACTACTACTTGCCTTCATACAGTTGTTGAGAAGAGAATGACTTGCTCTCCAGATATAAAAGTAAAGTAGCACTTCTGAAGCATAATTAAACAAATAGGGGAGATAGCACGGTCAGTGTTTCTGGTGTCTTTCAGGCCATTTGGGAAGAATTAAACCAATCACATGTGCAGCTGAAAACAATTAATCCAGCTGCTTAGACAAACTGCTCATTGTCATTTTGAGAAAGAAATGAAGACAGAGAACAGTAGGTGAAAAAAACTAATACTGTATCTGATAACACAACTCTATCCCAAATGAATTCACTGTTAGAGAAGATAGTTATTACCTATAAAATTAAAGGCTATAAATATAATATAAATAATGCTTGAGAAAAGCTGGTGTATCTCCAAGATTTCAAATGCAATCTCTAGTTGTTTTCTGACAGATTAATTATCTCATAATAAAACCATAACAACATTTAATTAAATGTAAAGTGAAAAGTCGTGTACTCCCATGTAATGGAAGCATCAGCAGTGATAAATGCCGTGCAGCTGTAGTGAACACATTGCTGTACCTGTGGTTATTGGAAGGCAAAGAGAAACAGGTGTGGTCTATGGGGTAAAAGCAAGGGATTTAAGGCAAAGGGATCAGGTTTCTAGGTTGGGGATAATTCCTGACAATTAATTTCTTTGTTTATGGTTATACTGATTTATAAGCCTACGTAATAAAAATAAGACTCCATGGCATTGTGGGAGACTGAATTCCCTATACTTTGTCTAGCCTGCTGAGATGAAGAGTGCTCTGAAAATTAACCTACTTAGCTTACATAAAATTCTTTGTTACCTGGCTTGCAAACTTACTTCCATGCCCAGTTTTCTGAAGGATCAGGTAAAAGACAACAAAAAGTGAGCTCTGAAGTTAGGGGGGTAGACCCTTCACTTCCCTATATTTGTACCTACTTCAGCTGCCAGCCTTGACTCCCCTCTGTTCCTCTTAAGACTGATACACACACATTTTTCTGACTGTAGGAAGAAGACAGCTAGCTTGGGCCGGTGCACTTGCCTCTCCAACGAACAATCTGTATTAAACCCCACAAATAGGAAAGGATGCCCATGGTAGCACTATGGCCTCTAGTAGCTATTAGTCACAGGTGAAGTGCTATTGCCTTCTGGATGCTCTAGCCATGCACTGCATGATCAGGCATGACAGGCAAACAGGCTGTGACAGCTGTGTATACAGTTTCTCCTGGATTAGAACATAGGTGTAAATTTTATTAGTGTTTACTCTCACTAGGAAAGCAACTATCCATTACCAGTGCAGGAATTAAGGTGCCCTAATGCTGAAGTGCAGCAGTTCAGGTGAGACGCATAAGAGGATAGAGCGTGGAAAGCTATGGCAGAGCATCAGGGAAGTGTTCTGTGCTGCTCACGTGAGATGAAGTTATATTGACCATGGGCATAGGAGTGACAACTTCACCCAAGGTTGTACTGGACTGAAGTATGCTACAGAGAAGCTCACATGGATATCATCTGGGGAATGATGACCTGCCTCACTTCCTTGCCTTTGTTGAGAAAAGCTGCAAACCCACAGAGTGTTTCTGCAGGATTCTGAATGAAAAAGGGATTTATTAAGTCAGATGATGAAGACCAATGCAGAAATCAAAATAAACAAACCATTACAGTCACAGATATTGGAAACTCTTGCTTCCACTGTGTCATGTGAAGTAGTCAGAAGGCTGCCTAGAGATTCAGAAGGGGTATTGTGACGGAGTGCCTCCTGCCCCTGTTCCTTTACCTGGAACATCTGAAATATCTTACTGTCATTGCATAACTTGCTATAACCTCAAGAAAAAGTTCAAGAAGCATTAATGTCTTTAGCCATAAGGCATGCTACTTTTAACACCAAGAATCTTTCAGCAAAAAAAATGTTGGTTAATTTATTTAGCACATTAATAATAATGTGCATCACATTTTCCTCTTCTCAAATTCATATAGATTTGAATGAAATTGTTAGATGCATGAATTATTAGTTTCAAAAAGGTGGAAGATTAAAACATTGCAATATAAACAATACATCATCTGTAGATTTCTTAGCCATGAACAACTACTTTTAAAAAGTAGTTTTAAAGAGCAGGGTGGGTGAAAAAGGGAAAAGGAAGGTGCATATGGCAGGCAGAGGTCACTATGTCATCTCCAGAAAATTTTGACCCATAATTAAAAAAAATTATAAATATTAGTCTTACTACAAAGTCAAATAAAATTGAAAAAATAAAGTATCCAGGCATTCAGTTGAGGCGCCACCAGCTCATGTAGCTGCTTGATGAATCCTCCTTTACTTGACTCTTTTCATCCCCTTGCTCAAAATATATCAATTCTCAAAGTCAGCTGTCCAGACACAACATGCCAATGCTCTCTGCCAAAGCTGACTACTACATCATACAAAAAAGGACTATGTATATCTCTATATTCTTCTGAGGGAAGGAATACAGGGCAAACTCAAATTAGCACCGTATTACACTGCCTAGCAATGTCCCAACTCTCCATTGAATTCTTTTACCTGTATTAAGAAAAGTCTTATTGTTAAGGTTATTTCTGTGAGTGTAATACATTTTATTATTTCTGCTGTTGGATTAAAGATTTTGCAATGTACTCTAAAGCACTTGAGGGCTTTCTTATGAAAGAATGCTATAAAAGTGTATTTGAAACTTTTCTCCTCTATGACAAACAGTTGTATTATAATGGAAAATTTACAGGGCATGAGCTAGAATTTATTAAGCTTTATTATGTTGAATAATGTTTAAATTAATAACAATTAGGCAGAATAAAAGCATGATGTGAATGTGACTAAAAAGAAATATTTAAGCCATATGGTAGTTATTAATAAGTCAACATAATTTTTGACAGCTATCCAAATATCTTAAGAACCTTTTCAAAGTCATGGTCCATCTAGATGCAAAAATCTGTATTTATTTAAATATTGCATATCAAAAGAAAGATAAATATGCAAAATCTAAACACCAAAGTATGTGTATATTCTAACGAAAACAAGTTACCCAATGTGAAAGTCAGTGGAAAGTTTTTGACATTACTTTTGAGAGATTTTTAAAGATTCTTGGGAGCCTAAAGATGCAGATGGACTTGTACAGGAATTCTTAAAATATTATAAAAGACCTGCAGGATTTATGTACTTACAAAAAAACATTTATGAGAAAAGTCCTTGCTGCTGGTTTAATATGCAATTACTTAATATTGCATACTTTCTACTTCAGCTGAAGCCTCAAGCTGTAGTCCAGCACTTCCTTGATTTAGATAGGGCTCAGTATTGTCTTACAGGCTGTTTATAGGTTTAGGGCCATGATGTCTAGCACTAACATAGAAACTGAATAATAAAACTCACCTGTCTTAATTATACATGGCTACTTTAAAAACAGACACAACCCAAATGTGACTGTCATCACCAAATACTAATCAGTACTTTCAAAACTTGAATTTGTTATGTATTGGATTTTGTGCCCATAGGCACCATATATGAAATAAAAGATGATTATGCTTCATACACTTCCTGCCATCAGGTTATAGTATGTTCATTCCTGACAGAACAGAACAGGTCAATAAGGTATTCTGTGACAAAGGGAAATACACAGATTCATAGCTGTTTTGGTAGCCTTCCGCACAAACTGACTACAGGATAGCACAAACTGACTGCAGCTGATAGTCTCATACCCAGACCACATGGAAGCCAGCAACCATGGAGGGCCATCACAGGAGATGAGGCATCTCAGAGGTGTACAGCAAAAGGACACCAGGCAACAATCACTATTTGCAGCAATAAAATTTTGTATTCGATGTAAATAATAGTTTTTTATACAGTGTCCATAGTGTCTAAAATTAAGCAGTAGAGCAGGTTCTCTAGAGAGAGAGCACAACATCCATCCTCAGAAATTTCCAAAATCTGGCTGAACAAGGCCAGCCATCCCTGCTTTGAGCACGAGGCAGTACAAGGTGACTTTCAAAGGTCCATTCCAATCTTATTTTTCTATTATTCTTTTCCTGAGAAGCCTCCAGAGGATAGAGAAGATCCTTCTGCCCAGTCCTCATCTGTGTGCTGACTAAAGGGTATTGCCCAAAGGGTATTTAGAAAGTTGATAAGAGTCAGCAGAGTACTCAGTTTGGACACAAACTACCAGAGACCCCAGCAGTAGATGTCTTATTTAAAGGAACAAATTTAGCCACTAATTTGAAAAAAATAACCAAAATTTTAAATGTGGCATTTACCGTTTTACAATATGTTAAAAATTACCTTTTTCTTTTTTGTGTGTCTCAGCATGACCAACTGAAACGTTACTGGTTTTTTTTCATGCCAAAAATCTGTTAGTTTGTTGATTACAGAACAGGAACATGCATTTGTGCTATGCCACCTCAATGACAAAGATCAACTTGTGGAAGACAAGCCACAGGAAAAGCAAGAAAGAAATTCAGTCTTTGGAGATACTAGTTTTACATACAGAGTAAAACTAATTTCTACCTCTACCTTTCTACTGATTTCTAGTAACTTTCTGTAGGCTTTCTTAAATTAATTTAGAAAACTCCTGTTAGAAAAAAGTGGAAAGAAGCTTCAGTTTAAGAATACATTTAAATACATGCTTATCTTTAAGCATAAGGTGAAATTCCGTGAAGTTCCAAGCATATACACACAGTTAACGTTAAACATTTTTTCAACGCCTTTTCTGCAGGAAAATATTTATTTCCCTTTTCTGCACATACATAGTCTCTTCCCCTTCTAAGGCTACTGATCTTACTGACAAAATGCTGCAAATCATGAACATTTCGTGCTGCTACCATTATTTTAATCTGATCCAGTGTCTGAAGTACTGGTGGCTGCTATCGTTGTCTCCCAAAATAGTGCAGTAAAAGACTACTTCACACAGTAAAAGAATGGAGAATTGACATGAGAAAGCAATTATGTGGGAAACATTGAATCAAGCATTCCCAGATGGTATATTTATATTGAGAATAAACTGTACGGGAGCCAAGCTGGAAGTCTGTGAAACTTCCACCATTGTTAAAGGGACACTGTCCCTTAGTCTGGGGCCCCCAAAACTGCAAGAGGATTTTACAAAACTTATGATGAAACACAAAATACCAATTAAAACTCAAACCAGCAATTTTATTTCTTTTAATATAAACATCTACCTCAAGTACTAAAAAGCCTAACAGTACTATTTTGCACGGTTAAGTGAATCAGAAGATAAAACTGGATGGAGAGAGAAGTCAGGCCGAGTGTTTTCCGGTGTCCCAGTCTGGGCTTTGTGAAATACAGAAAACAAACAAGAGAGCGATAGATCCCCAAAGTAGTATTTTTAAATTGTTTCCATTGTGATAAACAGCATTTTAAGGTCAGCACTTCCTATTTTTTATAAAAACTATGAGCTTGGTTGACAGCAAACCTTTAAAGAAAACAGTCCCTTACATTAAATGTCAATGAAAAAGAATGAGTAACTGCTCAGATACAGCAACCCTAGCAGCAAGAGCAACCAAAGCAGAAAACAGATTGGGTAAGATCTGCAGATACTCTCAGGGCTATTTGCATCAGAAGTCTCATTTAAATAAAACCCACGTTTTAATAAGAACAGACATTCTACTTCAGTCCTATTTGGCTTTTGGCACAATGAGGTGTAAAAATTAAAAATAATAAATCTAGCAATTTTGTACTCACCGACAGCAATCGTGTTTAATAGCATATACTTTTTTCTTTCAGCAAAATTTCTGAAGACAAGAAATGGATGAGATTTGTGACATTTTGGTCTTTATTTCAATGATCCAAACTTTAAAGCCTCTGCCTTCATAGTTTGGTCCATTTTCATCCCTTGCAGAGATCAGAAGTCTCTGAGTTTTTTATTTGAATGAGTTTGTATATTTATCTCTACCTGATTATTTTAAAATTTAGGCTAAAAATATGTATTTTCTGGTGCATGTTGCCTCCAATTTGAGCAGGAATCAGAAAGCAGAAATAATGTGAACATAAAAAGTGGAGAGACAAAACTTCTCTAGACATCTTTAAACTTCTTAAATATCTGGATGAAATTTCAAACTAGTTATTTCAGCTGAACTCATTCCCCCATAGAGGTAAACCTACTGCAAATCTGAATAGAGTGAATTAGAAATCATGAATAAATACTGCATGGTGAACACACAATACAAACTGTAACAATGTTAAGATACAAGGGAGCTGTGGTATATTTGTAAATACTATAAATATTTTAGCATTTTCATCCTTAAAAGAGGAGTTGGTTAACAACAGAGAATGAAATTTGAATAGAAGCAAACCCAAGGTGACATTACCATAATCTTGGGACTTTGTATACTGTTTTCAAAAGTCCCATTAAGTTATAGTATGCGTATAAAATTGTCACTTTCTTAGTGAAAAGCATGGCTGGGCATGACTTGACATTGCACCTCCGACAGCTCTATACTCGTTACACTCACTTTACATACACACTAGCAACCCTACCTGCTGCCTCATATTGTCTAGTTTGTTCATAAATCCAATGGCCAAATGGAATACTTTGTTATCTATTCCACTTGACAAAAAAGTGTGTTGTTAGAAGATTTGAAATGGTCATTAGAGAAAAGGAAAGTGGTTCTGATAAATAGCCAGAGCCTGGGAGAAGTTGAGTTTTGGACACCAAGGACATTACTGATGTAAAAGCCTGGGCCCGGCTTCCCTCAGGAATGGGCAAAGTTCCCAGTTCCTTCAGACATCTGTTTGATATTACCGGACTCACTAGGGAAGGATTCGAGGAGTGCAGAGCTGGCTCAGAATGTCTCAGCCATGGAGGCAAAGTCCAATTTTCTGGCAAAGGGAGTTTAGGGGGCCAGAGGGAAAGAGGACTTGGAGGGATCAGCTGGATTCAAGAAGACATGAGGGACAGAGTGATTCTAGGGCAGGAAAGATCTCCAAGGTTAGCCAAACACCAGGATGGAGAGAGGTGAGTGCAGTCTTGGGAGGATCTAGAGGCAAGCAGAGAGGCATCAGACTGATCTGGGGGGGAAGGGGCTACAAGAGAGCTGTGGATTGCAGTTGGAGGTGGACACTGCCCTTCCTCTCTCCTTTCCTATCTGTAATTCTTCTCAGTCCTCCCTTTTGCGTGGAAGAAGGGGCTGCTGCTCCTGCCGGGATGTCTGAGATACCTGCTTTCCTCAGCCCCATCCTCTGCTCCCACCCCATGTGAGCAGAAGTGGCCTCTTCCTCCCTCCCATGGGCCTTCTACTCACTTGCAATCCTTACCCAGGCTCCTGAAGAAATGAGAGAAGATACCAGTGCCAAAGGCCAATCTGGACCTTGTGCCTACAACGGAGAGAGAAGACTAGGGATAGGCTGAACAGGCAAAGGCAAGTTTTGGACGGCTTCCAGTCAGCTGAAGAACAACGAGAGTCCCCAGAGTTACACTGCAGCCCTTCCTTGTGGGGCAGGTGGGGGGGACAGGGCACTGCTCAGGATGAAGAGGCCAGTGCTCAGTGCCTTAGCTGCAGAGGGTGTGGGCAGACATGTTCCCTCCAGAGGACATCTAAGAACTGGCAAGGGACTGGAGGAAGGGCAGTACTGGGCTACAGGGAAATATGGTAAAGAAAATGAATCTACTGGGAAAAGCAATTTTTGGGAGTTGTGAGAACTAAGGGAGAAAATGCATCAAAGATGATAAGTTCCTGGAATAGATCAGTGAAATGGACTAAAAAAGGGAAACTTTGTCCATGAATAGGAAGATACCTTTCTGAGCTCTACAGTGTGAGTAGATAATTTCAGGAACCAAGAGATAATGTGAATAATCATTTATTCAGATGATCTCAGAACTTAAGCGATGCCCAGAGAAAGCACTGTGCTGGGGAATACCTAGTCAAATGAACTGCATGGGGGTGGCAGTGTACCTGAAATTACTTTTATTTATAGGAATAGTTTGGCTGTTTTGGAGAAGTTACCTGGATATTTGTAAGCTCAATGACCATCCTTTTGAGTGACAGGTATTGCAGTAGCTGGCTGATTTTAACACCCTTGCTGACCATAGCATATCAGAATTCATAACTGGCTAATTTGTCTAAGCTGGCAACAACAAAATCTGTGGTCCAGGGACAGCATCCAAATTATTAAGACAAAATGATTACCTACAGCAAGGCCTATTTGGGTTTCATCAGCATTCCAAATCACTGCCATAGCCTAAAAGACAAACCACTAACTCCTGAATGAGGGAAAAACTGAAATGAGCACAACACTGCTTTCTTTCTCCTCCTGCTGGGTGAGCTCACAAGTCACCCTAAATCATACAACCAGCATATGGTGTGTCTGGCAGATTAGTGGTGGCACACACAGAGCTGCACATATCTGGCCCTTTGGTGCATCAGTTGGTGTATGCTGGCCAGACAGGCACTACCCACAGCCCTGGAGAACCTGGCTTGAGCCACGTGATGGGCAACAGGACATGGCTACTCACAACAGCTGGCACCAGATGTGTAATGGCAGTGGCACAACGTATCCCACAGCTCCTGCTGAATGAAAACCTCCATCAAACTCAAGAGCTGTTTGCATGAGCAAAAGCTGAGTGTGGCCATTGCAATGCGACCCAATAATAATATTGCAGGGGCTGGTGAGAAGAATAGTGGTAGCACACAGCAAATAAAAAGAAATATGAAATCTCAGCATCTGGTTGAAAGAAAATGCAGCAGCAGAGTCTTATGTGCATAATTTTTTTCAAACAAGCTATAGGGCTGCACTCAGATTTCAGACAGCAGATCTGGGTCTTCTCTAACTGAAACAAATGGGTGTTTGCCAACTACTTCAAAGGAAGTGTTTAAAAATGAGACCGTTAAACAGCTAAGGGAGCTGATGTAATCATATTTTAACCCAATTATCCTTTCCAATATGTATTTGTCAGCATTTAATCCCATCTGCCATTGTGCTGCCCAAGTACCTAAATTGTATAGGTCCCTCAAGAGTTCTCTAGTCTTGGCTAACCTAACAAATTCTGTGCCATATGCAAATTTTAATTTGCAAATGTTCTCCCTCATTTCCAGACTCTGTTAAACAACTGGCCTTATTATGGGCACTCCTCAGTTAATTCTTTGCCACTTTGGAATTTTACCAATTTTTCTGAATCATTTTCTACCACTTTACCAATCTCTAATCTATGACAATAGTCTACCTCTAAACCTTTGTATACATAGATGCTTTTGAGAGACTTTGAAAAAACATTAAAAGGAATTTAAAATAACATAAGCCAAACAGTTCCTTTATTCACTCTTATGTTGACACAACAAATGGATGCTAGTAAATTTGAGAGTACTTTTTCTTTTCAGTAAAATATTCTTCTTTATTGCTTTTATAATTTCTGCAGATGTTTTATTATTTTTCTAGTTACTATTTTAGTCTGTTTACCTGAGACTTCAATGAAGTCCCCTTGTTCTCAATTTCTAGGATTATCTTTTATGCTTTTTCAACAAATAGGTGCAATATCTACTATTCAAGCTGATGTAAATTCAGTTAATGGCATGTCTTATCTTCCAGCTGAAAAGAATCTGTGCATCAACCAATCTAATTTAATCCAAATGTAACTACAGCCATAGCAGGACAAAAACTCAGGTAAAATATTTACAACAGTATAAAAAGCTGTGAAGTTTAATACTAAATGATGGTTCTGTTTTTATGATTTAAGGTTACAGGCTCATGATCTATTTTTTTCTGTAACTCTGATTCAGCAAAGCATTTAAGGTGAAATATCCTAATTCTCATTTTCACTACAGCCTCTTTAATAACACTCTTGTAGTGAAAAAGAATCTTAGTGTATGTGAAAATCAGTTCCAGTTGGGTTACATGTATGCTCATTCCTATGTTGAGCTCAATCTTTAGAGGAAAAATAGTATATATTTCACTTATACAAAAAGTCTACTGATATAATCCAAAGTAGAAAACAGTTTCATTTGCATCAAGCAAATTTCTTGCAGAGCAGAAACTTGAATGGTTATTTCAGTTGATGGATATACAGTCTGAGCCTGTAGTCCCTGCATTTCAGAGACAGAACCATGCTAAGAGCAGAATTTAACATTTGGAGCCACAGGAAGGGTTCATTACTATAAATGTCTGCAATACTAATCAAGAGAGATAATGTTCTACTCAGGATAATTAACATTTAACTGACTTGCAAATGTAAAAACCAGGACTCTCAAAATACAGGCATCAATGAATTGAAAGAAACAGGCATCTAAACTTTTTTTAACTGCTTGAATTCCTTCCTCTAGAGGACTACTGTAGTGCTTAAGGGGAATGATAGCACACCGCAGTACGGTGAACACTGCAACGCATCCAGTGAATAGAGATTGTACATTCTGTTGTGCCTGGTAATCTTTTGTACTCCAAGAGACAGCCAAGTTTACTGTTTCTGAATAGGAAAAAAAAAAAAGTAGAGGATTCCATCAGGAAGCTCAAATGTGAGTTAAAAGCGACAAAGTGACTGCAGTGTGATCCTTACTGCTTATATATGCCAGAATAATATCAACAATCTTTTTCCAGTACAACCGCCAGCAAGCAAGGAATAGCACTAGACTAAACACAGAATGTAAAAGAGCATAGAGAATTGGGGTCTGTGCTAAAAGAAATGTGAAACCCCAATGAATGGAGCAGAATGAATTGCAGACTATTCAGAGCAGCGTTATAAGTTTCCCACGTGGGCACTAACAGCGGAGTTCCATGAGGTTTTGGCAACAGTACAATTTGCAACAACAACAAAGATTTGGCTGAATTATTTAAGCATGAAATCAACGTATCTCAGACAAAAATAGCCAATGCATGTTAAGCAAAAGAATGTAAAGTAAAGCACTGAATCTGAGAGGGAATGCAGTGGATTTCATTCACCCCACTTGGTATACTCTTGTTTCTCTGGAAACAATCTGAGTGTAAGCCAGGATATGCAAGGCAGAATATTGAAGGGAAAATACATCTGAAGATGTTTTCATGTGATGGATCCCCTAAGGTGGGCTGGGAGATGGAGGAGTTTTATGAGGAAATACACCTTCTTCTCCTCTCTTCCTTTTGTTCTGTTTAGCTTTGTTTAATTACTAGTAATGTGATTCCCTACAGTTACTGGTTTTATTTGCTTGTTTAATCTTGTTGTTCGCAGAACACAGGTGCCTGTAGATTTTCAGGGAGGGGAAGATAGCTTTGCAGGGGATGCGTATTTTCCCTTTCTGAACTAATTTTCTTCTAAGGTGAAGAGAACAACAATTTCCTTTTGCTGGCAACTCAAATTTGTGGCTTTTTTTTTTTGGCTTACCCCCCCCTTTCCCCCCCGGATACTACTCTCACAATGTAAGTATCTAGATTTTTTGAGAACTTCTGTTGCCTGTGGCACAGCCTTGACTCAGCACACAGCTCACACAGGGAAGGCCTAAGAGGATTTGAGGGTGGGAACTGAGGCTGCGATGGCTGCAAAGTGTTCATAGAACTTGCAGGTTCAGATGTCTGCTGCATGCAATGCATTGCAGGCATCACACATTTTTAATGAGGCAGAAGCACTACCCAGACCTTCAAACAACAGAGAGGCAGAACTAACGAGGTATCAAACATGCACAACATTCACAGGGGAGGAAGGTAGAGCAGATCTGGAACAAATGATCAAATTTAAAGGAATACTCTTCAAGGAACTTTCCTGGGAGGAGCAGAACTAGCTGGGAACTTTTCAGACCTCCTGCCTTTTCCCAGTATTGGCCACCATGGAGCATTTAGTTTATCACCTCCTAAAGGCAATGTAAGCTGGTAGTGGGGCCCAGTGTCAAGGCCTGTTCCCCAGAAGTAAAAGAGGATGACAGCAGGCTTTGGGATATTGAATAAGAAAAGGGACACAATGGCTCCCCAAAATATGGTGTAGCTTGGTGGCTTTTCTCATTAACGACTTTACCTTCTTGAAGGATTAGAGACATTTTCTTCACGATTATCAGTCTCAGGCCCCCTTTTCTCCATGACAACTAATTTTCCTTCTGCAATATCCCTAGCTATGGCTCTTGCTCCTGTATCTACCACAGGTGGACACTGTGGCACTCTCACAGCTCAACAGGATGGAGCAAGACCACAAGTACAATATTTCATTAAGATCAAGGCAACAGCAGTTCTCGCTGTGTCACCCAGTGCAGCCCCAGCAGCACAGCCAAGGCTTTGGCTACTTACCTTTTGCCTCTGCCACAGCTAGGGCAATGCTGCTTCTCTGATACTGCAGCTGGGAGGCAAGGGGCCCCAAGGCTGCCCAGGGCTTGGCTTGGCTCTCCTCTCTCCCTACAAACAAAGAGGACCCAAACAGCAATTGCTGTATATGTTGGTGGTGGTCTATGGCACCTGTGAGGGAAGTGGGTAGTGAAGAAATTGTGCTTAAGAGCAGACTCGTATCCCAAAGAGAAGAGGAGAGAAAGAGCAGTTAAGTCCTAGTGCCCCAAACAGTACCAAATGTTGGAGGTGATACTAAAGGCAAAGTTCTCCAGAAAGAGATGGTATGTCCTGCCAAACCTTGCTGAAAATGTATCTTATTGTGGTGGACAGCGTGATCACTTGTCTGGCATTGTGAAAGCTTACAGCTCATGCTTCAACAGAAGTTAACATGAATTGCTTTCTGTAGACCACACAGAAATGAACATATCTCTTATCAACATAGTAACTATGAAATAGTAACAGCAAAGTCTGAATCAGAGAACAAGATGCAGCAAAACCCGCCACTAAAGCCTTCTAAAGGCAGAAGATTATAAGAAAAGATCAAACCATTGTTAAATGACTTTAGTAATTGTCCTGGTTTGGCTAGGATAGGGTCAATTTTCAGCAGAGATTGGGAGGGAGCCATAGCTGGGATAGACACCCGAACTAGCCAATAGGTTATTCAATACCATACTGACATCATGCCTGAAGCCTGAAGTTTGAGCTGGTGGTTGGCATGTTTGTTGCAGCTCCTGATGTCTGTAGGGTTTATGTCACTTGTTTTGTATATTATTTCATCACTATTATTGTTATTACTGTTCTTCTTACTGTTAATTTGCATTGTTGTGTTAAATTATCCTTATCTCAACCCGTGGGATTTTGTATTTTCCTCCCTCTTCCCCTTCCTCTCCAGGGGCAGGGGGGCAGTGGGAAGCAGCCATGTGGTGCTCAGGTCCCGGCTGGGTCTAAACCACAACAGTAATGAAATGAATTAATTTAGAAATTACTTAATACAGAAATTTCTTAGCCAGAAAAGATGCTGCTATAGGAACAAACAGTTCATTGAAATGTGAAGATGAATTCCTTTATTGCTTATTCCACAAGTATTTTAGAATTACTGAGTGTTGGGATGAGGAATAAAAAAAAAACAAACCCAACATGTTAAACAAATAGCCACTTATATGACTACGTTTTCATTTAATTAAGGAAGAGTCTGACATCAGAAGATCATATTCCACTGACTTGACAGAATTAAAAAAAGTCTTTTTGGGGTGTTCAGAAGGTCAGCTCTTTCTAATGCAGCAGATCAAACATCTCAGCTTTATACAGAAGGACAGAGAAAATGAAACTACAAGAAAGTCACCCTAAAGCAATGTGATTATATGAAGCTAAGTAGCAGCAAAACTGCAGTGATACCTCCATTTTGAGACTAGCAAGATCCCCACTCTTAGTTTGCTAGTTCTCTAGAAACCCTAGCCAAAAATTTTTTTTTATTACCACTGCTTATACTAACATACACACACAACACATATGTACAGTTAGAGTTAGACAGTAAATACTTGGATACTAAACCCTCCACTCCCACAGACTTCACCCACTAATTCTCCAGAGGGCTATATATGGAAAGAGTATCTGTTTTTCTACAGCGGTGTAAAGTTAAGTTAGTGAAAACAAGAGTTGGGCCCCGATGCTTCTCTGAAATTTGCTGTCCTTCTTTCCAGCTGTGCAAGGCAGAAGGAGTGGGAAACTGCAGAGCAAGAGGCTGCCAGTGCCACTAGTGCTCCTCAGAGTATTCAGAGGGGTTTGAATTCAGACTGCTGTAACATGAGCTATTGTTTCCACTGTTGTTCCCCTTGTAATCCATGAAGGCTATTTAATGTGGTGTGGGAGGAGGAGCGTATTGAAATAAGAAGGGGAAACTAAGGGCATGAGAAAGATTATGCAAGTGCTTCATGAGGGTTTTCAGTGTGTGGCCATTTTCTTTGTAGTCTCAAAACACAAAAACCTTACACCTGAATTTTCCGTGTTACTCAAAACCCCTGAGATTTTCTAGTTTTTGCTCCTATGCTATTTAAAAACTAACTTATATCCCTTTTAAAAATTCCATTTGAGATATACTGCGTCTCCATTCACAGAGCTATAGTGGGAGCACTACAGCTATAGTGGATAATATATAGCTACAAAGTATTGATCTAATTTCAGTGGAAGGGAAGGAGCTGCATTTTAAGAATCAATATACTCTCTCCCAGGATGATTACAGAGGTGCAGGTCCTAGGTTGACTAAGAGGCTTGCATCCCTCACGCTTAGACCAAAGTGCTAGAAAGTTATAACCAGAAGTATATAACATTATGTACTTTCTCATGCCACTGTATGGTTTGTATACAGTTTTAAATTTGATTGCAGTTTAGAAAGACATAATAAAATGAAATTTTACTAGTATCAGGACAGGATTTTGCTTCATTTTAACTTAAAAGCTGTTTTTCCAAAAACAAGTTCTCACCTGAGAATGTGGTTTCCTCCTGCTATGCAAGAGTAACTTTCTGTCTGATTTCAAGAGACTATAACCTAAGTTAATTGCTTTTATTAATTTGTCAGTTTTCACCATCAGTTTCCCTTGCTGCTTCTGCATTAAGAATTGATCTGTTTGGTGCTTGTTTTTTTCTGACATCCAGGCCACAACAGCAACTTATTTCCTTATAAAACAAGAGAACTTTTCTGCCCCTTTTGAATATTCATCACCAATGATCCAGATCAGAGGCTGTTTTAGAAGTACTATCTAGTGCCTGCAATTTGATAATGCTTTACAAAGTATTTTAATCTTTTTTTGAGTTATCTTCCCTTTCTAGGCTCAGTGCCACTTTCCAGGGGATTTTAAACTAAAATTTAAACTTATAAATCTAGTTTAGCAGAATAAATTTTGAAAGGTGTAAAATGACAGCTAACAGAGTCTACTTTAAAACAGTCATTTAATCATTCTCTCATAGGAAAATAACCAGAACGCTGCTTATCAGTGTAAGCATCAGTATTATATCAGCATCAATATAACAAAGAAAAGATGTCAAAAACTAATTGTCAGCATGTTTTAATCAACTGCTGGATCACAGGCTTCATGCTGAATTGTACCCCACCTACTCATACTCGTTGAAGAAGAAGGGGATACTCCATAGATCCATATACACAAAACTTGTTATCTGTGGAAGGCATGACTGCATGCCATAGGAGCCTGCCTGCAAAATCTAAGTCCCATCTTGTATGTAAAACCACCTGGCAGGATCGAGACTTCTGACAGTCACCTCTGCACTCTAACTGAAAGAGATATAATTTCCCCCTGAAGTACACATAGGTGAAACTATATAGCAAAACAAAGTGTGGAATGTATGTGCTAGACTGCTTCTAGTATACAACCTAGCCTGAATATCCATCTCCTAAATTACTTTACGATTGTTACTTAAATAAGCAGAGCTGAAAGTACACATTAATGTTTTCAGACTTATGAATATAAAAGACAAAATGGCCTATGCACATAAAATCAGATGTGATTTTAGATAAAAATACTTAAACTTGATACTGCCTTTACTGTGGCACATCAAACGATAAAGATTCCAAGGGCTTACATCTAAAAACTCATTTGAAAATGGGTTACTCCTTTTCTCTGAATTTTTATTTCCATTTATTTAATATGGAGTTGATAGACTTAGCGCTACATTTACAAAAAAAAATGAATGAGGTGCTCTTCTGTGTGAGTTATTTGCTGCTCAGGATGCATAGAGCAGAGAGAAACAAACAGAGCGGTGCTGCCCACAGAAATCAGTAAAAAGAAACATCTCTGTAATAAGGGTTCAAGTCAGATTATTCTTGTTCTCAGGCATACTTCATATTTTAATCTCTTTGTGTTGTCTTATCTATTTGCATTTGGATTGTCATTGTTTTAAATAGTTCCCTCCCAGCTACCAGGTACTCAAATTTCAGGTCCCCAGTTTTCATTATTTTTTTTCCATTTGAAAACCTCAGCTTTCCAAGTTGGCATGAGATCCCTTGGTTTTGTAAGGCCTATTTAGAGTCTGAGCTTGCAAGTCCTCTGCAAAATAAGCACTCATTGGCTTGATTAGGAGCAGTGTGGAAGTATTTTAGGAACTCAGTGGTACGGTTTTTATTTTCACCTTGCAAATACCAAATGGAGGCACATACCCTCATTCTTCTGGATGCAACAAAGTGCAAGAAGGCTAACAGGAAGGCAATAGGCCTATGGATCTGGAAGTGATCTTTCTTTTGGCCTAAGCTAAAGGAACATGGCTCTGCTGAATCACAAGCACATTTAAAGACCTGCACTTTAAAAAAAATCTATTTATTTATTTATTTTAGGAGCGAGGTTTGCTGAAATATATGCGCTGTGATTCTAAGATCTTTTTCTATATCACTGAGCCTGTCTGAAAATTGATGTGCAGTATATATGGTAAGTAGATTAGAGAAGTTCTTTTAGCACTTTAAAGAAGAAATAAGATCATGGGCTTCCTTCTGTACTTGCATGAAAATGGATGGCATGCAGAGCAGTATCTGTTTGACTGACATAAAATAGCTGAAATCGTGTAGCTAAGAGTTGCTGGTTTTGCTCTGTCCTTTGAGTTAGTGTATAGAGAGCACTCACTATTTAAGTCTTGATGTCTCCATCCATAAAATGTGAAAGACAACATTATCTGGTTCACAGGGATGCTGGGAGATTACGTAATGTTTGCGCAGCTATTTTAAAATATAAAGTATTATGAATTATGCAGTATAATTGCTGAGAGTGAAGACTTATCCTCTCTAAAGAAAATGAGAATGACAAATTCTAAAGAAAAGTATTCTGGAGAGCATCGTTAACTACCTTAATCTACACTATTTATCTATTTGCTAATTAAAATTATTTTAGTCTGTTAGAATTGATCAGAACAATTTACATGAAAAAGACACCTGACTGTAGTTGTCACTGAAGTGTACTCAATCCAATGAGAAAATCATTAAAAAGTTAGCACTGTGCTTTCAAAAGACCCCCCTTCTTCCACTGCATGTCTTTATAAGCTACTTAGTCAATAATTTAATTCTTTCTGTGTCTGTGTTTCAAGTTGGTTAAATCTGGGCTGCTAAGTGGTGCTTTCCTTTCAAGGCATTCATTCACTGAGGAATCCTCTTCACTATGATTTAGCCTTTCATCTTACACGGATGCTGCTTTACTCATCACTAATTCACACCACATATCACAGGCTACATCAACATCTGCATCTTCTGGATGGAAAGTTTTAGTTTCTTCCCCTTTAAGAATATCTGTCATTCTGCAGTCCCAGTCATCAGCTCCTAACAACCTTCCCAGCTGTACAAAAATGCATTCTGAATAAACATTGGAAGGAAGGAAGCATAAATATTTGACAGCATTCACAGTCAAAGCAGGTTATTAAGCACTCTGCATTTCAGAAGAATACTCAAGACTGTCTTCCAATGAAGTATTACAAGTGAGACTCCAAGTGTTTTTTAATCTAAGTAAGCTTTCACTTTGGAAGAGGCTATTAGTACCTGGATAGGAGAAGAGAAGATTGTGGACAGACATAACATTTTGCAATTTCATTTTCATTTTGCCTGGTTTTATGATTGTCGTATTCTGCATACCTGAATCTTTGTTACTTGGAATTTTGAGCGTGTCCAAAATGGACACTGTAACAGAGGTTAAAATGAGAAATGAATGACTTCCTCCCTGTGGAGTTAGTTAATGCTTATCCCATAGGTTCAAACTTCAAGTGATTTGTTCATCTGAAAGACAGCTTGGTTCTCTCATTCTCCATATGGGAAACGTTTAACGCTATAGTGTAGTAATGTAAAAACTACAGAGGGAAGTGTTAAGAGGAAGAGTAAGATGCCTTTATTCTCTCTCAATGCCTTCACTAGAACTTCAACAATTTCTCCAATAATGCCTATGTGACTGCCCATTTAAGTATCAGTAGGGCAGAAATGAACTGAAATATGGAAACATTACTGGAAGGCCAGTTTAAGGAACTTTCAAAAATCATATTTTTAGCCATGAGACCCAACAGCTTCTTGGCAGAATTCATAATTTATTTTAATTTGAATTCTAAAATTTCTAGTTTTTTATTAGCAAGCTGACTTCAAACTAACTTCAATAACACAATCTAAATTAGGTCCAAGTATATTCCTTCATTAAAAAAATAGTGCAGATACATGTAATTCTTCCCATATTTAAAACAACGCCAGCTACCTGTTACAAACCTGCTTTGTATAAATGTAAAATGATCGTTGCAATCACTGGCCTGTTTAAATTCTGGAAATCTTATGGCCTGGGCTGCTGGAAGTCATAAAGTCCTTGCTCCAGCCCTTCTACACCTGTGCAGAGCTCTGCTGCATCTGCACAATTAATCCAGCTGGGGCTTCTGGCACATGCGCCTGCACTGGCAGTGTGAATTCCTCAGATTATAAAATATGTAGATTAGCAAGATTTTTCCAGTGATGTCAGTAGAACACTTTTGGTGTTGGAGTTTGGCGGGATAATATTCCATATTTAAACATGGACTTTTGACTAGACATTGGTCTAAACTTAATTTCTCTTCCAAACAGTCCTAATCACTGCAAAAATGCTGAAAATATAACTTACATAGGGGATTTATTTTACACTGATAAAACATGACCAGATTAATTTTCCTATTTGAATTTCTATTGCATGCTCCTTTTCTACTTAGCTTAATGTGAGATTTGCCATACAGAAGGGGTCACAGCTTCTGAAGATGTAGAATCTGCCCATGGTATCTACATAGCATCCCATATAGCTCATTCACAGGAACGTGCTGGACACATAACCAGCAGACCCATTCTCCACCAGTTTTCTTTTCCAAGTAAGACCTAATCTTGGCATATTGTTTTGAGCACAAGTTATACTGACGCATACAAAACCAAAGTACATACCCATACTAAACTGACAGTAAAATATAGCACAGGAGATAGTACAGTCAGCCTGACTGTACATTTATGAACCTTGGTAGAGTAGGAATTATCTTGTACGTGTAAAACATACCAGACACTAACCGAAAAGCAGATACATTCAGCACTGGGCAGTCAGTATTTAAGCACTTAATTCCTCTCATCTAATATAGCAGCTCTAACTACAGGGCAATGAAGGATCAGGCACTCAAATAACCAAGCATGTCAGTTCAGACTATAAGGATAAGCTCCTGACAGAAAAGGACAAAAATCAGATAACTTGTACTTCTGAATTTCCTTGAGGTATAGTACAGCACAGGCTTAAATGAAACTTTAGGGGTTTTTTTTTTATTTTTTATAATGGACATCTATATGACTGCTTGAACTCAATTATTTGAGAGAGCAATTCAGAATATAAAATCTTTTGGCTTTAGGTTTTATGTGCAAATACTTGAGTTTTTTTTATACATCACACTGTAGCACAAAACTGACCTCTGAAGGGAAAAAAAGCAGAAGGAAAAAAAAATATCCTTACTGCCTTTAAGAAAAACATTTAGAACAATATGAGCATAACTAAGATATAATTTGTAGCATGTCAGTATTAAAAGAAATGATGAATCTGGCTTATAGCAAGCCAAAATTGGGACTGCACAATCCTACAAAATCCTACAGCCTGTAATGGCTTTACAAGCAGTAACAGCCAGCACAAAATTTGTCCAGGAACATTAATATTAAAAAACAATATAGTGAAAAATGGAAGTTGTTTCAAACTTCCTAGAAAAAATTTAATTATCTGTAGATGAATGTTTTTTATTTGTTAGCTAGTCTCACATGCCCTGAATGGGTGTACATTTGAAAATCTTGTTTAACCTGCTTTTTTGTAAGTATCTTGTTCCATTTCAACGTAATCTTTTAAATGTGTTACAGCAACGAGAACTCATATGTCACATAAATTCAGCGTCTTCAATTTGATGAGCTAACTAGTGCAGTGGCATAAATTGCATTTTCCTGCTTTGAGACTAAGTACATTATTTTTGTCTAATCCTCTATTTTATACCAAATCCTTCCTGAGGAGTCTTAAAAATTTAGAGCAAAGAGCAACACAATTTTATAATTCCAAATGGGGACATATAAGTGGTTGACACCATTACCTGCAACTACCAGAGACACATAGGCTGCCAACATACCTAATATGTGTAATAAAACAGACTAAGTCTCCAGACTTAGCAGCATGCAGGCAAGACAAAATGGCTAAAGAATACTTGAATATCTCACATCCAAAAATGAAAAGTATCCAAGAGATGACGTTCTGGTCCAGTTAAACACAAGGGATGCTTTGTGGCTCACTTCAGTAGAGTAAGAAAATGCATTTATCCTGTAGTGTTAGGAAATGCCAGAAGGCAACGCCTTTCTTATTCTGCCCTTGCAAGCACATAGTTGGCAGCTTTAGAAACGTAGCACATGCTACATTGTGACCTCAGTGATGCCCTCAGAGCTTGCATGCAAAGTCTAACATCATATCCAGAGCGTTACCGCGAGGTCGGATTGTAACCTACGGAGGTTCAACTTCCACTGTGTCAGAAACAAGGCAGTCTGGGCTTCAGCATAGGCTACGTTTACCTATTCTGCCTACTAAGCCAGTGACGCTGAGATCCATACAAGCGTGTTCACTGTATGTGCCGCTCAGTCAGTTCAGATAAGCTAGGGAAGTCACCTCCTGAATGCCTGCTGAAGTCACCTGCTGAAGCCTAGCAGACATAGCCA
>VZZY01014237.1:110811-122635 GCA_013400335.1 Eurystomus gularis | reverse complement strand
ATTTGCTTTCTTCCAGCCCTCAGGAATCCTGTTCATTGCTATAACCTTGAAGATTGAGAAGAGCTTAACAATGACATCAGTCAGCTCCCTCATGGAGCAGCTGGGGATATGTCCCATAGATCTGTGGATGTCTCACCTTTAAGCATTTAACTTGATCCTTCTCAACCAAGGGTTGATCTTCCGTACTCTAGCCTTTCCCACTGGCCTCAGTGGCCTGCAATTCCCAAAGGCTGGTCTTGCCAGCAGAGACCAAGACAAAGAAGATATAGGGTACCTCAGCCTTCTCCATGGCCTTTGTCATGAGGACTTCTGCCCCACTTAGCAGCAGGTGCACATTTTCTCCGATCTTCCTTTGCAGCTGTAGAAGGTCTGTTGTCCTCCACCTCCCTTGCCTGGTTCACCTACACATGGCTTAGCTTTGGCTTCCATAACTCCACCCCTGGACATTTGCACAGGATCTGTATGTGCCTCCCAGGGTACCTGTCCCTGCTTCCACCTCTTGAATACGAACAGCAGCCTTCCATACAAGCTTTTCATGGTAGTGAACGGCAGGAGGATGATGGGTGATGGGTACAAGTTGAAACAAGAGAGGCTCAGCTTCGGTAAGGGAAAACCTTCCCCTCCACCCCACTGCTCCCATCACGCATTGCCACTCGAGCAGCAATGCAAAGCGATTCCCAGAGGAACTTCTGTACTACAGCAAGTATTCTGAGATACTCAGTGCTTGTACCCACCACAGCTGAGTGGGGTGCTCAGGCATTCAGATTTTGACCAATCCGCAACAGACCAGAACAGACTGACAGTATTTAATAGGCCATTTTTTATTGAGAGTTAAGATCATGTCTCCCCACGGTGCGAAGAACGCTTTATGAAAACCAAACACAGAAGATCGCTCCAGTAAATACACACTGGTTAAGCAATGCTACTTTTTGGCAAAGTGCTGTATTTTGTCGGTTTTCCTCTTGTGTTAAACTATTAAAAATAAGAGCCGGACATTCTTCCGTATCAAAAGGACTGCTACAAATAGAGAAGTGGCTCTGGAGAGAAGCTGCCATATATGCATAGACCGATGTACAGTATTAACCCTAACTGAAATGTCCCTTTTGAATCTTCAAGTTTGCTGTGTAGAAGGCACAGTTTAAAATGCAAGTCTGTCTATTGACCAATACATATGAAAATACAGTTTCAGCAAGATTCATTAATATCAATCAGTATGAGACAGTGCAAGGCCTCCACTTTTACAAGAAAACACACACACTTTAATACAATTCAAAAACCATATAAAAAGCCACACAGCTCACTAGTAAAACAGAAGACCAAAACGAGTCTAATTGCCCAATAGCTCCAGGCACAAAACAGGGCGAAACCAATATAAATACATAAAACAAATTAACAAAGCCATGGATGCAGTACTACTATCTCACACGATAACATGGTTTCCAATATTACAAATCGAGAAGCACAGCTTGGTGCAACAAAATAGTTTATATCCTGAAAGATATAGGTTTTCATCACCAGAAAGTCATCTAGTAATGCAGTATAAAAAGATCAGTATCTCCCAGTTCTAGGAGCAGTCTAAAGTTGCATTTACTTGCCTACTGAGAAGAACAGACCAAGGCTCTCACCGTAATGCCTGGGAGCCTTACACTCTCAACTCCACCTCCCCTCTCAAGAGTTAAGGGATTGCTTACTCCTCCTACCACGGGGAGGTGGAGACTCCATCTTCCTTCATTTCACTTTAAGAAAATTAAAGCTGAAGGAAAGTAGTTATTTATATAAAGAAAAATACAGGAAAGCCAAGAATTTTCCTGAGCTAGAAAGTTGGCAGTGAGGAGGAATTTTAAGCTGGGCAAAAAGTTGGAGTGATAAAAGGTAGATAGTCTGAGGCAAGTAAGAGCATTCACAAACAGAGGAGAGTGAAACTACAGCCATTTGCAGATACACCAGAGTATCTGGGCAGCAAAAGAATTGTTATATGGACACGGGCACATACTGCTGAAGACAGTAGTAACAAAATCTGGTTTGGAAACTCATTATGTGACCAATTTTGGTTTTTTGGGATTTTGGGTTTTTTTTCTCCACTGTCCATGTAAATTCCATGTGTCTTAAAGAAAATGACTAATGTATCCAGGAAAATACCTTTTGCTTTTATACACATAATTATTTGTCAACATCCCTTTGCAGTAATCCTAGTTAATCCCAGCAAAGCAGCACATCTGCCGTGAAAGAGAGGTTAAAAATGCTGTTTCCTGTACACGAAGTATGTTCCACAACAATTCCAGCTGCAGAACGTGCAACAGTACCACTACACCAAGGTCCATCCAAATCACTGGGGTTTTGCTTCAGTGAAAATTGAAGCATTTGGCTGAATTTAAAATACTTCATATCTGAAATAATTCACATTATTGATCTTGCCTAATTTCAAAGACTCCTCACATGACTCCTTACACTAACTCGTGTACAAGGACTACTGGAAGACATGGTTTAATGTTAACGCTTTAATGCCCTAGGCACTAAACACACAGTAAAAACAGAAGTCACATTAAGCACTGACAGAAAGGAGGATAAACTAACTTATATTCCACCCTCCTTTCGGTGCAGATTTCCGCTTCCTCACCTCCATAGCCATTTGACCTACTTCCCAGTTTGATCTATCAGGGTTTGGCATGCCATGTGGCTGATGTGTAATACACACTCTGTTAATAGGTGAAGTTTATTTTTTAAGTGCCTGCCAACTTTCAAAACATCTTGCACAGTGTTCTTAAGAAAACTACTGGTTCGCTTTGAATGGCTTTTCTCTCCTGTACGCCCATAGAATTTCTATCATCCTTCTGCCCCCCGTGGGCTAGCAGAACAACCACTGTCATTCTATCTACCTCAATTTTTATAGACCCTGTTATCACTGTGTTTAGTTCTGTAAGACTATTTTTCAGCACCCTCTTCTCCCTGCCACACACTGCCCTTCATTTCCAGTCACAATTAACTCAGACTTCATTTTCATGGAGAGAGAAACAGAGAAAAAATAGGAAAACTTCTAATAAAACCTTCTTTCTAGCTACTTTTGAGCCGCTCTCAATCTGAATATGAGACAATCTAACAGCAATTAGCAGCTCAGAAATAGCTATCCACCAGCCTGACTTCTTTAAAAAGCAGTCAGCTACTGATAGGATTAAAAGAAAAGTCATAATCTTCTTCTTTTAACTAGACTAGAGATTAAATGAAATAGGGAAACAACATCTTTCAAAGACAGAAAGAGAGCAAGAACTCGAACTGTACCAAGTAAAACCCAGTTCAGCTCCCTGGGTTGTGCATCTGCACTTAATCCATAGGTCCACTTTTCCTTCCACTCCACTGTGAGGTACTACATCTGTAACACCAGTGCCATATCATACTGCAACAATATTTTTCCGATACCCATATCAAGTACCCAACACACCTACACAGACTCCACTAACAAGTAGGTACTAGGCCATTTAGATTAGATGTCCTTCTCGTAGCAGTTCAGCACAGCTATCTAATACCCACCAGCAGCTATAGTATTTCCTTGTTAGAAAGTAATCATATAGGCTGAATACAGACAGATACACGAGCCTTCAAGTACTGGTCATTAAAGCATACAGCTAACCTCAAATTGTCTAACATGACTTCGATTAATGCAAAATGTAACTGATTTCCACCTCTGTTAAGTTTCTTTAAAATACGAACTAAGAACCCGTCTATACATCATAGTTTATAAAACAGCACACGAACTATCGTATGATAGGCTTCCAAGACATTGATATTTAACACCAACGTTTTAGGGCTTGCTGCAAGATGCTCGGAGATTTGTGTGTCATTTCAAAAGAACGCAACACTAATTATGATTGTGTTTGAGGGATTGATGATCAGCTTCAGATTGACCACACTTACCTATGCATGAAAACAAGAGCAACCTAAAAAAAACCAGTTAGACCATAGATTAAAACCACAAGAGCCATCAGTAATTGAACTGACGCTGGCAAGGCTGGTGAACAAACAGTCCGTTGTGCTTGATTTGCCGAGAGTGGCAATCCCTGGTAAGGTTTTGGCGACGGAGACCACTTCTGTTGAGATAGTGTCTTTCATTATGTTCTTTTATCCAGTGGGTAGGACGAAAGCTCTTGTTTTTTTCCAGAAAAGTTGAACGAGTAGCAAGAGCTGTGACGTAGCAGTGAACACGCTGTCCCGTTTCATTTTGGGCCTCCAGTCTAGAAATGCAACAAGCAGACAGCAGTCAGTACTGAGGTGTGCTGGAAAGACATGCAAACTATAAAGGGCAGAATACAGACATTAGTATCCAGCATTTCAAAAGGGCACCCTTGTTCTACTGGACTGCGATGTGAGCTGAGGTGAAGTCAAGCCAGCTTAGGAAAACCACACCGGTAAGTAAAGCATAGTGCTGTGAAATCACTTATTGTGTGAGGGCACCGCAACAGCCTTTGGACTTCTGGTGTCTTGTACTATTGCACCCTTCCTTCCCCACCTCCCTTAGCCCAAGGTAAGATACAGATCATAAATATAAGGCAACGTGTGTCACATTGCGGCTGTAGAAGCCTTGGAGTTATCCACTAAGCAAAGTCTGGTTTAACATTGTCTTGAATGTAGGTGTTTCAGCCTGAAAACAGAAGCACACTAATGAAAGTGTTTGGATTGCCAGCCACACGTGTAAATGCAGAGGATGTTCACGCAGAGGAATGGGAAAGATAGACCAGTAGTGATACACACAGGAAGAGACTCAGAAGGGCTGCTCTTCAACCAGCCCTCTTGATTTCACGAGCAGAGAGTCAACAGTTTTGGCAAACTCTTACTCCATCATGCACTAGTGATAAACAAACCAGCAGCCTATGGAAGCAGGGATTGACGTACTGAAAAAGGACTTCCCTACTTGACAGAACAATCATTGGTGTTTCCTGAAACTTCCAAAGCTAAAAATAGCCTGGAAGTTTTAAAAGCACAGCAAATCCATGTCCGAGTGCCACGGCTGACTTGGCACCAGAGCTGCTTGCCTCTTCTCTTCCCACCGGGGACCCAGGGACTAGCTGTCAACTCGGTGCCCAGGAAAGATGTCTGCAAGAGCAGGAGCCTGCTCAGGCATGAGCAAGAGGTCTCTTGGGAAGTCTGTTTTTCAACACCAGCACGACCATGTAATAGTCTTCTGGAAGAGCTTAACTTGCATTTATTGTATGATGTCTCTGTAGACACAAGCACGGTCTGCCATGCTACGCCCTTGTAGCCTTGCTCTAGGTGGGCTGCAGGTTCCTGGCACAGACTTGAGCTCTTTGGCCTGCCCTCACTCCACACTGGAGCAAAACAGTCCTTGTCAGCCAGGGAATACTCCCTCCCTTCTACTTTTTTTTCCTTCTCAATATCCAAATCCGCTTGCTTTTGGCTCCAGAACAGCCATGTGTAACATGCTTTTTCCCCCTGCTCATTCACTGGATACTGACCTAAACCTAGCACTGAAACACAAAGCAAGAAATAAGTGAGTAACATGGCACAAATCAATTCACAGTGCCTTGTAAATACTTTCCACACAGGTTATACCAATTTAGTTTATGTGAGGGTATCTGCAAATATAGAGCTACTGTTTTCTACACAGGGCAATCCCTTAGCAAGTTCAACAGTGCTGGAGGTGGAACTGCAAGTGAAGTCTTTCTGGGGAAAGCCTTAAGGTGCTAGGAAGCCACACCAGTTACTAGAACTCCTATTTCCTAAGCACGCCCTTGCTGCACATCAGCTAGGGAAGGGGCATCAACTGCTAAAACAAAATGTTGTGCTTTGTTACATAAAAATACAACTAACCTGACAAAGGGGGAACTTTGTACAACATCCTTTTGCTCCAAAAGGAGTTTAAAAGGAGCAAATAGATTCCTCCACAAAAGGGAAAAAATTGTTTGAAATGGCTGGTTGAAGATATTTAAGCTTTCCCCTCTTATCAGATACCCATCCAGCACTGGCTCGCAAACCAGCAGCCCTCTATTTGAACCAGCTAAAAGGCCACATGCTCTTCTGAAATGTAGCATTTTGGTATCTCAGTGGTTGCCTTTGGTAGCCTGGCACTAGTGAGGTCTGGGCACCAAGAGAACAGGGCTGATGAACCTCCACCAACGCTGTCAAAATGTAAATTTTAGAGAGGCTGTGTCTAAAGCCAGATTGCTGCTACACACATTGCTGCTGTGGCCCTGGCATCTATCATGCTAGAAAGCGTAAGTGTCCTGCTAGTTGTGCTATAGAGCCAGACCTCACAAGAAGCATTAAAGGCTTCAGACCCCACCCCAATTAATATTCAAGTAAATTTTTTGCACTTAGCATTTTGGCTTGTTAAAGCAGATGTAGTTAGGCTCAATCAAGTAACACCATTTGGCACAAAGGTTAGTCCTACAACCAGTATTGTTTTGGCAGACAAGGCTCTAGAGGAAGCAGCATTGCTAGCAGCCTGATCAAATAAAAAGTGTTGCCCCAAAACAGTAGTACTTACTGTGCCAGCGTGCCTTAAGCAGCTTTTCTTGGCCCTACAATGTTAAATGGCCAACCATTAAACCACCAGAGACTTCAAAACCGCTTTTGAAACTTACTGCATCATCAGCGTAATTCATGTTCCAAGTTTCTGTAGTCTATCTCAGCTTTAGACATGTCTCCTCCCAGTTCTGCCACCCAAAATAACCTGTATAAAAGCCTAGATCCTCTAACAAAGCAACAGCACAGAAATCAGCAGGAAGAATCTTCACCACACACCAGCTGAAGCACACACCTTTAGCCTCCCCACCTATTAAAGCAGCTTAATTGCTCAGCATAACATTAGAGAGAATTCCTCTCCAGAAGGATTTATACCAGCATCCCCAGTTCAAGCCACTGAGAAGTCAGTATCCAACTGTGTGCGTTACTATCCACTGCAAAGTGGTATTTTAAACTGGTCTGTTGCCTTTCACCAGGGCATGCCTCAGTCTACAGCTCTCTTCCAGACTCCTTTAGAGCCTCATTTTAAAAGTGCTGTGTGCTCCCCTGATTTAAGTTAAGCTAGACCCTTGACGCTTAACATCACAAACTGCCCTCTGCAAATAATTATACAAATGCTTCATTCTAAGGTTAATGGTACCAGCACTATACTTCAATATTACACAGCTGCATGTCATCTCAAAGTCACCTGTTTCTTTCAGCTAAGAATTTTAAATATAGCAAGGAGCTGATCAGAAAACTCAGTGGGCATCTACCTACAGCTACTCTACCACTACAATAATTTTTTCCTGTATAACACAGCCTAGTATACTATTTTTTATTATGATTGTTTCTAAGGGTAAGCAGCAGATGGGATGAAAAAAAAAAAAAAAATCAGTCTTTGTCATTAACCATGATTCACAAAACACCTGTTTACTTCCAAATCTACAAACACCTGGGCAAGTGTTAAGAGTATTTCTTTGCCATTTTAACTTAATTATATACATTTATGTATACTAAACTTGCATAGCTGCACATACTGGATGGCTAACACCAAAGAAGCAGCGCACGGCAAGCATGCCTCTGCAATAGTATCACATGGCCAGATCTTTGGGATCCAAAACCAAAAAGCACAACTAGCTTGTTGCTGAAAGTAGAAGTTTGCAGCACAATTTTTCACCTCGAGGGGAGTAAGTTTTGTGGAATATTTCAGTTTGCTTTTGTTCCACAAGCCACCTGTGGAAAAATGTAATCCTGTCCTAACCTATCGCTAGGCTAAGGGACAAAAAAAAAAAAATACAAACCCAGACTTCCCTGCCAGGATAATTAAAGTAATATTTTTCAACTCCCAAGGTGACTCAAAGTGTACTGACTAACAGTTATGAGAAACACGCGTAGCTATGAAGGGTGCAAAGTGCTTCCAAATCTACATCACCAGCTGTACAGTTAACTGCCACCAGTTTCAACAGGACCTGAGCTTATTCTGCAAGGGAATAATTAGGCTGCATAAATATTCATTGCAGCATCAAAATAGCATTCCCAACTGCTTCCTGACACACTCATCTTGTATAACATTTTTCTCAGCAGGCAGGCAGCCCTGACCACCCTACCCACCTTGTGTAGTATTCATGCTTTATTCACTTGCTCTGAAATAAGATGGAAAATTCAGTATTAAGTGTCTAAGCTGATCAAGTAGAAACCAGATATTTTCAGCAACAGCGCTCCTTGACAAGGGAAGTCAAACATACCTGGGACTACCTGGGCTGTGAAACTCCTCATCTCCACATCCAGTCTCATTAAGGCTGTGACAGGTGTTGTGGACAGCATACACAGACATGCTGGGATGCTCTATTAAGAGGTTCTCCATTGGACTGGTTTCCACTTTGATAGTGGTTAATCCACCTGCAGTAAAACATGGGGGCGGGGTAATAAACCAGCTCTCCTCCATGGGACACGACTCAAACTGGATGAAGCAAGACTCGTTGGCCTCTGGCAAGTGTTCCAAGGGAGACGGTAAACAAGTGAAGACAGGCGAGCCGTCCGTGGCTGATGCTTCAGCGATGTCCACTTCCTGCACGGAGCAATTAGTGCAAGTGTCTGCTGTAGGTGGCCATTAGTCAGTGAAGAGAAGCCCATGGACGTCAGTGATTGCAGGAGGCCGAAAACAACAAGGTTGCGTGTAGTAAGAAACAGGATATAAAAAAACCAAAGAAACAGAAAAAAATCCCTATTAGCACATACACAAATCTGGTTTTTTAAAAGCAAGGGGTGGGGAAAAGAGAGTTCCCTGATAAGCCATAAAACAACTGTTATCAGTAAAGCAATACAATTGTGTAATAAGTAAAATATATTTCATCTGAACAAGCGGTTCTGCTGAAGCCTGTGTCAGGCTGACAAAGCTGACATTATTTTTCTTACCAGTTTACATCACATGTTTTGGTACGTTTGTTTGGAAGACACCCCACACTCACCTGCACTGGTTTCGCTTAGGTAAAGTTTCTCTCAAGCTACTGGTTTCTTCACACAAAGTAAGACAAGTAAAAGCCAGAGCAGGACAGAGGCAGAGCTTATGTTTGAGAGACATCTTACCTATAAAGTCAACCAGAATCCACTCGTCATCTTCTTTCTCGCTGAACTCTGGCTCTTGGCTGGACAAGCTATCAATCTCTCCCATGAGCATGTTATTTAACCTCTGGAACATTCCTAAGGCAGGAACAAGACTTTGGCTGGTAGGTCTTTATATCCAAGGTTCAAGGCACAACTCACACTGTACTAGCAGAGTGGCATAGACTTGAGATTAAAGTGCATTGATGCTTTATCAGCTTAGGTACGAGACATGCAGAGGCATGACTGGTAAACAGTTTGTGTGAAACCTGCAAAAAATGAGGACAAAGGTCTTAATGACAAAGCAACAGGTGACATCCCTAGGAAATAAACCACAAACACTCTCATTCGTGCAGTCTGAGGTACCAGGGAACAATTTTCACTAAGAGGAGAGGCAGCTTTGCTGACGTTCCCCATTCCCTCCCAGTTAAATACAAACAGAAAACGCCTAGGTCTGTCCTCAGAGCTGATTGCCTTCCTCTCAACCCTCCTCCCCGTGCAAAGGTCTGTTCAACTGTCAGTTCCCACCTTCTATGGGAGGGGAGGACTCTCGCATAGCAGTCTTGTGCCTGTGCTCACCAAGGTGCTTCCCCAGCTCCCTGCCTGTCTTCCTCCTGGTCAGAGAGCGATGCGAAGGGCCAGTGCATGTTTTCTGCCCCAGACAACCCATCTCCTCTGTCGACACAGCCTCACATCTCCCCCAGAGGCTCCCGTGAGGGCTCCCAGGGGTGCCCAAGGCAGTCTTTCTTCTCTCTCCCATCACACACAGTTCAGGACCACTGCCAACAAGTTAACACAGTAGGAAGGCATGTCCCATCTTCAGGTGTAAAGCACGCTAGTTACCACTGGGATCATTTTCACAGCAAGTGCCTAACTAGTCATGTACTGTAGTAACAAGGAAAAGTAACTCATATAAACATTGGTTTTAATTAAATATATCTCAGTACGCTTCCCTAAATGTACATGTAATTAGTCACCATAAGCTTGAACTCTACATTTGGCAGTTAAGATGAAAAATCTCATTAGTACTGAGAAGCTGAATGTTCAGCCACCTCAGATCGGCACGCTTGTAACCTTCGAATATTTATGTATGAGTCAATAAACAGAAGCCTTTAAAAGTAGCTGAAAAAGATTATATGTGAAAAATATTCACCAATTTAATTATAAATTAATTTCACCATGGTAATATTGACAGCATGTCAAGATTATTACAGATTAAATATCTGCTTAATAATTAAATAGGGAAGAAGATATGCATGTAAGAGGGTATGAGTGTCTGCATTCATAAAGAGAAAGGGAATAAGATGGACTACACTAGACGAACCCAACCATTACAAGAAGATACAACCCATAAAGAGTATTATTTAATGCTAGGACACCCCACTTCACCCTGTAACTCACAGGCCACCATTTAGGCCTCCTACATCATCTTACCCCCAGACACTAGACCCCATCACCTGCTTGCTCAACGCAAGGACAAACACCTGCTCCCTGCAGCACTGCGCCTATAGATATTTACACAGCTACCTCCTTATCCAAACAGCACAAAGAATAGGATTAGCATTTAAAGTAGTCTTCAGAAGCAATATGAAAAGGTACAGTGTAACTCTAGAAGTTATGCATTCTAGTTCTGCGACAGGAACTATCAGCTGGAGGAAGATATAACACTAGGATCAACTGGTTCAGCTGCAGTGAGGATAAAAGGCTGGTTTTTAGGACCACACCTGAAAATGAAACATCTGGGCTCTTTTTAAGAGAGCTACAAGAATGATCAGCAGTCTAAAGAAAAACGGTAAAATTTTAAAAATGGAAATGCTTAACACAGGGAAAGAAAAAAGGCAACAGTAGACAATTATGTGGAAAAAAAAAAAAGGCAAACATTTATTCCCTTCTTCTACATTCAAAGCAAGCAGAAGTGGCTTTTAATAGCACTAAAGTTCAATCTCCAGTGGTTACCAGCAGGAAACACTTTTAACCATTAAGGTTGCTAAGCCCTGAGCGGGTTACCTAAGGAAACACCAAATGCCCACAGCATTCCTAAGCACCTTCCGTGGAAGGTCTGAACTCTTCAGTTATAGACAGAGTTTGCCACAGAGAAGGAAATGGACTCCAAGCGAAAGCTTGAAGTCTGTAGCTTTCCAGTTATCTACCACACCCATCCCTAACCCTCTCCTGGCACAAGGCCTGGGAACAAAAGAGTTTGCTATTTTCTTGAGGCTAACTAGCAAGTGATCGGGTAATTGCTGACCAGCGCTGGCCTCCTCTGTCCTCCCGCACATCCGCGTTGCCTCCTTCCTAGATCAAGGCTCAAAGCACCTTCAGGCAGAGTTCTGTGCATAGACTGGAGCGAGATGAGAGCTCACAATCCTATATTAAGGCTCTGCAGGCATCACAGCACCACCAAATAATTAATCCCTAACAAGCAAGTGAAAGATTGCTGTTCCTGAGGATATAAGCTAAACAAAACTACAGCTTTTGACCCACAAATGCCTTTCTGGAGATCAAGAGCAGTTTGTCCCATTTTCCCCTTCCCCCACCTCAAGGAGGATCCAAAAAACCATCTGAAGCACTGGTCAACGTTCTGGCATCCTTTTGGCCATGGGCCTTTAAAGAACGCCACACTTGCCTGGCACTGTGCAAGCCCGGGGGGGGCCGAGAAGGGACGCTGTGCCCAAGAGCCGTCGTTAGGGGAGGCAAAGGAGACAGGGGCTGGAGGAGAGGCTCGCTCCTCCTGAGGAGCCATCACCTGCGGGGAACAACGGACTCG
>VZZY01014237.1:63194-110380 GCA_013400335.1 Eurystomus gularis | reverse complement strand
CTCGCCCGGGGCCGCGGCTCCCCCCGCTCCTCAGAGCCCTTTGTTGTGATAGCGGCGGCGCGCAGCTGACGGCTCTGGCCCCGCCCTCTCCCCGCCCCTCCGCCAATGAGCGGCGGCGCCGGCTGTCGCTAACGCACGTGACGGGCGGGAAAGACGCTGCGAGGGGGGGGCGGGAAAAATTGTCTATGAACGCAGGAATGGTTGTTGCCGTGCGTGGATTGATTTTTCAAGGTCCTACGCACTGATGCAAGGCATGACCTATGGTGCGGGTTCCCGCTGCCATGGAATCCTACCGCGGCCTTCAGCAGGCCCAGCCGAGCCACGGCGTGGAGAAGCGCTGATCTTCCTCCTAAACTTTGGGGGAGATGGACGCTCAGAAAAAGTCCTGCCAAAGAATGTGTCACAAAAGGACTTCACGTCGGTCCGAGTGACTTGCGTGAACAAACCCATCGTTCCCCGGGGATATCTGTACAGGAACCTCCACACGACTCACCTCTGCTGGCGTGTGTGCCCTTGGTTTAAGGTCAGTGCAGCAGAGCTAACAAAACCAAAGTTTCAGCTTAATGTTCGGTTAAAAACTGATGCCCTGAACGTAATCGTGGTTAAAACCGGGTCTAACGCCTTCTGCTTCATGGAAGACAGCTTCTATCTGGCTGTGGCAGAAAGTCCCGTGCTGCACAGGAAGAGATCCTGCGTGATTCTGCAAGATCACAGCTGCCAGATAGGTCTTGGTGTGTCCTGCTGAATGCAATATGCAGAAAAAGCAGGGGTTTGTAATTTTAAAAATATCTTAGGTTTATGATTAACCACAATGAAGTACTTTTTTTTTTTTTTTTTTTCCCTATGGGAAAGATACTAGCTGCTGTTCAAAAGTCCAAGCTTTTCTGTCCAAATTTAGGTACAAACACTTCAACCCTGTTGTTTAAAGCACAAGTAGCCTGAACAGATCCAAGCTTAAAAAAGCACAGTCTGACATTTGTGTCTTTACACAGATGTCGATCCCTTTTTTGAAAGTGGACTTCCAGATTTAAACATTAATCTCAAGGAAAACGGGCACTTCCTTTTCTGTTCTTCTTCCTCTGACTTCAGTTAGTTGCAAAGGTTTCTGCAACATTGGCTTAAAGACACCAGATTGATTGTTCCAGCTGTCACAAGCTTCTCATGCAATTTTTTCCAAACAGGAAGTTAAAATTTTGACTTGCTCTTGCAGGCCTTTCCAGACTTTTATGCAAAACAGGTGTTTGAGACCTGTTTCTGTATTTCTAGAGCATGAACTCAGCAAAGTCAAGAATCTAATTTTGACATGACTAGGAGCCTCATGATTTGGCTGAGCGAGATCCAAGGAGGCAGAAATTACTGGATATGATCCTCCAAACCAGACTGAAAATGTTTTCTGTGGAAGAGCTATTATCTTAAAACATTAAACTTGTCAACCTTCTCAGAAAAGTCTTTGGTTAGAAAAAACTCTTTTCCTTAGAAACTGTCCAAATGCAATTCCTGCTTTTCATATCATTTGAGAACAAATCCAGGTATAATTTTGTCTTCAAACTGCCATTGGCAGGAAGCCATTGTAAATCATACCCAGATTAAAAAAATAACGGTAAGCTTTAGCCGCACATTGAGCTCTTTGCCTCCATTCTGTCAAAATAAAACTCTTGTCAGATGTCAGTAGAGATTTCCATGGTCTGAATATCTCTGTTTTTTTCTAGAGCACCTTCAGTGACAGCATTGAATCGCTAGCTCGGGCTGGAGCGTGCTGGGCATCTCAGCAGGCAGTGCCATACCGCAGTGCCAGCCAGCGGAGCCAGAGGCAGAAGCCCCTTCTTGTGTCATTATGTGAACAATTTTTCTCCTGAGCCCAGGGGCATTCACCGAACATTTTCCATTGGGATTGTCTGTCCTCTTTCATATTTGTCTCTTGTAGTAGAAAAAGTCCAGCATATTTTTACTGCTCTTGCCTGAACCTGTCCTCTCCTCCCGCACTCGGTAATAAAAGACCCTATTGTACCTCTTGGTGCAACCAGGAGTCATGCTCTTGTACTCTTTTCTTCTTTGCCCTGTGATTAGAGAGGCTTTCCAGGAGCACACCTCCTGCCTAAGACAGTCAAGTGTTTTTATCATCCAGAGGAGAAATGACCTGTGAATTTTTTACTATGGCATTGAACATGCATTTGTTACATTTACAAAATTCCCACATGCTTCAGATGTTTGATGGGTTATTACCATGGTTATTACCCTTCATTTTTTGTTATTTCAGTGAGGTTGTTAGGATGATGGGCACCACAGTCAAAGTACAGGCAAGGCTGCTTGACCAGCTACTACAGGTTGGGTTTAGGAGGAACTTAACCTTGGTGCCAAAAATTATTTTCCTATGCGAGATATTGTCAGCTGATGTTCAGTGAGAGGATAAGTAGGTTTCTTTCTCTGTAGCATACCTGTGTTTTAAATCATGTGGGAATTACAGACAGTGTGCAAGAGAGCTTCCTCCTTCAATTGTCAGCCCAAAGCGTGCTTTGTTGTGTGGCTGGACATGCTTAAAACCCTTCGTTGAATTTTTCTGCATAACCACAGAGTCAGCGGACACACTGCTCACATCTCTGAGGCATTTTTAGTCTCACCAGTGATCCATTTATTTCCTTTTGGCTCTCCCACTGATTCATATGCTTCCTAAAATAGCAAGCACTATCTCTGTTCTGTTGTGATGAGTTACAGAAGAATTAGCAACATCATTTCAGCACCAAGTAATATGAATCACATCACATGCTTGGATGTAGTTGGATTTCAACTGTAAGACTCCATGTGGAGTCTAAGAGACCTTTTGAAAGACTTTTTAGACTTTAGCCCCACACCATGATTCTGTGTTGTTATTCTTTTCCGCCATGAATGTTTCTTACAAATACTTCTCAACATAGCTCAGATTGGTCCCAATAGATTAAAGAAAAAGGCCAAATACTTCTAAGAGAAGACCAAATACTGTCTGTTGCAATGGAGCCTGAGGTGATCATGGTGGATAAAAAAAGACAAGACCTTTCCTGCTCCCAGGTCTCAGGCACTGCATTCGTAAGAAAGACAATCAATACTTCACAACATCCTTAACTTACTTGTTCAAACAATTTTAGTTCATACAAATATATATGTGTGTGTCTCAGTGCATTTCATAAATTATTTATACAGTGTATTACAGTACATATGTATGTATATGTAGCTTACACAGGGAGGAATTTACTTGGGATCCCGAGCACTTATTGACAGGTTCCCTTTCTTGCTTAGGTCAGACACGATGAACGCCAGTGCTCTGTGCCAGCTGAGCTCTGCTGAATGAATAAATAGCGTGGGAGGCCTCATCTGTTGGGCTAAGCATTTCATAGAAGCCAGGTGCAAGCGTCATTGTTGCATACTGAATTGCTGCAACTCAGTCTGGTATTAGGGTCAACTGAAGAGCTCTTTTCAGATAGCATTATAAAACTGGCTCTGTGCAATAACAAATTAATAAGGTCTCGGTCTCTGCAAGATTTGTGCTAATGAAGCCTCCAGGTAAGAGACAGATCCTGCCACATGCCCTTCCAGTCTGGAAAAGTTAGTGTTCACAGCAAGGTGTAGCTTCCCTGCATAACAATGTAACTCCCCAGATGGCAGCAAAGATTTCAGTGAAACTTGTCAGCAAGATCAACTTGTCCAGCCATTACAACAAGAGACCTGTAGTTCCAGATTTAGTTGCTAACCTGTTGCGTGGCTTTGGGCAGACTATGTAACTGCCTAAGTTCCTCATACATAGGATGTGGTCAGGTAGTCAGGCACTCCACCGGGATGAGGCAAGAGACTTGTTTGCACTTAACCCTTTTTAAGGTTAGCCTATAGGCTGTCTAAGGACTTTTTCATATAGCTCTAAGTTGTTGGAAAGGTTCTCAGATAAGGTGAAGTAGAGCTGTTCCTGGGGTATTCTTCCAGCTGATGGTTCTCCTGGTGTGAGGTCCAAAACCTAGAGAAAGTAAGTTCTCTATATGCTTCAATTCTTAAACATATATGCCACAGCGGCACTTCCCTGGCTACGAGTGACAGTGTGACAGAATGTGACAACTTGACAGAGATGCCCTCAGACTCCAAGCACCTGGCATTCCCCAGGGCTCAATGCCAACAGCTGATGTGCTAAGGGCATTTGCCTCCCCTGTGCCAGTGCTTCAAAACGTGCTACCTGGCATATTTTAAAGATATATCTTTCATCCTGCTGTGGTGAAAGTGCTCCAGTATTAGAAACGTTTTCTATAAAAAAAATTCCTGGCAGAAGCAGGGCCTTAAGAGTGTCTTCCAGGGTTTTTGGAAAAACACCATGACTGGTTGTGACAGAGTGAGGAATGTGTTGTGAGAAAACAAGCAGATCAAGAGAAGGCCTAAATGAAAGACGCTGAAGTTGAAAGAACTCTGTTTCTCTGTGCTTCAATTTTAGACATATTATCACTCAAATGTCAGTGTTTGAAAAATTAAGGTGGTGTAATGAGATGTAATTGCCAGAGCTGCAAGGACAGTAAACATAACTGTGCTATTATCAGGACAAGCTGAGCTTCCAATGGTGCAACAGGTCAAACAGCTATAATCATACCACTGTACCTGGAATAGGATAAGTGAAGGGGCCACGTGCAGGCTGCACATGAACATCCTGTACCTGGGCTCTGGAACTATAATTAGAGCAAAGTGGAAGGTTTCTAGATCCCAAGCGCAAAACAGCGTGATAGAGCTTAAAAAAACTGGAAAGTAAGTTGGAAGAAATATAAGCTTACTATTCAACTGAGAATGTCATATTAGTTAACTACATAGCTGGGATTTTTAGCAAAGAAAAGATGCTATTTAAGAATAGGAAATCCAAGATTTTAGGTCTGGTCAAGGATAATCCACTGCAAAAACACAAACTAAGGAGCAAATAAGTAGGGAGCAGCCCTGCAGAAATATTCTGGAGGTTGCATACTCTTTCAAAAAAAGTAAACTACATACTGAGAGGTACAAATATAAGTAGAGGCTATAAAATACATTAAGTCATTCTTCCACTTTTCTCAGTATTGGCAAAACTCAGCTGGAGCTCAGTAAGCCTGGCGTGGGGCACCATGCTTGGGAGAGATAAAACAGAGGAGAGCTACAGAGGCTACAGAGCAGAGCAACGTGTACAATCAGAGCTCTAGAAAAACACAGCTCACATGAGAAGATGGGAGAAATAGGGGGTGCTGGCTCTAGTGAAGAGAAACCTGACAGAAATATGAGATCAGTCTTCTAAAACAAAGATATTGCAGATTAATAGGACATTCCATTGCAGCAGAAATAGACTTTGGGTAGACATTAGGAAAAAATTTCTAAAAATAAGGCTAGTGATGCATTAAGCTAGATTGCCTGGGGGTTGTAAAGCTTTTTTAAAAGAGAGCAGATAAAACTTAGTCAGGAATGACACAGATAAAATTAATCCATCTGTAGAGAGCAGGATGGTATAGATTACTTCTTGAGATCCTTTTTCATCTGTATTGTCCATGATCATCCAAAAGATAAGTGTTTGGGTGTTTGGTTTTTTTTTCAGAATTGCTGGTCTATTCATGCCATTCACTTGCTTCTTCATGTTGGAAATGGAATTCCCATTATTCAGTCCCAGCCAGCACTGACTTCAGGTTTTCTTGTACTCTGTTGCTACAATCACAATGTGACCGTTCAAGTTGCAAAGACATCAAGACAAAGTTTTAAATGGTGTTAGTTAAAATAAGAACTTTGAAGTGACAATCACACCAGTCAAAATACTTATCATTGGCTTCAAATCAAAAGCTTTCATGAAAACAAGTCCTAAGCTGTGAGTCTCACGTAATTCTCATGGTCCCTTTGACACTTCAAAGAGACCATGCTGTTTGGATGAAATGTGCAAGTTTCCCGGGACAGGCAAGACGGAGTCAGGAACAAACCCATTTGGATACACTACACAAAGCAGCTGTTCCCACTCTGGTGTGCCACAGGGGACGCAGGAGACCTCTTACCGTTTACAGCACACTGCTGGTGCTCATCGACACTTGGGTACGCAACCGTATCCACTGCCAACAACACAGGGCGACTTGGGAGTTCCGCTCACACAAAGGAGGTGGCAGGTGGATTTAAAGTCTGCCCACAGTGCTCTCACTGGACGACTGGGCCCTTCAGTAGGATAAGCCAGAGACAAGCTCAGCAATTCAAGCCTCCTCCTGCTTCCATGCATGCCTTTGGTGTTTTTCTTCCCTCAGTGTTTCTACAGCGGTAGAACCAAAGCCTTGAACAGCTCATCCTCCTGCCTATATCCTGGGAGATTTGGGCAACATTTGACTATGTTTCTGTCTCCATGTAATTTTGGTTATTACTGAATTTTAGCTTGCCATCAAATTATTTCAGCTCCATTACAGTGGTCCTTGTTGCAACATGCTAAGGCACTAGGCTCCTGAGCAAGTGCCTTACAAAAAGGATAAAATGCTACTTCTACCTATTATGATTAATACCATTTTGCTAAATATGGAGGGCACTTAGGCTGCCCTTCCCCCAGGTTGCTACAGCAACACACATCTGTAAGGAGTCATTCTTCTAATTGTGCCAATTAGGCTTATATAAGAGTATTTCAGTGATCCAAACCCTGTGGAAAGCACAGTCTGAGGTCTGGCTAAAGATGATCCTCATGCTCCAAACGTTAACAGAATTATTTTAAACTTCTTTCTGGTGTAATCGCGTTAGTCATGGTGAGCAGGAAGCAGGGCAGTGGTGTGTTGAGCTGGGCAGGTTTGCTTGCTTCTCTGATGGAAAGGAGGCACAACAGACAGCTTCTGAATTGCATCTCTGGAGCAGAGGAATCAAAAAGCAAGCTTGCATTTTGTTTGCAATAACATTCTTTTACAATCAAGACAAAGGAAATTAGAATGCAAACCCAGCATGTAACGATGACAGATTATCGATTAACGCTTTGCAGCTAAATGTTGCCAGATTAATGACTAATGCTTTATAGCTATGCATTGCTTTTTAAATAAAGCAAATCCTTGAAATACATATAGGTGTACAAGTCAACAACAGTGAAAGTGCAGCAAAAGTCTGACTGACACCTTTCACTGGTGACTTCAGGAAGCTGAAGGGCTATATGGAAACTTTCCAGACAACAGCAGTGCCTTTCTCATGCAAGAAAATGATGCTTATTTCCACACAATAAAATTAAATTAAGAAGTTTGTACTAACTAGCTGCTTATTTTATTAGCTTTATCCTCCAAGAGCGTTTTGCAACCCAGAGCATTATGTGTGAATAGCAAACACTTTCTGAAAACTTGCTCTGCTTGAGAGGGTTGTCATTAAAATATTAGCAGAAGACACTGACTTGCTGCTGCATAACATTACACCACCACACTTGCCATGTTTTGCTGATGCTGTGATGAGTCACAGGAGTTTGCTAGAGACTGGCTACTAAAACGCCACGCCATTGCAATGACTGCTGCCTGAAACCGCCTGAAACAAGGAAAATGGTATCTTCAAAGCAAGACATCTATGTCTCATTTCAGCCTACGATGGTCACACAGTAATGTAACTGTCTGAACATAACACTAGGATTGTTCAAACGTGTAACTCCATTAATTCAAAAGAAATTTAACTGTTTCAAAAATCCACATGCTCACTCTTCCCAGATTCTCATCCTGTTTTGCAATGGAATTAGAGCTCAGGCCGGAATATTACTTACTGTGTAGAATATGGAGTGATGGTCTTCTCACACAATTTTTTCAGATTACAGGAAAGTGTAAAAATGGCACTATGAATAAAAGTTTCTCCTTGCTTTACTTTTAATGCAGCTACTAGGTGGCCACAAAGCGACTCACACTTGTGTGTGAGTAACTCACAGCTGTGTATGTGTATCAGATTGATCTTAAAATGTTTTTGTGTTAAAAGGTGTCAATGGCCTGTGTAGGATAAAAGGTGAGAAAAGGATTCCCTACACTCACAGTTGCTAAATGCCAATGCCAGACACATTTAATAACTTGCTATCTCCAGGCTAAAACAAGAATCACCATACACAGAGTAACTTATTTTATCTTTGCATCAGGCTGCCCAGCACTGAAGTCTTTGGTTAGGAACAAGACCATGGAGCTGAATGCTCAGTACGTGAAATTGTAACACCGAAACATACTGCCTTCCCTTTGTCAAGAGCAGGTGGGGAGAAGGCAACGTGGGGAAGGAGGAGACCAGAGGAGTTCCCCAGCTTAGCATTTCCAGTGCAGGCGTTGACCTACATTGACCTGCCTCCCAGAACTGAAGCTTTGTCATACCGATGCAGAAAGGATTACTTCCCCATGGTTTTTAGTCGTCAATCTTCCAACCTAAAGCTCCTTTCTCCTTAAAGTTCTTAATAATTCTTCTGTTTCAGCAACAAGAGAATCGCCATAAATCACCTTTCTACATCAGCACTTTTTCCCCTTCTGGGCTCTCTAAGGGTGTTTCGTCATTGATCTCCTCTGCCCTGAAACTCTTTTCACTATTTTAGCTGCATTTAATTAGCTCAATCATTTATAATGCTCAGAACTGAACTCTGGACTGTTTGTAGATTTGAAAACAGTTGGTTTTTAAAAGGTGTTTTAGAAATACTTTCAGATCCCGTATCACCAGAAAAACATGGGGAAGTGAAAAGCAGGGCAGTAGGTAGGCATATCATTTTTCCATCAACTGCTCTACTTAGCTAGTTATTATGATTGGCCGATGAGGGGCACTTTTGGAGAAGAAATGTTTCTACCTACTACTGCAGATTTCAGTATCAAAATCCCTATGTATGTTTGTGCTCTGAAGTCCCCTACAGAAGATCCTCCCAGCTTGTGTCCAAGTGTGTCCCTTCTCCTAGGCCCCCTGGATCCAACAAATCACTTTGTCCAAGCAGAGCTGGGAGGGATTCGCTTTGAGGAGTAGGAACACCATCTGTAAACCAACAAGGATGCTAACTGCTGAATGATGGGTAGTTTTCCTACCTGCGATAGCTCTGCTTTGCAGTTTCCTCATGTGCTCAGGACCAGGGGATGGAAAAAAAAAAACCTTGAAAATAAATTCAGCATTAGTCCCTGGCTACATGGATAGTTTACTATCTGTCCACTTCCGTGAAGCACTTCATAAGTTACTTCAGTTTGGTGTTTGCAACCAAAATGTCAGCTTCCTTCTTTCCTCTGCAGGTTTCTTCAGTACTTTCCATTTCTCCTACCTTGTATGTACTCTGCCCAAGGATACCCAAGTGCTTTCTGCTGACCCAGTGACGACTGGTATTATCATTTACATTTTTCACAATCGCAGATAACAGAATTGGTGGATTCTGTTCAGAGGCTGGAAAGTGCCTCTGGAGATCATCTAATCCGCTCTCCCTGTTCAAAGCGGAGCCAACTAGAGATATTCTCTACCCCATTCTTGGGTTTCTTTTTGTCATGTAAGGGGAAAACATACAAACATGAATGCTCATGTGGATGGTTGAAAGAGCAGGATCCTGATGTGCTATGGAGCAAATCAACATGACAGGGTGGAAGCACTCTGTGTGACCTCTGAGGAACCAGGCTGAGTTTCAGAAGGAGACATGGCTGCCTAAAGTAAAGACTAGGCAGAAAGCAGTTTGACTGGACATTCAGGTCCTATTTGCTGAGCGGAGGAGCTGCAAGTGCCTAAGATTTGTCAGGAAAAATACTTAGGCACCAAAGATCCTGTTTCTGTGCATAGCAGTTTCAGTTGGGCTGGCAGCCTTGCACAATGGGTTTCAAAAATAAACTTTTAAAGAAGCTTGCAGGCTCTGGGGTGCTCTCCTGCTAAGCAGCTGACTGCAGAGCCTGTGCTCACTGGGACTGCCTGGCACCTACCATGAGGGGCTGGAATGAAGGAAGGAGAGAGAAGAGGCTAGTTTCATATCAGGAGCAGGGAAGGAGGCTGCCACTGGGAGATGGCATGAATCCGTGTCCTTGCAGGTCTATAACTCTTGGACACGTCGTTGCCAGTTGTTGTTACATGTGAGCTCCCCAAAGCATTGTCTCATCCCTAGGGACTGGCGCACTGCCTGGCCTGAAACACGCCAGGAGTGCCTGTTCTGCACGGAAAGTTTTCTCTGAGCCCTTTTACAAGCTGTTACAAGGGCCTGGGAGGCAGCGAGGGTGCCTGGGATGCTGCAGCACTGCCAGCAATCTGTAAGGTTTTGCTCAGCTGCCCAACAGCACGCTCAACCCGGCAAGAGTTTGGAGCCTGGTTAAAGTTCCCGGACAGGTCAGAGGTCAGGTTGAATTGACCATAATGAAGAGGGATCCCCTCAAGCTACCAGTTTTTTAAAAACAGAAGACAGCAGAAGTTCCTGGCTTGTGGAATGTATCCAAGTGCCAAAAGACATCGTCATCTTGGCCTCTGCCAGGGTAACCAGTTTATGAATTATCCTCATTGACTGACAAGGCTCAGGCAGATCAGGGTACCCTTCCTAGCCCCTGCTGATACAGACCCCATGTGGCTGGCAGGAAAAGGAATGTGGGTTTTACTTCTGTCTCTTGTTTTGGTGAAATGGCATTGGGCAAACTCCCTTACAGCTCAAGGTCTAGGACAGGGCACCCATGATGCCATGTTCTACCCTCTGCCTTGCTCTAACACACAAAAGCAGCAAGCACCAGCACGCCTGTGCAGGGACTGCAAGGTGGAGGATGAATGGCAGAACAGGGAGCGGTCCATACCCAGCCACCACGATCGAGTGCTGCTGGTCTCAGCCCGTCCATCTCAGGCAGCAGAGCTGGAAACAGGCTGGTGGATGTTCTCATGGTGGGACATGTTTCATACCACCCTGTGTCCCTGCTAACAGACAGTAGTGATGTGTCCTGTGCATCCAAAAGGCCTTGAGATGTGAACACTAAAGATTCAAGTCAGTTAAAATAACTTGGCCCAGGGGCAGTGAAGTGTCAGCCACTCTCAGATGTGACCATCGGAGATAGGACTTATGTTGCCACAGGAAATCAATGACAGGACTTCAAAAGCCAAGCTGCCAGCCTTGGGTTTTAATTACTCAACAGGGCTCCCTCCTGCAAGTTCTTAACAAAAATAAAACATTGGAAAATACAGAGATCTCAGCAGAGCATGCTAAGGTTCTGGAAAAAGTTGTTCTCCCCTACTGTTGTCTCTTTGCTGAAATGCCTGAAGGCTCTCTCACTCTGCTCTAACTGCTTTCCAGACTTGTCAGGGACAAGTCCTAGTGATGCAGTTTCCCATTATTCACCTTCCCTCCTGGCTGAGTGCTGGTCTGGTTTGTAGCGGTCACGTAATCACAGAATGGTAGGGATTGGAAGGGACCTCTGGACATCATCTAGTCCAACCCCCCTGCCAAAGCAGATTCGCCTAGGGCAGACTGCACAGGAACATGTCCAGGCAGGTTTTGAAAGTCTCCAGAGAAGGAGACTCCACAGCCTCTCTGGGTAGCCTGTTCCAGGGATCTATCCCCTCATGGTAAAGAAGTTTTTCTTGATGTTGAGGTGGAACTTCCTATGTTTCAGCCAGTGTCTGCTGCCCCTTGTCCTATCACTGGACACCATTGAAAAGAGACTGGCCCCATCCTCTTGACATCCACCCTTCAGATATTTATAAACATTGATAAGATCTCCTCCCAGCCTTCTCTTCTTCAGGCTAAACCAGGGCCCTCAGCCTTTCCTGGTAAAAGAGATGTTTCTGTCCTTTAATTATCCTCATAGCCCTCCATGTCCAAGCAAAAAGATATAAACAAGAGCAGAACTCACAACAAATACACCTGCCTCCAACACAGCAGACACAGCATTTAGTTCTATTTTGGCTCTGGTAAACAAAATATTCACTTGGTGGCTTCCACTGAAATCCTTGTTATACTTGCAGTTGGCTTCACCTGCGTGCCAAAAATGAGTTTGCAGACCCCTAGCTTCCACTCTCATCTCCCTCCCAGCAACTCCGCAGGAATTTCAAACAAGGTTGGCAACTTGTTGAAAGAACACAAAGACCTTGTCCTTGCTAGCCAGAGAACCAGTGCTGATACCTGTCCGTCAAGAACTTGTGGCTTTTCAGTTTGCATGTTTCTTGCTAACACTGTTTACGCAGGTAGCACAGATGGGGCGTATCTCTTGGCAAGCTTACCCCTAAGCTTTTTACAACAAAGATGATGACAGGTGCAAGATAAGGGATACGTACAAAACCAAGAGTTCATTACAAATACATTTGCATCCAAAGCAGCAGCAGAAGGACTTGGCTCTACTTTATCTTAAAAGCATGCACTTTGTGAATTCCATTCAAATACTCCCTGTATTTGCATCTGATACTGCATGCATGTCACCCCAGGCAACAACACAGAGCCAAACTGTGTTTGTGTGGGCCTGTGCTTCTGTGCAAGGGCAGCCAGACAAGTCATCTCTTCTCAAGACGGTATGGAGGTTTTAGGATGGCTCTTGAAAAACTAGAGACAATATTCTGAAGGGAGTGCATTGTCCCTGCGGGATTTTCAAAGGAACTTGTCAGAGTAATAGTGAAGGCTTCTTAATTCTGAAGGTCTTATTTTGATCTCAGAGAGGAAGCTGAGCAGTTAGGATGCACCAAGCCCTTGAAAACTTGGCCCCAAGTTCTGCTTCTGCCTGTTTGTGTGTTCAAAGAATCTGGCACAACTGGGAAGAGGTTCCTGGTCAGAAAGGGTCAGTAACCCACAACCAGTAGAGAGACTAAGGTTAATCAGCATGATCTGAGTGCTGAAGCGATGTCCTGATTCTGAATTACTCTCTGTGCAAGTTCTATTTTAATCCACTGGCTAAAAGGAGACAAGAGACTATCCTAACAAAAGATAGGTATCAAAAGGTATCATGGAACAAAAGTTGTGTGACCTGAATACTCATTGTTCCACCCACGAGTCTGCAGTTTGGATCAGCAGTAATAGAAAGGTGGTAATACCTGGCCTTTACTTGCTGGTGTATCTAAAGTGACTGACAAATCCACCCATTTCATGGGAGTAAAACTGAATTTCAGGTAAAACCACAGGAGGCTTGAGAGTATCAGATGAGTGGCAATTCCTATTGAGTGCAGTGGAGTATGCCTGTAGTTGGCAGAGGTGCTGGTGTTTCCCTTCACTCTGAAGGACAGTTGCTCCAGCTCAGTCCTGCAGCACACAGCCAAGGAAGCATTCATTGGTCTTTGTCCTCCATAAATCACTGAGACCTTTGTTTCTCACTGCTCTTAGCATAGAACCTTTCACAACTTTTATTTGTGCTTGAAACTGGGGAGTGAGAAAGCACAATGGTAACAAGAAATAAACAAAAGTTTACCAGTAATTTATCTACAGACAAACCTACAGAAAATAAACAAATGCAGCAGCAACAAAGATGAAACCACTTCACCGCAAGATCCTTTTGGAACTTTCCATCTACTTTGTAATTAAAGACTTAGATGTTTAAACCACAGAAAATGGGAAAACGGAGTTTTAAAGTGGCCCAGTGCTTGTTACCACATGCATTAATGTATAATTCTGGACCGAAATGACTGCAGTTAGACGTGTTTTCTTAGTGTAGTCCTTTAAACAGATTTCTGAATATTTTTAGTAGTCCAGGTAAAAATAACTGCATATGCCTGTTTGCTGTGAAATGGAACTGGACAGGAAACACTATTGTTACACAGATTTTTCCTTAACTCTGAGACTGGAATGAATCCACGATTATTCACAACAGGAAAATGAGAGAGAAGGAGAATATATCCTTGCCCATGTGAGTGTAGAGAACTGACCTGTCAGATCACTGTTCTCATTTCTGTTCTCCTTGCTACAGAGATACCAGTGTAAGTCTCCCATGTCCCAGTGAATGCCTCCGCCTCCAGTCACTGGATATCCTAAGGCAGGTCTCTCTCTCCCTCCTGGTCTCCCCTGCATGAAGACTTTTTTTGGTACAAGCACGTGAATATAGGTAGACCTCTTAAACATTAGCCTCTGGCCATCACGGGACAGCTGAGGGTCCCTTCTTCTCAGCTATAAATTGACACATAAAATCTGGATGTTCTGTTAACAAGGGTCAGCTATAACTGATCAGTATTTCCTGAGAGAAAAGTCGGGTTTTTTTCCAGAAATTCCAGGTTAGAGCAATAACTGAATTATCTCTACCTAAACCAGCCATTGCTGTCACTAGTGTTGCTGGCCAAAGATTTCAGTTTTATCTGATGACTCAGTGGAACAAAATACTTAAGTACGTATCTGAGAGACAGGCAATTATCTTTCAGCTTCTGAGAGATATATTGAAAAAGGTCATGAAATGTGCTATTTAACACACTGCAATCATTAAGGAAAGTTTGTAGATGCCTCTTACTATGCTTAAATTTTTACATACAGTGTTAAAAACTTGATAAAACATTGAGCATCATTACTCCCACTGTGCTGGCAGCACAAAGGGCTAACTTACTAGAATCTCAACAGCCTTGAAGAAGCTTTTCAATATCTATACATGACATGTGAGGCATTTGTTTACAGGAAAAAAATTGTAATTTAATGAGAACAGTAAAGGTACAGAACAATAAGAAAAAAAAAATGTCAGTACACCAAGAAAGAGGTCAGGATTATTGTTTTTTATACGACACCTAGTTTATTCTTTTCTTACTAAGTGTTTAAATCAGTTTAGCACCATTTTGGTTCATTCAGAGATTAACAAAAGTTAGTATTTTATAAGATTTATTTATAATACCCTTGAGGTTTAGAGTATGTTTATGTAACCCTTCTCATAGGAATTGGCAGCAGCTGAAAGAACTGGATTCATTTATCTAGAGGTTCTCTCTGAAAACTTAAACAACAGCAGTTTCAGTCTCCACCCAAAGCTAAATGACCTCCTTTGGGTGCCCTGACAAACAATAAATCCTGCTCAAGGCATAACAAGGGTTTAAAACAAGGCCCAGAGTTTGAAGACAAAGAGAACTTTAGAGACAAGGGAAAGGGAAGAAGAAAGGCTATGGGTAAACCCACAAGGGCCACTAATCAATAAATAATGCTTAAGTGGGATCCCCAACCTCCCTTTCCTCATCACCTCTGTGACAAAAAAACAGATGCCTTGTCATTTGAATGTCGCTGCCCACTCAAAACTCTCCCCATATTTACTGTGTGGCTTCACTTTACAGATAAGCTAACGAGGATATGTATTACTGTCCACAACCCGGGAGACCCTACCCGCTCTCCAGCCTCTTGCTGATGCTAAGGCCCTGTGCTGGTGCTGATGCTCAGCCAGTCAAGCCGTGAACTGATTCAAGGCACCAAACTGGCAGAAAACGAACTCAGAGAAACCAAAAGTGAGCAGTGGGCAGGTTTCTGCTGGTTTAGCTCTCTGAATCAATGCACTGTACTATAAAATGAAGGTCAACGCTGGCATCAAGCCAGAAAGACTGGGCCACAGAAAGAAAAGCCAGACTGCTGTTGCCTCTAGCAATAACTAGGTTGGGCTAGTGTAGTTTTAAGATGAAAATGCTGTTAAGCACAGTGGCACTTTTGTATGAATTTGATGTCTTATCCCAATATAGGCCAAACTTTGATGCAGCACTGCTGTTCTGTCCATGACTACAGAACTAATGGGACCACTCTGTCTCTACCTGGACAGCAGGGAGTTCTCCCAGGCAAGAAGAGGAACCTGGGCCTCTGTTGCGAAACAACACACTGTACAGAGAGCGGAGCGTGTGTGAGCTTTGCTGCGCAGGCAGGCCTGCCCTCCCTCAGCCAGCACACCGGCCCCGGCTCTCTCCCGGCCCCAGAGCCGCTCCTGGACATGGCTCATGCCGCACTGCCCACAGCTACGAGGCTGTCACAATTCGGTTTTCACAGATTTTTTGGGCATCCGGTTCAAAAATCCAACTACCTGGTTTCGCGGGCAGAGGAATTCCCCCCGAGCCGTCGCCAGCAGGGCCCGCCCCGGGGCCGGGGTAACGGCGGCCCCACGGGCGCCATTTGCAGGACAACAAAGGGCCGCCGGCAGAGCCCCGGGCCCACACAGCGCGTCCTCGGGGGCCATGGCCGGCGCCTGGAGGAGAGGTGCAGTACTGCGCCGAGCTGGTGCGGTGAGTGCCCGGGGGAGGCCTGCGCACGCGTGGGCTTCCCTCGCCTCGGCGGGCGGCGAGGCGGTGGGAGGAAGGCTGGCGAGCGCTTCCCTCCGGGCTGAACGGCTGCTGGGTTTCCCGGGAAGGTGACGGGGCTTCCCCCGGCTGCCCGCGGCCTCGCCCGGCCGCGAAAATGCTCCTTGCGGCCCTGGAGCGAGCAGCGCCCGTGGGTGAGGTTGCTCCGGAGCTCGGCTTCTCGGGAGGGAGCGGCGGAAACGAGGCAAATAGCTAAGCGACGTTTAGCATGTCAACGAGAACGTCCCTCCCCCGCTTCTGTCACAGCTGCTTTTCTCCTGAAACCCTGAACGTTTCCATGTAATTGACTTGGCTTTTTGGAGAGAAAGATCCCTGAAGCGGATGTCTAAAAATAATAGGTGTTTTCAGATCTTCTTGGCCACCGAGAAAAAGCCAAGCATCCCAGTTACTCCAGGGAAAAACGAGCAGAAGCAGAGGGGATCCAGCAGCCTGGATGCTCAAGTACCTTCTCTCATCGGAGTGCTGGAGGAGGAGGAAGTCTCTGTTTTCAGAAGCATCCACTTTTGGTCAAAACCAAAAATCCCCAAGAGGAGCAGGAGCACAGGCTCAGATGCTCCCAGGCCAGGCGATGTTTCCTGTTTGGCTTCTGGGCTGTAAACAGCACACAGGGCCCCTTAGCTGCTCTCTAGTCCACAAGAGTTCAGAGGTACAAAGTTAAAAAATCAGACAAGTCTCTTAAACTTGTCTCTTAAGACTTAGGTAATTTCTCTTTGGATACTGCTGTCCTAGGTGGTTGACAAAAGCAGAGAGAATAAAGCAGGCATCAAAGCGTGTATGGAAAGGGTGGAAGAGGATCATCTTCTCCAAACCGATGCCTGTAGAAGATACAAAGGTGTGAGCAGTAATGTTTGAAGTAGGAAAACTGATGGAAAGAAATGTGGCAATCTTAACTTTCCTGCGCAGCACCACGCAGCAGACAGAGGCATTAGAGTGCATTGCCAGGTTGCGTTTTCCTTGATAAAATGAAGCTGTAATCCTTCAGATTACAGCTTTGCTCTCCTGGCTGCTCTACTCACACTACTGGGTAGAGTACCCTGGCTACTCTGTTGTGAGAGCCAAGGCTACAGGTACAGTTACTATACAGGTAAAATGTTTTCAGAAACAACTGGGAACAGAATAGTTAGGTTCCAAGACACAAAAGCTGAGGTGGTTGAATTTAAACTTTCTTTTTGTTAAACTGTAGAAAGGACTACTTATAAAAACACAGTAGCATTCAAAATAATAACATGAAATGTGGTTATGCATTTGGCATCATTTAACTGAAGCTGTTGCTCACAGCAGCTCATACATTGCATGGAAATAATAAGTTACAAAAAATAAGAGGAAGAGGAAGGCGTTAACTATTCAAACAGAAATAAAACACTTGAGGCGATGCAAGCATCAGCAACTCCCCAGTCCTGAATTTGAGTCTCCCACACATTAGGAAGAACAACTGAGCTATGTTTTGATGATGTAGATTTGTACAACTTTTTTTCAGTATGCAAGATGTTCTTTCTCTTGGGTTTTGCTTTTTCTGTTGAACAACTCTTTTAAAAGTAGCTTTAAGCTATTTGATTACAAATATGTTTCCCCAGTAGGTATGTTTTCTGTCTTTTGCTGTTCATGATGTCTGCTCTGGAAGACAAGCTTGTGGCTTGATGGTGCTATGGAGTTTTATAACGTGTAATAAATTCATTGTACCGAAAGTCCAGTAATGGTCATAGCCAACTTTTCTTCCATCTGTGGGTTCGTGTGTAAGCTTTTACTTAAATTTGAGAAGGAAGCTAAAAAACAGTCAATACCAGACTTGAGGTTATTCCCTCCTTTATTCCTTACACTAGTACATCAAGAGAGTTGGGGTTGAACATGATCTATAGCAGTATCAATTTTATTTAACAGGCTCAGGCTTAATGGATTTGCTTTTCTACTATTGCATCCGGCGGTGCACTGTCAGCATAAAATTCACATTTCTTTCTTAACTATTTTTTGCTGCACTTAATTTTTAAGACTAGAATAATTAAAAAAAAAAAAAGAACCCAACAAATAACAACATTCCAACACCATTACTAGAGGGAAGACAAATTTCCCTGTGGTGCTGCTGTATACTTTGTAAGTGTTTCTTGGTTTCCTTTCTGAAAGTAGAGGTGGTTCTGTGTCCTGAGAACAACCCAGGCAAACTGCATCGCTGGAACTGGGAAAGTGTGTCTGTAAACCTTGCAGCTCTGCCTAGGGTTGACAGTTTTCTGGGTATTACTACAATCAGCCATGAAAAATACACTAGGTTTTAAAGCTGGTAATACTTTTCAGAAAGTGTCTTGAGGGAGGTCTGATGCATCTGTTCTTTAACACGAAGGTGACCTTTAAAGCCTGCTAAAAGGCTGGTAAAATGACATTCACAAATGCCATTTTTTTTTGTTGATGCTTCTAGATTTGCATCAATCTCTAAACCAAGTTTCACAACTATTGTGAAAACTAAGCATTTGCTGATTACCAGCCGCTGTGTACTGCAGGGGTAAGAACCTCTGTTCAATCTCACTTCCTTTTTTGTTTGATGCTAAAAGTAGCAACCCTAATAGCCCTTGGTTTTAGTTTGGCTTTGCTATTTTAAGCTCACATTCAAAAGAAATATGAGCACATCTAAGAACAGCAGACTTCAAGAAAATTGAGTAGATATGTTTTCCTTGACACCTGCTTCACCACTCCAGGCGAAATGTGGTCTTGCTCTAATGAGGAATCAGGTTACAGACTTATCAGAAAGTACACAAAAATGGTGTTCAAGCAAGAATTTAGCTTTTCGAGGTGACTAAGTGTTTTTGTTAGCTACAGTTACTTGTGGTTTTGCAATTTGATCCTGGGCACTGGGGTTGTTTTTAATTTAATGGCACACCCAAGTGGCCAAACACAGGGACATCACTCTAGGCTGCCAACAAGGTACCTGCAGCGAAACTGCCAGGTTGCCGAGTTTTCATGCTTTGAATATAGTTGCCAGTAAACAAAAACTTACTGGTTAAGGAAGCGCTCTTCTGCCAAGCTCCAAAGCACAAGCTTTTAAAGAGATGTGGTTTCATATTTGGAACAGAAGTCTGGAAGTTGGACAATCTGGATTATATCTGCAGTTCAACCACAGCCTCGTTCCATGCCTTTAGCCAAATATCTTGAGATCTGGATTTGAGAGGTGCACTGAGCTCAGACGGCATCCCTTCTCTCTCGGAGTTTGTCTTATTCTAAAATAAATGTAAAAGCTGCTATTTCTGCAAAATTAGAGCTTTGAACTATAACTTATTGTTATTTTAGGAGTTAAGTGCTAAGCAATAGCACACCCAATTTACATAGAACTATAAATAATAAATGTATTTTTTCATCCTTTTATAGAAAGCGTGACTATGAAGGGTTTCTATGTTCCCTGCTGTTGCCTGCGGAATCTCGAACTTCTGCTTTTGCTTTGAGAGCCTTCAATGTGGAATTGGCTCAGGCAGGTATTAAAATATATTTGTGAACTCTGGAAATGTAAAATAACAGTTTTGATATTCTAAATTACACTACTAGGTGGTGTTTTGCCAACATTAATGTTTTGTACTGTAAGGGACAATGAATAGTGCAATACAAGCCCCTGGTTTTGAATAGCCCTTGGAAAGTAGCCAGCCTTCCCCCATTTCTTTTGTTTATGTGTATAGTTTTTCTGTCTTTCCTCTTTGTTGTGCATTTTAAAATTAAATGGTGGCAAACAGGCTGTGGTCCTTGACACTGTTTTGTGATTGCATCAAGGTCCTGGCTTCGAATGCAGCAACTGAATCAGTGAAGTGCAGCTAAATCCTATCTGTAGAAGGTCTGTCAAAAACTTGGATGATGTCACCAGTCCCAGGTCTTTGTTGGCAGAGGCTGGGGGATGGAAAGGCTGCCAAGAGGGCAGTTTGTCATTGGAGTTGTGGGAGGGGAGTAGCTGCAGTCTCTGCCCTTTGCTAGGTGGCCAGAAACTGTCAGTGCAACCAGGAAAGTTGGTAACGCGTGCCAGAAAGAAACGATCCAGGAAATGTGCTGACCAAGCAAAATCCCTGATGGGCTTAGGTGGGCTGTGCTTCTGGCAGCCCGTGGTTCTGCTTTCCCTCACTGCTGTTGCTGCTGCTTCTTTTCCTTCTGGGAAAAAAGCCAAGGTGAGGGTGACCCAGGACTTAATCTCCATGAGTTTCAAAGTCAGGTTGTGATGAAGATTTTTTTTGTTACTTTCTAGTGTTTGTATGCTGTATGAGGAATAAACTTAAGTTCAGAACTGAGTACTTCTGCTGGGTTTGGATATGTTCTGTATCTGTCTTTTCAGTGTAGATAGAGCAAGTGCTTTAAAGACACTGAATTTCACTCCAGATTTATCCTTTCTAGATTAAAGATTCCATAACTCAGAAGACTACAGGTTTGATGCGAATGCAGTTCTGGAGGGAGGCTGTGGAAGATATATACTGCAATAACCCACCACATCAGCCAGTTGCTACAGAACTGTGGAAGGTAAAATTTACCTTTTTTGTCCTAAAATTCACTTAACTAAAATATTACTGTGGGAAATAATGTCTTTGTTTTGTGTGTGCTGTTTCATAGTTAATAACATTATTTTATATGAAACAGATAATGTAAATTGTGTTTATGTCTCTGAGTGATACTGTAAGTTACCTACAACCAAAAGCGGAATTGGAGAAGAAGGTTGTTTATGTAGGACCTACTTGGAGGGTCAGATTTTTGTGAACCATCTTCTTTTTTCTCTTTGTTTTAGGTGAAGTACAGAGTAAATTGTGGTAAGCCGTAAGTTGATAGCAAGTGAAGTGCATGAGTATACTTTCCTGAGCCAATGCTAGTCCTGCCTGAAGAGATTAAGCTGTATAAAAAGACAGGAGGCCAAGCACAGAGCTTGAACTAACAAACAGCATATGAGGAAAAGCCCAGGACCTTCATACGCAGTTACTGGGTGATAGGGAGTCTTCTCCTTGCTTGATGACTTCTATTTATGTATTACATTTTGGACAGATCCTTTTGTGTGCATTGAGTAATGGGGAACGTGCTTGGGAATTTAACAGTTTCTTTTTACCAAGATGCCTGAGTTCTGCAGGCACTAGAACGTCACGCATGAGGTACACCTACAGATTTGTTCCTCTGCTGGTCACGGCCAAAGAAACAGAGAATTTCTTCCAAAATTTTTTTGTCTAGTTAAGACTGCCATTGATAGGCTCGATGGATGATTGAAGGTCAGAAGGGAATGTAAATGGATTTCCCCTTGGTGCTGTTAATAGAAGCACAGAATAATTTAGTTGGTAGGGATCTCTGGTTGTCATCTAGTCCAACTTGCCACTCTATAAATAAGGTCTAACATCAAAGTTAGATCAGGTTGTCAGGGTCACAGAGCTGAATTTGAATTTCTTTGGGGATGGAAATTCCGTATGTTGCTAACTTGTCATCTTAGGGCCACAGCAAGTCTTAGAACCTTCATAAAGAGCAGCTACTCTAGAAGATCAGAACTTGCATTTAAACCAAAGATCTCTGTGCTCCTAGATAGGAAAAGCTGCAGTTTGTCTAGATCTCAATAGCTGAATACAGTTAATGTAGATCCCATAGGTAATTACGTTTATGGACCTGCTGAAAAACAGACAGTGAAAGGCGGAGTCTTCAGGTATTCACCTGTACTGTTCCTTCTAAAGTCCTGGAGAAAGCAGAACACTTGTCATGCTGGGTTAGAACAATGCAGTACCTGTGGGATTAGAGCATTTCACTGGTTGCAATTTTGGCTTCACATCCACTCTGCTGCACCTCAGAGATCACAAAAATGAGTCCTTTCCAAGTCCTCTTGCAGTGCTGAAACTGCGGCCTCTTCTGGAATCTTCCTCCTTCAAATGTGAAATAAAGCGTAAGTGAGCATTTGTTCCTGCCTATCAATGCTCATGTTTAGATTAAAATTAGGATTTAAACAAGGTACACTTTAACTAAGAGAAAACATAGGAAAAGCCAAGAAGTAAAATAAAAGAAAACCACCTGTTACACTCACCAGAGCTATTATTAGGTGCCTTCAGCTCAGAAAGAGTGTGTGCCTTAGCTACAGCAGAGTGTTTGTACGGGTAGAATGAAGACTGGCAAATGTTCTGAGCCTTTGTATGGGGTCATGGGAGTTGAAGATACTTTAACGCAGGCATTAAAATGCAGAATTGGTCGTTTTCCATGTTGATCTTTCTGTGCCTTTGCTTTTTATTTCCTTCGTTCTGTCTCTCTTCCAGAATATGGCAAACTTCCCAGGAACAAGGCTGTTTTTTCCCAAAATGCCTTTATCTCCTTTCCAAGGAGGAACTTGATTTGGTATATCTTAGCTTATTTTTATTCCTGAAGATACCCTCTCATTTAGTTGTCTAATTGAGTGAGTTAGGAACAAGTTAGTTTTGGGTATGATTGTATATGTTCTTTTGACCACTTTTAATTTCAGGCTGCCTGTGTGTGTATCAGTGAGGGGGGTGTGTATCAATGTTCAACCAACCTCTCAGCAGAGCCACCCCACCCGTCCCAGTCTTCCCTCTAGTTTTATTGCTGAGCGTGACATCATATGGCACGGAATATCCTTTGGTCAGTGGGGGTCAGCTGTCCCAGCTGTGTCCCCTCCCAGATTCTTGTGCATCCCCAGCCTACTTGCTCACAGGGCAGTGTGAGGAGCAGAAAAGGCCTTGATGCTGTGCAAGCACTGTGCTGCAATAGCTAAAACGTCAGCGTGTTATCAACTCTGTTTTCAGGACAAATCCAGAACATAGCCCCATGCAAACTACTATGAAGAAATTTAACTCTATCCCAGCCAAAACAAGTACAATGTTCAGATATGAATCATTCAGATACTGAAATATAAATTGCATCCCTTTCCATCAGCTCAGACTGGCAGTCGTACTGTTCTCTGATAAAACATAAAACTGATTTTAAAGTGGAAGAAAGAGTTGTCCTATCTCTGTGGTCAGATTTCACCTCACGTGATTTCTCTAAGGGAAGGCCAATATAAGACAATCCAGACAGAACTGGTTGTGAAATAAGATGTTGAAAAATAAGTCATAAAGTATTTCTAGGAGCTCTGATAGTGCTGGACACTGCAGTGCGCTGGAGCGAGCTAACAATCCAACCTGACCTGGCGGCCTTTGCACACAAGATGTGATTTTATTTCTGCATTTCAGCAAATACCACAAAAATTACCACTATGAAGAGCACGGATGGCTTCACAAATGTTCAAGAATGTCTTTGCAATTCTTAGAAAGAAGGATTTAGAAAGACATCTGAACTCACAAGTATTGCAGAGCTGTTAAAGAATTAGCATGGCTTTTGCACAGCGTCTTTTACGTATACTCTTTACTTGCTGTTGAGTTCGAATGAGGGCAATTTTGATTTTCCAGAATAAATACTAATTTATCATGTTAAATGTGTTCCCGAAGTTTTGTATATCCCAGAACACTCACATTTGGATTCCAAGAGTTTAATGCACTAGTGAAGTATATAAATAGTCTTTAATAGTATTTCTAGAATTATCAATATCTCAACTGTGTGACTTTAATATAAACTTATACAGCAACTGTATGATACTTGTTCTTACTTATCCATCCACTTTGAACATATAAAAAGTGAGGCCTAATGTACCGTCCAAACTGGGTAATTTAGCAGGATCCAGTTTGGTGCTTTTAGTCTTGACTCGTGACTATTTCAAGGATTTAATTTACAAAATGATATTCAAGATGAACAAGTGAGAAGCAAAAGTGACACTTGTTACTTAAAATTTGCCTTTTCACATACCAAGTACTTTCTCAAGTAGATTTGTTGAATCAACAAGAAGATCTAGTCTTGTCAAACCTTGAAAAAATCTTTACAAATATAATGGATGTAAACAAGAAGTTGGAAATGAGTTATAAAAGCTAAGATTGTATGACGACTGCTCCATAAGTTTTGTTTATAAGTATTTATATGTGTGATAGTAGCCTTTCTGACAATGTGGTCTGCAAAATGCAGTGTGTATAAGAGAATTGAAGGTAAGGTGATAGAATGAAGTGGTACAGGAAGGAATTCAAAGACAAGATATGAGCCAAAAGAAGAATGAGTCAGTATGAGATGCTGTGGGATACTTTTCAAACAAAACCATAATACTCATTATATTACGTTGTTAAGATGTTGTCTTTACTGTAGGTATTGGTGTGTTGTACTGACGTTTTCTTGGAAAATTTCAGGGGAAATATTTTTATTGCTTGACTCTGGAGGAAACTGTTCTGTTTGGAAAGTAAACACAATTATCTGCAAATATCTTGTGGGAACGTATGACTCCATGAAAGAATAAATTACTTAGAAAAAGATTTTTAAAGAAATACTTTTAGTTAACTGGTTTGATGTCCAAGATTTCATTTTTTGTGTGCAACAACTTGTAAAAGGTGCAAGTTGAAAATTTCTCTATTAGAAGAAGATTCTCATTTTGCACTGATGTGCCACTTTGATGTAACCCAGTGAATACAGTCCTTGTAAGAAAGGATTATCTCAAAGACATTTCAGCCCTCAGCATACAGGACTACCATTACTTTGTATACATTAACATTTATGTTTTTATTTGATAATTTTTAGGCTGTCAAGAGGCATAACTTGACTAAAATGTGGCTCATGAAGATCATTGATGAAAGAGTAAGTGTTTACCGTTCAGAGTCTAATTCTGCTTTAAGTCATATTTGTGGAGTTTTTTCCCCTTAGTGTTATGTATTTGTGTGTAAAACAAAAGCTTAAGCAGTTCGTGTTTTCCAGACGGTAATATTTCTCTGTAAGAATGGAACTGCTGTGTTTGCTTTTAATTCTTCCTTGATGCACCTACAAATAATTTCTGCTCTTTCTGGCTGAAACAACTAATAGAATCCTGTGTTTATTTTTGCTTTAAAATAGATGTAGTTTGTGAGTCCACATCTTTCTTGTTCCCTGCTCTGATACTCCCAGCGCATCTGTGCTCCAGTTTTCTGTTGCTGGTCTCTAGTCCTGACTTGAAGTGGTTACCCCTAGAGGTAATCTGTTGGGAGTTACACTTAGATACCTTTCTGTATGTATGTGAGGGAAGTTCCATCTAGCAAGGTCTCCAGATGCAACTGTTAAGAATTTTGGAAAACTACTACTTAATAGAGAGGGAAATGAAGATGTGCAGGAAGAGGAACTTGTACGTGTTCTCTTCTTGTGCCATTCCAATCCTGCCCTAAGAGAAGGGACATCTTGGCAAAAAGTTGCACAAATCTACATCATTGGCATCATCATATTCCTCCGTGCCTCTTTTCTTACCATGTCAGTTTTGCCCCTAAATAGCCTTCTATTTTGATGAGTCGTAGGAATAAAATCTCAAAAATTAAATGACCCTTCTGAATCTTTCTGCCACACTTTGCTGCTTCTCCTTATTGTGGCTATGGAGTTTTTTCTAAGCAGTGCTGTAAATCGGAGCATACAAATCACATGAATTTTAAGATATCTAGGAAAAAATGTGGAAGAATTTCACAGGTACAGTGATGCTGCCTCCAACTGTGACACATGGGCAACAACGAATAGCAGAGGGCAGGAATTTCTTAGGGTTGCTTTGCTGCTGAAGTTAGTGCCTCATGAATTTATACCTTGAGAAGATTGATGGTCGCTTCCTTGGGAAGTGTCATTGGTATGAAAAACTTCAGAGTTTTTTAATCTCAAGACTGTTTTGTTTTAACCACAAAAGCTACTAGGACAGAAAAAATGATGCAGGATGTTATATTTTGGGGTGTATTTGCATATGACTTTGAAACTTCTGAGTGTATTTGTTTGATTTTTGTGCATGTTATAAATAATACATTCCTATTTATCTAAGTTTCTCTTGTGTTTCAGATACAACTTAAACATTAAAATTGGCAACACCGTAGTGCAAGAATACTATATGATGTTTTGTTTTGGCTGTATCTTTTTTAATGAAAATTTCTGATTTCTTCTTATTGCAAAAAGTTGTATTTGCTTAAATAGCCAGATTTTGCTGCAGTTGTCTGTAGTTACGTGGTTATGTTAGACTTGCTATAAGCTTTAATGACTACTTCTGAGTTTATACTTTCTTCTATCTCTTAATTTTGTTCTTTTTTTCCTAAGAGTGAATTAAGCTGACATGACTGTAGTAATAAACTTGTATAAGTAGTAGTTATTTTTACATTTTACTGAAGTTCTGTGATTCACATTACAGGAGAAGAATTTGGATGATAGAGCGTATCATAACATCCAGGAGCTTGAAACGTATGCTGAGAACACTCAGAGCGCTCTCTTGTACCTCACCTTGGAAATGCTGGGTAGGCGTTCTCCCCTCCTTAGGTTTTGTTGACTCATTAGCGCAGGTACAATATTTACAAATGTTTCAGAAAACCTGCTCTTTTTCCACTGGAGTTAACTTCAGTAGAAGTTGTCTTAGGTAATACTTAAGATATCTTCTGAATGCTCAACCGTAAATCTGGAATCTTACTGCACCTGTCCCAGAAGTACATACCTGTGTTACGAGCTTTCCACCAAGCAGCTTCTTGACATGTAATTTCCTACTATTCTGTTCTTTGTTGCTTTGTTTTCCTCTTTTCTCACCCCTATTATAGCGTGGTAAATTCAGATCTTCACTGTATTTTCTGATTGTCCCACTTGTAAGAACAAAGTGCTGTAGTTATTCTGCAGCTCTTGTTCTATATTGCTGTGATATACACTGGTTATCCTGAAACTGCCAACTTCCCTTATAAACTTGTAAACTTCCCTTGGTGATGTAAATTTGGGTCTGAATCCTCTCCCCTTCTTAAAGGTAGGTTAACTATCAATAATTGAAGACCTAGAAAAAATGCAACAAAGATGATTTCTGTGTCCTGTCGAATATAATAGTCACAGATCGGGAAAGAACTCTTCATTTGCAGTGAAGAAAAGGGTAACAAGTGTCTGCAGCATTATGGAAATATTCCCTGTATGACCTCAGATGTGAAAGAAGGATGAGAATTATTATTTAGTAATATTTATTATTGTAGCAATATTTTTCTCTTTCTTATCAGAGTAGTCTGATGGAAGACCAATGATGAGGTTAAAAGAGTTTAAAAAGAAAAAAGAGAAGTAAAAAGAGAGATATGGTGAGCACATTCTTCTTTGGAAGAAATGAGGAACCTCTCTTAACATCTAATGTTTGCTTCCTCAGTAGGAAATCAGTGCAATGTTGCAAGTGTCTTTCTGTATTTCTGACTGAAGATATGTAGGAGTGTGAGAAATACCAATGTCTTCCATTCTGAGAAACATCTTCCATTGTGAAGAAGTTCAGTCAGCCTTGGGTCACTCCTGATGCAAGTCAGATGATCTTGTTCTTGAAAATCTGTTATGGGGGGCTCTGGATTTCCTAGGTGCCCTATTGTCATGTTTAGCTTTTCTTAAATATACCCATGTAACAAAATATCTAAGCAGTAGTCTCCTTTGCTGCGTATTAAACAGTTAATTCCTGTGTTTTTTTCCACAAATGGAGAAATCTATTGAACACAGCCCTTTTCTTGGTGTTTCCCATCAGCAGTCTTGTCTAGGTCAGGTGGACCTGGTTTCATTACAGGTCATGTTTGCTAAATTTCTCGTGCTTTTTAGCTTTCTTATTCCTGACCTGTCTCCAGTTTGTGTGTATCTCTCCCAGTAGTAATGCTGCTTGGTTCTTAATTACTACTTTTGTTGAGCTCATTTTGACTGGTAATCTTGTTGTGCAGAGTCTTGATACTTTCTCCCAGCTCTTGTCATTTAAAAATATTAGTATTGTGCTCTCTAATTAATTGCCTAAGTAGTTAGGAGTCTGTTACTACTCTAATTTTGTTAAACCTTTTCAGAACCTCACTTTTGGGATATATTCCCAGGTTGAGCATGAGAGTCAAGGCTAACTCTTACTCTTGGAGCTTCTTAGTTGTTTGGGGGGTTTTAGGGGTGTTTTTTTTTTCTTGGTTGGCTTTTGTTTTAATTCCTGGGGGTTTTTTTTGTTGGCTTTTTGTTTTAATTCCTAGTTATATGTAAATCCTGAGCTGCCCAGTCAGTATCTAAGTTACATACATTGGTTTCTCCAAGCCATGCTCTGCTTTCTGCTGCCATTGCCAAAGTAAGTCCATGTAGACTACCTATAGCCACTGTTTCACAGAGGCTTCTGAGACCCATGCCAGGCTCAGGCAGGCTTGGACAGGGAATCTGGTATGCCCAGGATTGTTTTCAGGTGTCAGTTAGGCTCACTGGTCTGTTAATTCCTGTATCCTCATTTTGATCTTTGTAGGATTCTGTTTCTGTTAGAGCTTTTGTGAGTTTTAATTTCAGTTTTCCTTTAAATTTGCATTTTATCCTGGGTTAGTCCTGTGAAAACATTATGGCCTAAGCCAACCTTGTATGGTCTTGCCGTGAAGAGCAACGGTGCTGCTCAGCCCCACTCATGTCCCTCTTCTTTCAGTTCTCACAGTCTAACTAAAGTTAGTTTTCCATTGCTTTGAGCTGGTGCAGTTGGCCACGTTACTGCCTCATTCCCCATGACAGCGGAAGGGAGGTGGCAGAACTGTGGGTTCAGGGGATGAGCGTAGGACCATTCTCTTTGGCTTCAGTGCACTGTAGAATCAGCTGCAGCTAATAATGAAACCATGCTGTAAGCTTGGGAATGTCACAGTTGAATGGTTTTTCTGGCAGGAAAAAAGCTCTTAGAATACTGTTATCCCAGGAGAGGACATGCCAATGAAATTGAGTTTGTGTACTGATGTCTCTGAAGAGGCATTACTCTGCTAAGTATACATATACCCTTTGTAGAAACTGCAACAAGCTAAGGGGTGTCTTGCTTCTGAATATTGAAATTGGTGAATGTGCCTGCTGCTTCGTCTGTCTGAGATGAGAGCTCAAGACAATTCATGTACATAGACAGTTCTACCGTAGACCAACACGCTAAGCTTTCCTCAAGTATGACCACAGTACACATCAGGGAAGACTGTACCCCTCAAAAGGCCTGACAGTATGTTTCTAAACATGTTATTTGTGCAATTTTAGGTGTGAGGGACATCCATGCTGACCATGCAGCCAGTCACATTGGGAAAGCCCAAGGCATAGTCACCTGTTTACGAGCAACTCCATATCACAGCACAAAGCAAAAGGTCTTTCTTCCCATGGACATCTGTATGTTGGTAAGAGAAGCAAGTTGTCTGGAATTGAACCATATAGTGTTTCTAACTGTGTCTCTCAACACTAGGTATGAAATAGTAATTTATTAGGCCAGGAACAGAACACCTTTTTTCTTCATTTAAGCTCTTTCTGCAGTTGCCTAGTAATATACCATTGTTGTGGTTTTGTATCTTTGGGGAGGTGAGAGGAGTGACCTTCATGAAACTCTGGGGCTTCTTTTTTTTTTTTTAAATTATGAAATATAATAGTATTTCAGCTTTTGGGAATTCTTCCATTAACGTGTAGAAATACACATATGGAACAGGGCCTGGATTTTCTTTATTTTGTGTGTGTTTCTCTTGGGTTTTTTTCTTCTTTTTTCTTTTTGTATCCCCGTAAAGGAAGCACTGTGAGAAATTTTACTTCTGAATAACATTCTTGGGTTTCTCTTGACTACTTTTTGATAAATGGTTCTGGTGGTTTTATTTTGCTTTTTGTGTGTGGCTTTTTGTTTGTTTGGGTTTTTTTTTTGTTACATATTTGATAGCTATAAGCATACACTCCATACATTACTGTAAGAGATGGAGTCCTCCAATTTAAACTGTATACCTAATTTGCATTGGAATTTAGCAGATGTTGCAATTTAAGAAAAATGGGATTAAAGCTCAATTTTCTCATTAATGTTCTCTAACTAGATCTATAGGCATCTCAGCTGTTATTTCTTCATTGCCTGTCTTTATTTTTAAATGTTAATGCTGTTCTTTTTATTCTTAACCAAAATTTATGTAATTATGGTGATAATTAAGGCAGTTGTTTTAGTATTTTCTGAATTTCTGCCATTTCAAGACAATTGAAAGTTTTGATTTGAAGCTCAGTAATTTAGGTAGTTGCAAAAAACATAGATACTAATATAGGTCAGGGTTATAAGATGGCAGAAAGGAGCTGCACCCTGCTTGCAGCCCTTCTGGGGCTGGATGGGATGGGAGGCCTTCCAAGTTTTTAGCTTTTCAAACATAGCCTGAAAATTCACAGTCATTCCTTGCCACGGAAGGTGTTTTGCAGTGAAACTGTAAAAACAGCTTGCATCCCTTCTGTGCAGACTGAGCATCTTGTAAGCATGTCAGCTGCTGGCAAGGATCCCCGCGTTCTGCTGGAGTCTGTATCTCCTGTAAGGCATTATCTGCTGACCTTCATACAGCTTTCCTGTGTCTGGGGGTTGTCGAGAAGAAGGGCGACATATGTTATGTCTTATGCTGGCCAGTGTAGTCAGAATAAGTTTGGGGTCGGGTTTTGGGGTAGGGTTTTGTGCTTTGGGGTTTTTACATTTTGTTTTGGGGGATGGGTTTGTTTTGTTGTTTTTTTGGGGGGTGGGTTTTGCAAGCTTGGTGATGCCCACCACACCCAAGATAATTAATTACTTCACAGGCTAGCATGGTTTCTGCATGTTTGCTGTTAAGGCTTTCTTCTGCTTCATATTTGTTGTGCTGGTTCAGCCATCACCATTTTATGCTGCCATCAGTTGCCTGATCACACAGGCCAACACTGAACTCAGCAACATCCCCTCAGAAGTCTTCTTTCGGACAGTCCTGCCATAGGTTCCTGTGAGCCCAGCTCCTCCACTGCCCACTGTGGTGCTAACATCACCTGCTGGACATAACAGACAGAGATGGCTCCCTCAGTGGCCCTTCACATGGAAGAACACCACTGAGAGAGCTCAGCAAGGTGTGACCAGCCCCAACAGAAGCCACATCCAACAGGAAGCTCTTCTGACTACTCAGCTTCTGGTTGAAGTAGCCCTGGCCTTGCCCACCACCCCAACCACGACCACCTGGGTGAGGGCAGAGCCACAGGGACACAGGTGGGCCAGGTTCTGCCTCTGGAACATGAAGCCAATAAGAAAAACAAAACATTCTTCTACTAGGTTGTGACTCATCCACAGGTCAGCTCCAACTTGGGGCCCACAACTCAGGCCCCCGCACTTCAGTATTGATTCTTGGATTATGGGTTTAAAAACTGGGCATCTAAACTGATCTGAATTCCCAGAATGTTAAAATCTGACTTGGTTATCTGACTGGCCACAAAGTCTTTAGGGAACAAATTCATGCAGAGAGAGTTTTTACCAACTGTTCTCTTTGTTCTCTTCCATTTTTTTCCAAGTGACTGACAAAAGGGGGAATTAAAAAGGAGGGTGCAGTGGTAAAACATGCAGGCTGTTTCAGTCTTGTGTCATTAGTTTGGTTCTGGGACAGGTTTTTGAGAAGCTGAAATGGAAACTTGATACTTACTGAGGGTTTTTTCTCTTTTTTTTTTTCCTTTCTGTGTCTAGCATGGAGTTTCACAAGAGGATTTCATAAGAGGCAAGCAGGAGAAAAATGTGAGAGATGTAATTTATGACATTGCCAGCCAGGCCCATATTCATCTAGACCATGTGAGACTCCTTCCTTTTTATTTATTTAAGTAAACCTAATTGACGCTAATTGTCACAAAACATTGTGCATATGTGTTATTAGAAGACATAACTTAGAGAAGATATAACTTATTAGAAAACATACTTAATTTCACATATTTTGCCGCTAATTACTTTGAGAGTTTAAATAAAAAAAACCCCAGCCTTTAAATATTACATCTACTTCTGTATGAATATTATACTTCTCTGTATGTACAGGAGGCAGTTTATTCACAGACAGGTCCCATTGCATATATATAAATACTGCCTGAAAGCCTTGTTACTGGGAATCTTCAAGCAGACTTTTATAAATGCAGCAGTTTTCCAGCATGGGATCAGCACCATAGCAATCCCTTTCTGCCTGTGGTAATTCACAGCACAGTGGAACAGCTGCCAGGAGAGCAGAGCATGTTGCCTTTAGCTGCTGGTTAGTGTGTGTGGGAGAGAGTTTAACTCCCCAACATGGCCAGCCATGCTCAAAGCTGTGTTGGGAAAGGTGCTCTCTGTTTATGTCTTTTCTGGCTCACGACCAAGGGAATTAGGAAGACTTTTATTTGCCTGGAACAGTGGATAATGAATCCTGAAGAACGGCAGAGTCCTACTCCATTTTTCTTTTATGCTGGTATTTTAGCTACCTTCTGAATTGCTTGTTGGTACATCAAAAAGAATGTTTCATCACCAATGCTGTGTCTGCCTTTATCTGGAAAATGAAACTTGCAAGACACTGTAAGGAGTTTCTAAGGTCTACAGTTACATATATACACATATACTTAGCGTATTGCACCCAGTGCTTCCAATGGAGGTAGTATGAAAAGTTACCACTTCAAAGTAAAGCACTTCCAGATTTATCTCTGCGTTTACACCATTAACATAATCCTCAGTTACAGCATTACCTGTGATCACAGTGTTTTATGCAGTAAGGATAAGAGAGCCTTTCTTCATTTTTCTGTAGGTAAAATGAGGCATCCCTGGTTTGTTCAGTTAGTGGTTAGTTGACTGTTTTAAATTTTTGTTAACAGTATGTACCCTTGGGCTTTATTTTTAATACAGACTATTTATAATTTGCATTTAATGCATTCATGTTGTTTCACCTGATATCTCAGTTTTTGCTGTTTTTGCCCAAGGAAACTGTTTATTCAATTTAGAAGCAGGGAACAGAAACTTAGAAAATGCAGCGTCAAAGCTGTTCACTGTCTTTGTTCAAGCTGGAGTATTTGTTCTTATTCCCCACCTCTCAACCCATAATACACAGTGTATAAACCCCATTGACTTTGGCTGCAGTTGTGACTTACAAAAATGCCAACTGCCTGGCCTGAAATGCCTTGTAACAGGGGTGGGAGGCATGGAAAATGAGTGATGCATCTTTATTGTCCAGATGTTTAAAATTTGGTTGCTGGTATTGCATGGAAACTTTGGGACAGAAGCAGGGAGAGAATTCAGTTCTTCAGAGCCTTTCAGATAATCAATGCTTGTTAGTGTGCTAGTCTGCTGGCTCCCAACATGACAACCAGATTCTGAAGAGAACAGGCAGAACCTTACCCCCATTTTCTTCCCACTCCATTCCTAGAGCCCTGCCCACGTTATGCGCTGGGAGGGTCCCATGGAAAATATGCAATGTGATCATGTAACTGGAGACCATACAGAGAAGTATAAACACAAGGAAAGCAGATTAGGGCAGCATTAGCATTTTATTCTATTGAATGTTGATCTTGGTACCCTCCTCTCACCTCCCCTTTTTTTCTTTTTCTTTTTTTTTTTTTTTTTATTAATGGATGGGTTATATCATTTTAATTAAAATTTAAAAAATCCTCTCTGAATACTTGCTTCCAGCCTCCATCATCATCAGTGAAGAATAATTGACAGTGCAGCATCTCTAGAGTGTTCAAATCACTTGAACTGGCAATAACTCGCAGTAATAACAGGGTATTAGCCTCCTTGATAATCAAATGGCCTTTGCTAATGCAAGGATAAAGATACTTTCTCCACTAATGGATGAGATAGGCTTTTGCTCGCAACATTTGCTGGGTGTCTTAAGACTCGAGGTGAATGTAATGGACTGGTGCCTTTAAATGCATCTGTTCTCCTATATAAAGTCACCGTCTTGTTTTGCCTGGGGCTCTTTTCAGCCACTTACCCTCTGTCTTAGTTGGAATTACAGGGTAGGGTAAAGTTTAAACCTGCAGAGAGGTTTCAACAATCTCAGCATTTGTTACACAAACCACATATTTTGGAGGATGAGGTTTGGAGGTTGCCAGCCCCATTTCACAGTCAGATGCTAAACTAAGTCTCAGCAATATTACATGAAGCACATTGTAGTAATGCAGCACTTAATCTTGGGAGAAAAGTTTCTGAAGTGTAGTCACCTCTTTCTGATACTGCGACTGATGACCAGCAGAGGGCAAAAAAAGCTAATAAAGGTTTTCGTTAGGAATGGTGTGTTTTACTAGCATAAAAGCATCTAATAGAAGTGCTCTGTCAGTCCCACAGTGATCTCCTTGAGAGCCTGCAAATACATACAAGTTCCCTCTCTTACGCACGCCTGCCCCCATTCCTTTTTGTTTTAAAGATTGTCTCCTTTGGCTTTTTGCATTTATCTCAATTATGCCAGACCATTAGGACTCAATTTACCAAGGAAGATAAGATGCTTTCTGAATGACATGCAACCTATTCTGGGTTAAGAAGGTCAAGCAAGATTACTTTCTTTTTTCATCTTGCAATTAATAATAGCTAGGCAGAGCATTAGATCAGGGGAGCACATTTTCCATTTTTAGAGAGAGAGAAACAGACACATACACACAGGTTATTACATCTTGAAGTTTTAAAATAATCTGTCATATGAAAAGAGTCAGTATTTTTCCCTCCTAAAGTGTCAGCCTGATTTTCTCAGTTGTCAGGAAAGATCCATGGAAAACTAACAGAAACTCAAACATTTCCATCAGTGTTCATAGAGGTTTTGTTTGTTTGTTTTAACCTGTAAGAACCTGTCCTTCAGGACATGGTCAAGTGGTCAGGGAAATGTTGGGATGAAGGTTGGACTTGATGATCCTAGAGGTCTTTTCCAGCCTAAATGATTCTAAAAGGCAAAACAAGATGGGATTCTGTGTTTATAAATAAGCATTACAGGAAGATTTACTTCAGCTCTGTTAGCTGTTGTACATGGGTTTAAATTGTAGATTTGAGGTATTGGGATCCTCTCAAAGTCCCATAAATATAAGTGGAGCACAACTGGACTGCTGGGACTGATGGCAAAACTTGACCCAAAAGATGCACTCAGAGAAATGCATTTCTGGTCTTCCATCATTTCTGTCTCGTGGGATGTGAAGAGTTATTTGGTGGGGGTAAAAAAAGGGTTAAACTGTATTTATTAAAGCAGATACAGTTTGGAACTTTGTTGGAAGGGATGCTAATTGTATTGATTTAGTATATGTAAACTATAAGGTTGTCAAATTACATAAGAATTCTAGCAAGCCTCTCCCAGTGTTGCATGCTTCCTGTGTAATTACTGCTGTTTACAGTGAGGGATGGTACTGGCTTGCACATAATGAAAAATTATAGTTTCACGATGTCAAAATAAAAAGGGACAAAGCTTGTAATACGGTCTGTTGCCTTTAACCATTTTTTATACTACTTGATGTTTAATCTGACATGTTAAATTCTCCTGATAAGTACATTTGTTTTTTGTTTTTCTTTTTCTCCCTACCTACCCCATTTACTTCCAGGCTAGATCTTTCAGTAAGAAAGTTCCTGTGAAGGCATATCCTGCTTTTTACTGTACGGTGGGTGTGACATCATGCACTCTTTAAGTGATGGTGCTAATGCTAATGTGTTTGTGAAGAGTAGAGTATCAAATTAAGCATGGTTAACTAATGCTTCATGTGTCTAATCTGGGAGGATATGATACCTAAAACTTGTGAAAATCATAATGTTTGCCTGACTGTGGAACCTCATAGTTTTGATCAACACTTCTAATCCTTCTTCTCTAATTACATCATATCGCCCAAGATGTCTGTATATTCACAGACCATTGCGCTGATGCAGATGCCCTAAATCTTGCTTATTTTTTAATTTGTGGTTTGATCTAGTAGAAGATGATGCTTCTCTTCACAAACCCTGCCTTTTTTATATCCTTTGAATGTGATAGTTACGCTACCACATAATAAAAGAGGCAAACTGTCAAGCCTTTTTGCAGTGCCTCATTCGGTTTAATGTATTGCTTTTTAAACTGAATGCCCAATTATTTGTGTGCACCATATGGACTAAGCTTTTTCCTTCTTTTCTAGGTCGCTTTAGATGATTATTTATATAGTATGCAAAAAGTGGACTTCAATATATTTCATCCAAGCTTACAAAGGAAGAGTACGTTATTACCACTGTATTTATATATTAGATCTTGGAAAAAAACATATTAAAGTTTTTGGGTATTTTTACTATGAGTCCTGAGTTTTTTCTTTAATGTCTTAACTTGATAGAATCGTTAAGTCTCTTAACTTTACAGTTCTGCAAAGTGCGGTACACGGGAAGCAGCAGATGCACATGAACTGGAGCTGTCAGCTCGCTGGCAGTAGTTAGGTTTGTTCTTGGAATATTAGGCTGATATCTCTGCTTCATATGTCTGCCAAGTCATATGTCTGTGTCTGAGACTGCTTTTCTTATCTTTTCTCTAATAACAGCAATATGATAGAATTCTTTTTGGACAGATCTTGTGTTAATGGATAGTTCTGACAGTTCTGACGCTTTACTGAGAACAAAAAAAAAGGCCGCTTGCTTTGTGCCCAAAAGCAGCTACAAGAAATGCCCCATAAATCAGCTAAGCAATTCTGTTCAGTGCAAGGAGCAGACTTCTTGCAAGTACTAGTGATGCTTCGTAGTTGGAAGAATGAGCACATATATTTGAATGCAAGAAAACTGTCAGGAAAAGCTTCAGCTACTTTAATTATGTAGTGTTTATGTAGAATTTCTGAATGGTGAAAGAGAACTGTAGTACGGAAATTATTTAGTGCGTGTTCAGATTGAGCATTGAAGTGACTGTAGGTAGTGGGAGGATAGCTTTACAGCATGGAAAGACAACCCTGATACAGTTTTTATCTCCAGCTCAGCCAGACGCTTTTTCACTCTGTTCTGAGCTGTCTTCCTGCTGGCCTCTCGTCTCTGTGATGTTGCCCACAGCTGTCATTGCAGCGTGGGTTCGACAGCCCCTTTGTTTATATTCATCACGTGTCTCAGGACACCCTCCTACGTGGCTTTCCTGGATTCCTTTTGTTTAGTACTGTGAAGAAACATATTCCTGAATGTTCCAGGTCATTTTAGTCCTCCCTCTCTGTAAAGATACGGCTCTGGTTTTTTTGGTGAGAAATTACTGGGACCTTTATGCTCAGCATTTCTTAGGATCAAGGTAAATATTTGTATTTGATTTGTTGTTTGGTAAAATAATAGATCCATCTCAATGCAATTGCACAAATCCGGTAGTTTATTCTGGTGTCATACAAAATAACTGCTTTTCCCAAGATTTTTTTTTTTTAATCGGGGTTAATCTCCCCAGATACTTGGTTGTATAACAGCCCCCTGTGTTCTACTGGAAAATGCTACATAATTAAATTCTGAGAACAAGATTCATGGCTTTTTTAATCACAGAATCTGCCAGTGTGGTAGAAAACTTGGGAACCTAGCATTAAATCTTCATTTGGTGATTTTATTTTACATGTTCAAAGTCAGTTTGTGATACAGATCTTGGTTAATTCTGCAGTTCTTACTCCTGAGTAAGACATTTCTCTTTGTATTTGTTCAGCGTAGGATCTTGGCTTAAGTATTACTAGATAGGTAATAATCAAGGTTGCTAAGAACCTAGAAAAATCCGACTATACTGGATTGGGAGTATACTAGTTATTTTCTAAAAGTATAATCTTAACAGGCTCTGTCCACTTCTCAAGTCAGCTGCTGTATCTTACCATTGGTGTTCTTGAATGTGGCAAAGAGGTCTGCTGAAAAGAAAACGTTTCCTTCCTATGCAGGCACTGCAGCTCTTCCTGCCAAGCGAAGAGCAAAGGCTTAGGCACTGTTGCTGCTACCAGGCCAGCTGCGCGTTCACTCTGTTTATTTTATGTTCTGGAGAAAGCGTTACAAATGTCTCTTTCTGTAGTTGCTCCTTGTTTTGTTCCGAGCGTTCTGAGTCAGGACACTAGAGGCAGCCCTGCCTTGTCCTCTCAAAAGGAATCACTCTCCTGTGAAGTTAACTTTTGGCAGGAGAGCAGTACAGTAAGGAGGAAGAGAAGGGAAACCGCAGCATCACCAGTACTTCGAGTTGCTATAGTGGTATCTTGCTTCCAGGCCCCGAGGCCACTGCTTTGCTTCGGTGTTGATGTGGAACAAATCTGACAACGTGCTTACAAAGGCATCAGTGGAAGCGCTGATTTGTTCTAGTGTAGAAAAGAAGCCATGTGATGTAGCAAATGGTGAGAGGAACTTATCCGTGAATTAGTATATAGAATAAATAAATTGAAGTTATGACTTCAGTCACAAGATAGTTTTGAGTGACCTCGGAAAGTAAAACAGCCCTTTGAATTGCAAATGACTGGAGGCTGCTTGAGTAAGCAATCTATTTCTCTGTTATATCCTTTGGGAACATCTCTCTTGGATGTTCATGCCTGATTCTGCCCGTAGGGATGATGTCATGAATGGAGGCATTAAATACCTGTCAAACAAAGTAGCCTTAATTTGTCTGCTTTCACTTAGTATAAACTTTCATTTTTCAATAGCAATTGGTGCCATATAGGATATCCCATTCATCAGTTCTGATAATTTACAATTCTGCAGCCTACAAAACTTGTCCTTTTTCTCCTTTTTGTTGTTGATTTTGGTTTGGGTTTTTTGTGTTTTTTTTTAATTGGATCTGACAAAATATTTTCTCAGATTGCTGCTAACCTACTGGTCGTTCCTTTCAGAAAAGCAACCAGCACATCTGTTGTTAGCTCCTGATTACGTGTTTGAAAATATTTCCATGTCTAGGTAGCCTGGTCCATAAAAAGCAGCAGTCCAACAGGTATCCTCCTCAGTGACGTTACATGTTTGGTGTATCTTTGATCTTTATGGTCTTGCTTGCCTTTGGTTAACCACAGAATTTTAGCTTCATCTTTCTCTGCAGAGGGGTTCACTGGAGCCTGCTTCAGAGTCTCTTCCCACTTAGACTTGCAGGTTTAAGCTAGCAAAATGTAAGAATTGTACTAGTCCTGTAACAGATTGTGTTTTGTCCATGGCAGGTGACAGCTGTGGGATCAGAAGTCCTGGATGAATGGAAACACATCACACATCACTTGCCTAGTGGTTTTGCAGTTTAATTGGTTTCCCAGTTAGCCATATAATAGCCTTAGTAAAAGCAAACTAAAGAAAAGATTAATTTTCAAGGAAAAATTGAAAAAATCTGTCATCACTTTTGAGAAATGCATCCCCTAGATTGTCCCCGTTTCCCTCTCAGTTATCTGAATATCTGCATCTTATTTTGGTGCTCTCGAGCGCCAAAACATTCAGCAGTACCAGAACATGCTTTCTAGCCATAAACATAGAACTGCTGTACTGCAGAAGGGGAGGGCCATGCACTTTTATCTTTGCATTTTTCAAAAACAATTTGTCTTTGTGTTTTTCAAAGGAAGATACAAGAGGAACCATTTAGATTTAGTAGTCTGCCAAAATAGCGAGGGTTCTTTTTTTCTTACTGATGCCAGGTTAAGAAGTACAAAGGTTTAGTTATAAAAGGATTTTGAAGGACATAGAGTGTTATGCTGAATGTTCTCAGAAAATGTTTTCCGTTGTTTGCTGATAGCAGTTGTGTGTTCTCAGAATGTTTGCCTTTCTGTCTCAAAACATCTCCATCTTTTTTTCAGCTTTCATGAATCTTGCTCTAAGTCTACAGATTATTTTTTTTTAAGTGTGGCTGACCCTCAAGCACTTTGAATCCATTGAAACTGATCCAGTAACAAATTGTGATAAATGACATCTGCAGATACATACATCAGGACAAAACCTACAAGCAGTCCTTTATGCTTCAGGCTATACATTGATTGGTATTTGTCTTTATAGACTGGCAACGATGCAGATAATCATTCACTGTTTTGTGTTCTGAGCTGAAGCCAATGGTGTTTAGCATTCTGCTCCAGTAGGGGCAAGTTATATGTTCAGTGAGCTAATTTATGGATATTTTAGATTCCCTGTTCTAGGATAGGCCTCTCTGTATCTGCATGAAGTCACAAAGACAGGATAGATGTCCATTTCTGTTGTGTGGTTAAAAAGGCTGGGAATCTTCAAAGGAGGGTGCTGGTTTTCTTTCTTCATGCTAGAGGGGAGACTTCTGAAACCTTAAATTGTGCCATTTTAAGTGGTTGAGGGGGTTTTGTCAAGTTAGCAGCAGAAGACAACTTGCAGGTGGTAGCTGGAAGTGGTATAACCTGCCGTAAGGTCCAGGAGCAGCTACCCAAGCACTGCTCTCTGCAGCCGAGGATTATTTTGCTCTGTGCATCTTAGGCTGAGCACACTCCCTTCTTACTCAAGGCTGTTCAAACTTTCTATTTTATTAATCTGAAGACTCCAAAGGAATTAAAAAAAAAAAAAGAGTAAAGCTCCAACTGTCAGTCACTATCCAGAAGGCTGGAATTTGCCTAAAACCAGAAATCCTTCTGGGTTTTTAAAATGTACATAATGCACAAAATCTACAGCTTATTTCAAGTTGCAACTAGGCAGTGTGCAACAAGACAGGGCATTTTTGTTAGTTTAGCTCTAACTGATTTGTCCTTTTACTAAATTAGCTCAGTTGTAGTTCATCGGCCTAAATATGTTTTTTTCTTTAAGCACCGTATGAATCGGTGCGTCCACTTAGCCTTCGTATTCACTGACAGCTTGCTCTAATAGGTTGAAAGGTTTCCTTTTCCCTGCGAGCCACAAATGCATGTCTTCTGTTTGCTTTTCCCTGTGGGCAGTATCTTAGCAGGAGTAAATCGGGTCAATTGGGCATACGGATCTGTTATGCAAACATCTTGATGATTTCACTCAGATACTCAGTACAGCATCATAAAAATAGCGCCGAAAGGGACCCTGGGAAGTAATTAAAGCACCAGTCCATCTATTAGCAGAATCAACTGGAGTTGTAGCATCCAGTTGCCCATTTTATGGATGAAAGTTACATATAAATGGATTACGTTATGCATTAAATAATGGGATTTTTAAATTATCATTGTCAGCAATTTGGAATTTATAATTTTTTATAGGTTAGGAAGATGGCAGAAAGGACTCAAAATTGTTGCTTTCAGTTTTCAAGGATTTACAGCTATTCTCCAGGATTATTTTAAAGCCAGGTAAGGGATGTTTTAAATCATATTGGGTTGTCAGTGGAGCAAGGAGGGCAGTCCATCCACGGGTGACTCTCAGTCACACAGTGACTGTCATCATGTCGCTGCCCACTACTGCTTGATCTTTAATCTGTGCCAGCAAGAGAGGGGCTGTAATAGAGAGGAGACATTTTGTATGCTGATCCATCCTGAATGGCTTTCTACATCAGAATCACAGTGCTCTGGGAATCAAACCCTAAATGTTTGGGCTAGGATGGGGAGATTGTTTTGACCTCTCTCACTCTCTAGTTTTTTAAAAAACCAAACCCCTCAAACTCTTAAAAATGCAGAGCGCATACCTAGTTTTGCCAGAATGTAGCTAGATGCTGTTCATTGACATATTACTGCATATAGTCAGGGAAGGCTGAAGCGTGAAAGCTTAGATTTTGTAATTTCACACCTTCTTTAGTTACCCCTGGCAGAGCAAAACATTGTGGTCTAGGACATCCGTGCCTATTTAGATTACCATGCTTAAATAAGCGTAAAATTAAATGAAGGGGAAAGAAAAATAGTTAAGATATAACTCTTGGGCTTCAGTGTCAGAAAGACCACATTCCTTCAACGAAGTCTTTGCATGAGGCATTCTGGTTTAGCAGTGTAGTCTCTGTTCTAACCAAAATGCCCAAGCAAAGGCTGGCTGCTTTTTTTACTCTGTAAAATCTAGAGATTCCCAGATTCAGTCAGACTCCCCCAGATATTTTCACTCTTAGATAAAAAAAAAAACCAAACAACAAACCAGCACCCCCCTCTCTCCCTCCCCCCCAGCTCCATAGGAGCGCTGGGCCAATGGTGGACATGTGAAAGGGGCTTCACAGCAGATGCAGCATTTGGAAATGAGAGGTCTGGCCTGTAGCTGCAGGAGCTGGATGAAATCTGCCTGCCTGCAAATACTGCTTTTTGTGTAGCATAAATGAAGGACGTGAGCCACTAATGTGACACAGAGGAATTTACTTCCTAAATCTAAAATCACAGTGCAAGTAACTGCTCCCCAACAGCTGCCCCTAATCTTTACAGACCCTTATCTTTCAGATTCTTGAGGTGCCGTATTTCTGGGCAGGGTCAGAGCTGTCCCAGTTTGGGTAGTTTGATATTTCTCTTATCACCACATCATAGAGGCTCTGGATGTATCGTGTCCTTCCACCAAGGCCTCTGGGGCCCCTTGTCAAGCCAAGGACAGAACAGCATGGCTGGGCTTTCACAGAATACAGCCCTGGCTGTGGTCCTTCGCTGGCATCCAAGGAACATAGACCCCAACCGATCTTCCCTCCAGCTTGTAGCACTTTCAAGGCCCCCTTACACAGAAGGGTGCCTTATCCTCCCAGGATATGGCTCACCTGAAACTATCTGAAGTGTAAATAGGCTGCTCTGTGTGACTCAGCTTTTTCCATGGGAGTTATTTCACAATGCAGCACAGGATTCACAATGCATTGGGAGAGAGGTGAGGGGGACTGTGGCCATACAGGCCCAGTGGTTGTATTTGTCACCTCTGAGAGGACAACAACAAGCTCTAGCATTCATGCTCCTGAGACTGGGAACGAGGTATTTTTGTGCCGTTAAGATGGGAATTTGAGCCTCGGTCCATTGTGACGCTTCATTGCAAACCATTCCTAGAGGGATGGTGGTCTGAAACTCCTTCCCTGCCAGCCCACAACCAGACACTACTACCATTGCCTAAAAATCATCAGAGATTCAAATGCAGTATAACATCTGTTTATTATCTTCTAATGTCAGGAGATGTAAAAGCACCCTGAAGATTTGTCCACCCACACTTTCTTAATTGAGCTATTGCTTGTTGCTGACGAAGCTGAACACAGGAGTTCGTCCTCTTAAACCATAGCTCTGACTAGGGCAGTTTAAGGATGGAATTCCAAATTTTGGCGAATGGTTGATTCAGTGATGAACATGGGACGCAGCTCCTTTCAGTGTTTTGTAGAACCCTCCATCAAGCCCGATTAAGATGATTTGTATACTTAACAAATCCAAGTGTCTAAAATTTTAGTAATGTTATGTGCTTTGAACTGCAAAAATGCTATGCCTTTATGGCACTTGGAAAGCCGAAAAGTACAAAACTTAGCACCTATTGAAGATTTTGCATTAAAAAAATCTACTTTACTAGATTAATTTCTAATAAAGAGTAGAGAAGCATCTTTTGCTTTCAACAGCGCAAGTATAGAATTCAGCATTTTGGATTATTTACTGAAAGCTAAAGTTAAATATGACATGAATATTTGCCAGGACAGAACAAGACACATCTGTCCCTAGGATATGAAGAGTTATTTCTGGTTCTGCTTCTGAGCCCTTTCTTCTCAGGCGCTTGGCTAGCAGTTTGGCTCTGGAAACTGAGGAAAAAGAATGGTACTTGGAGGAGAACTGGGTTTAGCAATGAAAATGGGACTAACACCAAATAAATAAAAGGTTGTTCTGTGTTTATATGAATTTCTATGATAAACATCATTTCTAGGGAAAGGCCACGCTTCTTGTGGCTACTTTGCCAAATTCTTTCATATCTTAGGTGCACAATGAGCCCAGCTTCTTGGTTGTGATGAATCCTCGTCATATGAAACCTCGGAGAACAAATGATGGATTTTGTTACATTTCCCTCAGCCAGTCAGAAATTGCCCTCAAGTAGTTCCAAAAAGATTTTCTATACACAGATGGTGAGCAGAAATCCTTACTGTGTCAAAACCAGTGATCCCTTTCTGCCAGAGAAGTGATCCCTCAGAAAATGAGCTTGGCTTAGGCCTTCCTGGCTCTGGCTAGTAACAACAGATGAGAAGGCTGAGGTCCTCAGCGACTTTTTTGCCTCAGTTTTTACTGGCAATCTCTCTCCACACAGCTCTCAAGTTGATGGTCCACGAGACAGGGACCAGGGAGACAAAATCCCTCCCACTGTAAATGAGGACAAGGTTTGTGACTATCTGAGGAACCTTAACACACACAAGTCCATGGGACCTGATGAGATGCATCCCAGAGTCCAGAGGGAATTGGCTGATGCAGTTGCCAGGACACTCTCCATAATAGCTGAAAAGTCCTGGCAATCAGGTGCGTTGCCGTCTGTCTTGATCTCACTTCAAAAATAACCCATCAATTTGCAGTTTAGCTTTTCAGGTAGGTTAAAATGTTAAACTCTGGTAATCGTTGTACATGGACAGCGCTCAACCAAAAACGGAGACAAAAACTACAGATAACCATCTGCATTCACATTCACATCTTGGGGCTGAATTTATGGAACGCACCCAAGCAATTTTAACCCAGAGAGGTTGGGAATCAATCTGATTGAATTTGAGCTCCCAGGTTTGGTTTCTATTGTATGTGCACAGATGTTGGCTCTCATAATAATACATCCGTGCGAGCTATTACAGTGTATGTTATCTTACTGCAACTCTCAAAACCTTTGCCACAAAATTTTTCTAGAGATCTCTAACAGCCAGAAATTCATGTTACTAACATGAACTTGACAACATATTTTAAAATTATATAAAGTTACAGGTGGTCATGTTTTACTGGACATCTTGTTTATAATACATAAAGTAGACAAATGTTGTGCTTTTACACAGAAGAAAAAAAAAAAGCCCATACATTTACATGTTTTTGTTTTAAAAGGGAAATGCTTAAAGCCAATTACTGAATTATGTTCTTTTGACCACCTCTTCTCATTCATGTTACATGGAAAGTAAAAACCATAATATATCAATTTTACAAGTGTTAAATGCAATTCCATAAAAGTGGTGTGAGAATCTTCATTTGTCACTGGACTGTTTCCATTGCAACCATGGTCGGTTTGCTACTAACAATTTTTTTTTCTCCTATGCCAAGAATAAAATTCTAACACCATGTTGACCCAACCAAAGGTAAAACACACGTTGATCTGAGTTCTGTTTAGAGAACCGAGGTGTTCAGAAATGATTAACAGCAAGTTTCAGCAGTTCATCTTTGGCTCTAGTCAGCTGCTTACTTGGCTGTGGTGGGTGTGCCAAGAACTGCTCAAAGCTCAGCAAGTAGGTGTCATAATTTTCCAAATACAAACTATACTCTTAGGTGTGCAACTATGCTCAAGGTGTGCACTATACTCTGGATCCTATAGAATGAATAGAAAAAGATGTTAATCATATATGTTTATAGATAATGTATCATTTAATTTATTTTGAATGAATGAATCATTCAATCATTGAAGAATGAAACTTCAAAGAATAAATACATTGACACATTATGTTCTGAAGGTGAAAAAGGAGTTAGACAAATTTAGGGATCCATTATCAGCTGGTGTCTGTTAAGGAACATATTAATTGCAATGTGTATCATGTGAAGCCCACATTCCTCCCTTCTCCCCCAAAAGAAGACTTATTAGAAGCTCAGTTAATGAGATAAATACATAATTGCTCTATTTTTACTTGTTTTGCAGGCTCCACTAGTGGTCACTGTTGGGGACAGGGCACAAAGGGTGCCACACACCACTTCCTACCACTCCTGCTGAGTTTCAAGAACAGAGTGGTCTCTTTTGAGTGTTACAGAGCTTTCATTTGTTGTTTGTTTTTTTTTTTCTTTTATTTTTCTCTACAACAAGATGAAGAAGTGATAAAGAAAACTCATATTTTGCAGAAATGTTCTAAAATAATACAATTAGTTGTTGACAGGCAACATATATGGGTCTACATCAGGACTTAAAAAGCTACCACAATATTATTTAGAGAAAGAAAAAGCATTAATAAAAAATGTTTTTCATGCATGCTCGGTTTTCTAGCTATTGCGCTTTTTTTTGGTATAGAATCCAAGCAGCTTGCTGTGGGTTTCTTGTCTTGGTGGGAGATTTGCTGTCCTTCACCAGGTGCTTTCTTCTTAGCACCATTCGTTCACCTTTTATCAGGGTCCACTGGAAGGGATCAGCTTTGTAACTTGCAGACGGGTTCAGCAGCCCTGCTTGCTTTGATTCTGTAGGAAATTCACTCGTGGAGCTGGGAGTATATGTGAACGGATGTTAGGGGTCTTTTACAGCTGTCCATGTCACCTGTCACACCCCCACACGGAAGCTGTTGAATGTGCCCCATGTCCAGAAGCTCCACCTGTCACAACAGTGAAAGACCACCATTCCTTCATTGATGTCCTTCAGTAAACCCTGAGGGCAGCATTCGGCTCGGGCTGAACGCCGAGTGGATTTGAGAGGAGAAGTAGACGGCCAGGCTGCTGTGCTGTAGGGTAGGAGACACGCGTGCTCAGCCCTCCGTGTTCTGCTCCCTTGCCCACGTTGCTCTCCCACAGCGGGAGAGACCCAGCTCAGCAACGTGGCTCTTGCCTCTCAGTGTCCCTGTCTGAGCTGGGATAAAACGCTCAGATGAAGTTCAGAAACTTCACTGGGTTCATTATTACCACTGGAAAGCCCCACTGCCTAACTACTCTTTTTTTTTTTTTTTTTTCCAGAAAAGGCAGCCGCATCATTGCCCAATAATGTGACATGTGGAAAACGAAACCCTGCCGTATTGCATGTATGCGAAATTTTCTTTTTAAAAACGCCCCTTGGGCCGTTTTCCAGAGCAGAGGCTCTAGCACCGGAGCGGCACCACAGCCGTGCATGGCCCTGCCACCAGAACAGGGGAGCGGGGCCCCCTTCCCTCCTGCCCCCCAGCCACCCTCCACCTTGGGAGCACCCATCAGCGCCTGCAAGTCTTAGAAGGGCCGGGTTAGCTGCCGATCAGCCAGCTAGATTTGGAAAATACGCGTAGACACTAAAACTTACAACACAGAAGAGGGAAAGGGGCTCCTGTGTTTGCGACTCCTGCAGCACTTCTGGTGCGAGTTGTACCAGACCTGCCACGGCTTCTCCAAGCTGACGGGCAACTCTTCAAACCGAGACGTGTCGGTAAAAGGTTTATGTAGAAAGAGGCGACGAACACCGTGGCCATCCCTGTTCTGGGAGAGTGTGATGGGAGGGGCGGCCAAAGCACACGGACCGGGACAGTGCTCAACGAATGGAAATGTGTGTGTGTGTGTGTGTGGGGGGGCTTCACTGAAAAGCGAGGCCGGGTCTCTGCAAGGTGCCGCCCGTCGGTACGCACAGGAGCCCTCCCCGGCCCTCCTCCCGCGGGGCAGCCCCGGCCCCAGCGCCTCAGCGCCTCAGCCCCTCCCGCCGCCCGGCTCCTCCCAAGATG
>VZZY01014237.1:48354-62525 GCA_013400335.1 Eurystomus gularis | reverse complement strand
TCCCTCTCGCCTGGCCGGAGGCGCGGCGTGCCCGGCACCCGTCCCTCGGAAGGACGGCTCCTCACGGGAGACGGCGCGGAGCGGGTCTGCGGGGCAGCGGCCGTGCCACCGGCGTGGTCGCCGGTGAGGGAGGCGGCTGTTAGCGCCGGCTGTGACGTGAAGTGTCCGCGCAGGAGTTGTTGGTAGAGCCAAAGCGCCCTGCTATAGCCTCCGCCGGAGCTCAGTCGCTCCTTTGCCTGTCTTTGGGTTGCATTGACGAGAGCGGTTCCAGAAGCGTCACCGAGTCCTACCTCACGCTGTGTTGATGCTTGCTTGGCGGACACCACGTCTGAGGCTGCAACCTGCCCAACGGCCGAAGTTCAGGCAAGGTTGATGCAGTAGGCAAAGTGGGTCTAAAATCAAAGCCACAGCACTGGTATTGGTTTCAGAACTGAAATTGCTAATTCCTCTTTCTCTTCTGAAATAAAGAGAACTTAAATACTTTGCTTCCAAATTCTAAGACTTGCATATTGAATTATTTTAGGGATAGGTATCTGAAAGAAGGGAAGTGTTTGAAGATGGCAGTGTAGTCGGTGCTGAGATCCTGCAGGGTGTTTGCTCTGTGTGCAGTCGCCAACGTGCAGAAGGGGATTGGTTCTTTAGCTCAGAAGGCAAAGTTCTTGCTGTTAACCTATATAATCTAAGTACTGTTGGCTGACCAAGTGAGAAATAAGAATCTCTGTGTGGACAGATGTCATGTATATCAGCTCAGTTTGTTAAATAACGTTTTCCCAGGTGTTTTAGTGCTGTATTGCTTATGTTGAAAACAGCAGAGAAGTGAAGCGGTGTGAGCCAGAGTCTCACATTCTTGCTTCTGAATGCAAACCAACCGTGTACCTCTTGGAGAGTCTGTGAGTTTTGCCCTAGGTAGAAACCCACATAGAGGAAGTCCTTTGAATGCAAAATGAAAACCGGTGAGTAGAATTTTGCAACTGGCGAAGCTGGGTCAGTTTCCTCTGTTGTATCCCCTAGAAAGAGACAGAGTAGTTAGCCTCTTTTCACACAGAAGCAAGTGTTCATTAAATGCAGTGATGAAATCCTTCTTTAGCAAGAGCGGTGTTCTGTTCCCCTTAAACCATGGACTGAGACTCAGAGTATGTAATATCAGACTTAACTCTGGTATTACATACGTCCCTGGACTAACAGAAGATCTACCTGTAACATCCGGAGGCCCTTTAGTTTACAAAAACTGTCGGTAAAATGGTTGTTGCATTCAAATGGCATGGTGACTTTTAAGTTTCATCATTGTGGTTAGTGGACAGGGGAGGAATTCAGAGCAGTAAAGAGAGATGGAGCTGCAGTTTCAGGTGAGGCAAGGTGTGATGGAGCTTGGCACATCTCACTTACCTTGCTAAGAGTGAGCAATAAAGGCAGGGTACAAACACTGGTTTTGTTACACTTTCAGCATTTTTGGTGACTTGTCCTCACCAAAGAGTGCTAGAGGTGTTGAAAGCATAGGGTCAAAGCATGGCATGTCAGATGAGGAAGAACTAAAGTTTTTAATACTTGCACATGTAAATTTCTGAAAATGTATCTGTTAGCTAAAGTGTTATAAGTGGTGGCCAAGCAAACAAATGGCATGCAAGTTTTTGTTCTTAAAGGCCATTTCTTAGCAGATGATGTCAAGTAAGGAAACCGCAGCGTTAACAATGGATGCATTTCTTAGATGTTGGAAGGTATGAAAGTTAGTTAACTTCTTGGTGTTTTTTTTTTTTGTATTAAGAAATTAATCCTTATTCTCTACCACTTCAAGTTCTAAAGGTACATTTGTGACTTATTTCAAGCTCTGTTAATATGCAAGCTTACTTTTCCATTTATGTAATTTGAAAAAAAAAATATAGATGGGGCTTGTATATGTATATTTTACTATTTTCATGGATTAATTCAGTAATTTGATGGAAGAGTGATAATCTGGAGATTGTTCCGAAGGAGAACACATAAGGTGCAAAAATAGTCTTTTGAAATAGAACCACATTTTAAAAACTTTCTGCCTATGCAGCAAATGCAAAGTTTGCTGTTGTAGAATAACTTTCACCTTCATGATTTAGCAGCAGACTTGTTCTTAGTTGTGGGGGTGAAAAGCTACTCTGTAGGTAGGTGTGGTAGAATGATTTTACCATACTAAAGATTATTTTAGCATTGTCATAAGTGGTAAAATGTGATGACAACTGTGGTAGCAAGTAGAGTCCTGCAGATGTTGAGCCACATGAGTAGCCCTGTTGAAATGAAATAAATGAGTCTGCTCGCATGAGGAGTGGCTTGATTGAGAGTTGTAGGACAAAGATTCTCCTTTTCTGAAAATAAACATTGTACAGAAGTGTTAATGAACAGAAGAGTACTTCAAGTTTTTCAGACTGCCACTTTTATACTACATAGCAAATACGTACTCGTATGTTTAGTTTTTTAAAGCTGCATAAATAGGTGAGAGTGTAGCTGCCTTGGGTGTAATAATACTTTTTTTAAAAAAAACCTACTAGTGAATAATTTAGGGATTTTAAAAATTATTTGGGAGGGAGTAGTTTTCCTTTTTTCTTTGCGTCACTATGTTTTACAATAAAACAGTGTTAAGCGTATTTTATATGTAATATAGCAGAATTTTGGCAATTTGTATAAGTGTGAAAGAACAAAAAACAGTTGAAAGTTAAGAATTTCAGGTATAGGAATATTCTTTCTATATTCCCCCATTCCTGAATGTACTAAGATGACATGCAGTCAGTTGCTGTGTTGAGATGCAGTCTCTTGAGGAGTTGAACTGATTCACACAGACACAGGGGCATAGCTAGATAGTGACCTTATCTGATCTTCAGCAGCTTCAGCTTTCACTGGATACCTCTTGTGCCTCAAACATATAATCGAGAGGTAATTGTTTGCTTTTAAGTGCTTAGTGTTCCTTTTGCAGAAGGAAAAGTTACAGCATGTTCTTTGGCATTGCATTTCTAAAGTGTATGCATAACTTGTTAATGCAAATTAATATTAAAGAGTGTACAGTACACGCTGCTGCTCAGGTTGTCAGATAACATCTTTCTCAGAACAGCGAGCTGTGCAGGTGAAGTTCAGTGCAAACCTTTGTGCAGTTTTCGAAGTTCCATCTAGATCATGTCATCTGTGCTGCAGCCGTCAGGGCCTGAGAGCAAAGGAAAGTGGACTGTTGGATGAGAAGCACGTGGACCACGAGCCCCCGTGGTATTCTGGATGCTGTTTACTGCACTCAGAGGACTGGGTTGTGCTGAGCGCTCTAACGTCTGTACTGCAAGTGCTTTCCATATAACTTTAAAATGCGTCAAATACATCTGAGAAGCAGTAAAAGGGAAAAAGGCCAGTGAGTGCGTTTCCCAGGAAGGCCACCTACAGTAAGGTGCTGTGATTATGGGGTTCTTTCAGGAAATGACTCCTTTTTTTTTTTTTTTGACTCTTCTCCTTCTGCTTTAAATTTCTCCAGACTTAGCTGTCGATACGTGGTAACATACAATTTCTGAGACCGTGTACTTCTGTTCTGAAAGCTGTGTGTGATAGTGAATTATTTTTTTTCCCCCCCCCTCTCTTCCCTCTTCCCCCCCCCCAGTCAGCAGCATGGAGGCAAGTGAACTACCGTTTTAACACCCAGATTATGGCTGAAAAGCTGGTTATGTTGAAGACTGACAAATGGTATCGTTGCAAAGCTTTCCTTTTGGCTTTTGTCGATAACTGTCAGATGTCTGTTTTCTGGACCTTAATCATCCACTCACATGTCACCAGGTAGAAGCATTTGGTGTAATAAAGGGCTTATGTCCTTTGCTCAAGAAAGAGCAATTCAGCACTTGGCTTATGTATTTTAAATATTGCTGGATAAATACATTTTTAAATATTGCCGAGGGGTGGCAGTGACAGGTCCCTGACTGCAGCACTTCAGTGATGTCAAGCTTCCTGAAAATTGCAACATGTGGTTTATTTCCAAGTCCCCAAGCTGTGTTTCAGTTGCCTGTGAGCCCCTGGATTCTGCTGGCCTGGAGGTTTGCAGCCCAATGACATGCTGTGCGTGTGGTTACTGGGGCCGGAGACATTTTTTGGTACCAACTTGAGCAGCTTCTTTTGGGAGGTTTAAATGGTAGGAAAAAGATTCCCTGCAGCGAGCCACACTTGCCCTTAGTCTGTTCTTGCCGCTGAACTAGTGGTAGAAACCAGGGCAAGGTTTTGTGAAATTTAAGGAACCGAGTATGTCTGAATATTCTGTTTTTCCAACTATAATATTGAAAATATGCAGCAGCAGTGCTTTGTCTGACCCTGTGAGGCAGTGGCCAGCTGCCTGGCCTCTGGAAAGGATTTCTGTGGTATAGTATGAGGGTTGCCCCCTGAGGTGGAGATTTCTTAACTTAGGTCAATTGAGAGCAGCAGAAAGTTGAGGTGATTGCACCTGGTCAGAGAAAGAGATTGGGCGTTGTTACTTGGCTTGTGTCTTGTTTAGTTTTGTGGAAATGCTTCCACATCCTCAAATAGACTGGGCTGGTAAAAACCCCCTCTTCATCATGCCGTTTCTTTTCCAATAACAAGATAGCTGAATTAAAGGACACATGCATGTGAAAATAATAATGATATAATAAAAATGAAATAATGATGCTGTGGTTATGCTGTTGTGCTTGTAAATTGTGAGGCTGCATGGGAAAACTTTGTTTTAGAACATGACCAGCTAAAAGCAAAAGTTCTTTTGTGTTGCGGTTTAGGCAGTTAATGGCTCTTGCCTAGCTTTGAGTACTTGGTAACTGTCTGCATAGCTTGGTCATGCGTCAGTTACCTGTAGTCTAGGACTTGTCAGACTCTTAGTTAAATTCAGTAACTTCTCTCATAATGGTAATAAAAGTTAACTAAAGAAAACTTTACAACAGAAACCTTTTTTTTAAACACTGGCTGTTTTAAGTACCTGTGCATAGTAAAAAAGACATAACCCTGTGGGCAGAGCCAGGTGTGTCATAGATGTGCATTCACGAAGAAAGGGAAAATGAAATCCTGTGAACTTGAGGGAGCTCATTTGAACACATAGATGTTCTGGTAGCTCTCAAGTGCTAAACTGTGCAGGTGCTCTGAAATCTAGGAGGTGCTATTTTTAGTATACACTGGCATAAAAAAGATACATATTGGAAATCCTTCTGTAAATGTTCTCTACTTTTGCAGGCTAAATGCTGCAAGAAGCATGCTGGCACATATTATTTATTTCAGTCACTGAAGACCAAATCCTCTTTTTCACATGGACTGAGACACAGTCTAACTAGCCGTTAGCAAGCCACCTTCATATGTGCTCTAAATACAATAATCTATAATAACAAACCACACAGTCAATCTGGTTTTGGAGAACTGCTTTCAAGATGGATTTGGCAACAGTCCTTGTAGAACAGCTGTATCTGGGTCTGGTTTTTCTATACTAATGATGCTGTGTGTCCCCTTCCTGTAAGAATTAAAGAAGTCTCTCTATTTCAGGATTTAAAAGGTATGTTGATGCTGTGGATTCTCTTCCTTGTGCTGGGTTGGCAAAACATAAGGCAGGCTCTAGCTTGCTCCAAAGTCGGTTAGATCCTTTTAATGTTTTGGTTTTTTTTTTTTTCCAATGTTCCTCACCCAATATCCAGTTAATATTAGGCATGGAAGTATTTGTATATCTCAAGTTACTTGCTAGTGTGGACGTCCAGAGGGGTGCCCTGGTAAGGGGGCTGTGGTCAGCCCAGCCGTTCTGTATCAGGTGGGAAGAGTGCACCCAGGGCCTGTCCAGGCAGCCTGGGTGGGAGGGGTAAGTCACTCCTGCCAAACTGGAAAACAACATTTGCTGGGAGAGACTCTTCGAACAGCTGAACAACTTGAGTAGGGGAACGTTAAATTGTAAACAGAAAAACATATTCCAGCATTTGGTATCACAACCTCGTTGAGTGCCTTTAGGCACTGGCCCACGCAGGGTTTGTCTGCTGGAGCTTCTCAAGCCAGAGCAGGGTCCCAGGCACATTTCTAAGGTGTTGGTCTGTTGCCTGATGTTCTTCTGGTAGCTTTTTAGCTACTCAGAACTGCAGAGAACTTCGGAAGGAACTTAAACTTTTTTGGGCTCAAGATCTGTGGGAGCTGGTTTTGAAACCATGTTCTGGTGTATATTCCAAGTGCTTTGGTTAAGATGAAAGATGCAGCTTGCTAGAGCCAGAGGCGAAGCTAACTGCTGCCACTGCTCTTAAATACGTGAAAATGGAAGGTTGAAATACTAGGGTATTTTCCGATGACAGCAAATATTTGATACAAATATTAGACTTTCTTCAGTTAATTGTTTATTAACTTAAAAGGGCACATGTGTTATATAATTTATAACTATATAGTTTATATATATATATAAAGACTGACAAAAACTCAACCTTTTTACTTATACCCATTTCAGCATGCTGACAGCGGCAGTGCCCATAGCTGCCTGGATCTTGCTCTCTGCCCTTTGACAGATGAGTTTGAGTCAAATTGGAAACACTGTTCATGGTCAGTCAGGCCTCTGTTCACCTCCGTTTGCAGAACTGAAGCTTTCAGGTTGTGTGGCTGTGGCCTTTTTTTTTTTTTTTTTTTAATTCTAGCCATTACCTGGTTTCCACATGCACATGCTCTTTCACATCTTGAAAGGCGTAAAGAATTTTCCCATCTAAATGGGAGCAGTTGGGCTGGCAGCACTGTGTTCCACAAGTGCTGTTCAGAGCTGTGTAAGCCTGTATCAGGGCTTGGGGAGCACTCAGCTGTCGGCAGACAGGTAAGGACATGGAGATGAAAGAGTTTGGGAAGTTGCTGCCTTTGCTCTAACCCCTGAGTACTAGGTGGGGGATGGACAACTGCGTGTTTCTTTTGAGCAGCAGCCCTGTCTCTATCATGCCAGGAGACAAAACCAGTATCAGTTACCATGGTTTACTATAAATAGAAGCCTGACAGTGGTAATAAGCAGCTGATTTCATTAAAAAGCTGCATCTCTTACAATACTTTTGCTCCTGGTGTCTGCAGTGAGGTCTCCTCTCTCCTAAGAGGCATTCAGGGACTTTTCCAGTGAAGCTGGAAAATACAACCACTTCCAGGTGGTCTAGGAGTAGATTGAGGCTCTCCTGATTATGTACTTCCCTGTGGTATGAACCCTTTATGAAAGATGGAAGCTCAAACAGTAGTGTTTTCTGTTACTGACAAGCAGGAAAAGGCAGTGGGAACGCTTTGGGACTCGGCAATTCTAGATTTCTCTCTGTAATGGATGCCACATGTTTCTGGCTTGGAGCAGGGTGCTGGCGTTACGGCGCGTGGCGTTATGGCCAAGGTGGTTCCTGTCGCCCTTCATGCCGGCTGGACTGCAGACTGGCTGAACTTGGCTGGTGGGGCAGCCTGCTTCCGCAGGCCTTGGTTTTCCTCTGGTCTCCTCTGTGATTATTTCGCATTACGACTCATTCAGGAGCTAGGCTTTCTGTTTACAAGCAGGTTAAATTGGTGTTCCCTTCCTGGCTGAGGTTTATTGTGTTAAATACCAAACCTGGTGAGAAGCTGATGTGCGGAACTCGGGTGGCTTTGCCTGCATACAGCAGCTCGGGCAGCACACTACCTGCCCAGCAGAGTGGCCTGGGTGCTGAAACAGCGTTGCTGTACTCTTGCTGTGCTGATACCTATGCTGCTTGGCAAAAGAGATAGTCTTTTGCTGAAAACAGCTCTCTGTACCCAAACTAGCTTCTGAGTGGGTTTGGGAATATAAGGTCATACATCTTGAAAGATCTACCTAGAAATGATCTTGGTCCCCAAAATGGAATTGGCCTTTCTAGGCATTCCTAGCTCTGTTGGATAGTGGCTATTGCAAATTTGAAGAGTAATGCACTTGCCAGGCAGGTTTGATAATAAGGGTTTTGTTGTTCATTTAGAATTATTTGCATTACACAGCTGGTCAATTGAAGTGCAACAGCAATCCTTCCTGGTAAGCTGGAAATCAGAGTATACTAAAATTAACTGTAATGTAGTGAAAGAATTACTAAACTGTAAGATGATAGGTAGTTAAAATAGAGATTTCTATGTTGTACCCTCAAGAAGAGTTTTAGTGGGACTAGAGTTGTGACACTCATTTGCAGGAGTTTAAAAACAAAAGCCAAGCAGATCTGTCTGGGTTATTATGGTAATTATAAGTTTATGATGACATCTGACTAGATAAATGCATGGATTTGCTTTTATGGTACATTTGGACATGTCTAAATGCTGGACTGAGAAAGAATCTGAAGGTTTCTAAAATACTGGCAGGTGAGAGTATTCACAGGTCTCACAGTATGAAGTAGCATGGTTGCTGTTAAGATATTGCCAGCATGGTTTCTGTGAGTCGGTGGCCGATGCCAGAACATTAACCAACAGGTTGAGACAAATTAAAGGTTAAGACTACTGGTTCATTCTGGATATACCAGTAAGGGAGTGAGTTAGCTCATCTGTTAGCTCATGCTGCAGCCATTGCTCCACAGGCTTGTGCAGTGCAGGAAGCTGTGTCTTCACAGGGGGAAGAAGAAATAAAAAATCACATTAATGTAGAAAACCTTACACTTAAAATCATAGAAGTGAGACCTGGGAGAGGTCCACAGTATCATCTTGCCTGCCAGTCTAGTGTTAATTGATGCATACGCTGTTTTCTGTATAACGTTTGGATGAAAGTGTTGCAAGCATCTTTGCTTCCTTAGCATAATCCAAAGCAACCTTGGTATTGCCACCACCCTTTTCCAGTGTTTTATTTGCTGCTTTTTTTGACTTTATTAAATGCCAATAATTAATAAGGGTGTGAAAAATGGTGCAAAGAGGCAACAGCATATGTCGGCTTAAGGAAAATGTAGTATTTTTGTATGTGTGTGTGTCTGTAAATCAAGTAGAAGTTTCTGTCCTGCTCTGGTACTTTTCCAGATGCTGCAGCTGTTAGGTGGTGAGTCGGACGTCTGTGCCCGACTGCAACACCATGTTAGTAAAAAATTAATCTGGATAAAGACTATGCTGAAGAAGTTCAGTGAGATCTTATTGCCTCCTTTGCTGCTGTCATCTCTACCTTCACTTCATCTCTTTAATCTCTTGGTCCTTCTTACTTCTTTGCAGTATCATGATGTAGCTTTTTGTCATTCTTGGTACTTGTATCTTTCAGGTATCATTGGGGTTCTCCTCTGCATCCTTACCAGCTGGTTACAGTAGTGATAGCAAGACAATTTGTCAAATACAATAGTTTTGGAAATACTTTTTGAATATAATTATTAGAGAACTGCTTGTTAGAAGGCTGTGTTTCTTTTTAGGTGGCAGTTGTTGCTTTATGTTTTAAGTAGCATCCAGGACAGCTAGCTCCAGTGCAGTACAGGCGCTTAGTTGTTACTGTCAGGTCAACTGTTAGCGGTGATAAAGACCTTTAGAAAGCATTTGTCATACTTGTATCTTCTCTCAACGTAGTATTTCTTGGGGTAAAATTTCTTTTAATTTCACTTAACTTCATGGTCAAGTTTATCTTTTTACTGTTTCATAAAAAATGGGTGAATAATGGAAATAGAGAATTAATATTTAAAACTGAAGTTCATTGTTACAGTTGTATTTAGCTGTAAAATATAGAATGGAATATTAATTCATAAATGGGTTAATGAATACTTAAAACTTCATTTTCCTCAATATTTTATTCTACATACAGAATGGTAGAAATAAGGTTTAATTAAACACCTCTCCTGGTATTTCTATATCATCTTTAATCCAGCTCTTCTTACTACCTTTATGGTCCTTGACATGTAGTGTTGACAGGTAGTGCTGACTTGTACATGAAGGCTTGGATACTGATTACAGGTAATCACATCTAAGTGCATAGAAAGGTTATTTTTACCAGCAAAGATGACACAGTGAAACATTTGGGACAAGTGACAATATCGTCCTTCTCTGTACGTGTTGAAGGAGGAGGCGTAGGAAGTGGAACTAGTGAGGCCAAAATAAGATTTTAAATTTATGCTGATTTCTCTTCTGACCTGTATCAGAAACTCAGGAGTAAATGATATGCATGTGTTTAGTTCAGCAATCTTCCGCGCTAAAACTGTTCTCAAAGCATTAGATATTGATACATTTCCTTAAAGAGGTCGCACTTCAAACATTTACACTGTGTTTTACTTGGCAGTGGTGCAAAAGGTCAAGTGTTGCTCTCAAGAGCAATAAATCTAATATTAATAGAGATTAGAATACTGTACTACAGCACTGACATGCTTTCATAGCGGAAAGCTTGTCCACCAAAAGCACTGATATTACCATTTTGGACAGAGCTTTAAATCAGAGGGATGTATGAGGGTTCTGGGTAGGTTAACTGTTTGTGTTTATTCAACTGTAAGTCACACTAGCATGTTTTCCTTGCATGGGCAAAGTGCAAGAGGAGAGATGAATGAGTCTGATGTGATAATATAACATATAACAATTATTTGAAACCTATTACTAAGAAAAAAATGTGTAACTATGTGCTAAATGACTGACTCTGCCTGATGAACGCTTTTTAAGGAGAGTGGTATTTTCCTCTGTAGAGCCAAAAGATGAGTCATCTCACAATCCAGTCATTTAAGTCACATTAAATATCTGGTCTGCAGATAGTCTTTGTCTGTTTTAGGTTTACAGTTTACTGGTTTCTGTCTTATAAAAGTTTTACTGATCTTCTGTACCTTTCATGTATGTGTAACTTGTGTGATTAACTATAATAAAACAAGATTCAGTTCTATTTCAACTCTCCATTCAGAGCCTTCGAGTTGTGGAGTCAGCCATGGTAAAACCTTTAACTTTTGCCATTTGTTAAGTGGCTTTAAACAGAAACTCCAATTGTGAAACGTGTTACCCTTAGGCAAGAAGGAAAATGCGTTACTTTGAATGTACGTGGTGGAACATAATTGCTGATGTTGTCTGTGTGTGCATATGCAGGTGCGAGGGCTCTGTACAGCTGCGTAATTATTTAGAAGTTTATTGGGTGGCAAGGTATAATGTGCTTTCATCTAGATCTGCTATTTCTACCTTTATTTATTCCTTTCGTATTCTTCCATTTCTGACTCTATTCCCTACATTTGCTTCACTGTAATAATATGTTATTTCATCTGTTCTAATGGTGTGATCAGATACTGTGGTTAATGACTTTTTAAAAATTGGACTTATGTTACTGAATCTGGCCTGGAAATACCCAGGATCAGCTGCTGCTTTAGGACTGGATGGGCCTCTGTGTGGTTAGTTCTGAGCTCTTGTACTTCTTCCAGCAGCTTAATTACACTTTATTTTTTCTTTAAAGCTGTCACCTTAACTGTGAATGTACATAGTAATGGATGTGCTGCCTGCAGCCCGATACCATGGCTCTGAGAAATCTAGACTGCCTGGTTTTATTAATGTGATGTGTTAATTGTAGTTTTTAACAACCTAATTCCTAATTGTAAAGGTCATGATAGATGAACTGGCAGTGATGGCAAGGCCCGTAGCATTCTCCTCCTGTGTAGGAGTGTTGAAGAAAAATAATGCTAAAAATTAGATAATTAACACTTGTTAGCAGGACACTGTGTACTGGAGAAGATTTGTTATTGCCCAGGTAGTGGAGCACTGCTGGTTCTGCTGTATTGTTGAAGAAACTTGGGAGTTCAGGTTGTGTCCCACTCCTGCACACCTTTTATGCTTGTTCTGCAGTCTAAAGGGAGTGCTGGTTGTGATGGTGGCACGCATGGAGCTGGGGCGAGGAAATGGTTTTGTGCTGAGCTGTGGGCGGTCTGCATCACTATGCCATAATAGCTTTTTTGCATCTCATTTCTCCCCTCTAGTACCTCTGTGTTATCTATGGTTCTGCTCTGTAGTGATCATGCCAGGGCTCATGTAGTAGTAGAAGACTTTTCTGGCAGTTTTGATTTAGATGTAACAGTCAGGATTGCCATCTTTTTAGTTGACTCCTTATGTCTGTCTTCAGCTACAGCTGTTCTTCTGTGCAATTTAGTCTGCCCTCTGTCAAGAGCAGAGCAAGCATATAAAATAATCATTCTTTTACGGCCTGGGAGATGGCTGGCTTGGTCACCAGGATACAGTTGCAGAAAGGAACAATTACATGGGAAGTGACGTGTCAGTGCGCAGCAACCCTAACAAAATTACTCCTGCTACAGTAGTCTGGAATATTAACTGCAGTAAATATGTGTTTTAGGTAAGTGAGTAACTTTTGAGTTCTTCAAAGGTTTCAGTAACATCTACATTTGCTCACTTGGACTGCTCTCACCAACAGGGTACAAAGGTAAAACTGGAGTGAAGCAGGGGAGCAAGATGATCTTGATATCCTGCTAACAGAATTTTTATTTCTGAAGAAGCTTCTTGTGAGTTGAAAGTAGAAATAACAGTGTCAAAGACAGTTCTGCATGTGGTAGAGGAGTTGAGGCTTTTTGTGTCATAAAATATTTTGTCACCTTTAAATAGCATATTACGCTACAGAGATGAAAGCCTTTGCCCGGCATCTTTGTCCTGAAATGGGCTTACTGAGAGTACATGTGTGAGAAAGAGGACAAACTGAAGGTATTGCAGCCTTTTGAGAGTTGAGGTTTATTTATTTGGAGAGGCTGCTAAGCACCACTCATGGTGCCAGCTCTGTGTAGCTCATTTTTCTTACAAGGTGATCGATTTATTTTTGTAGTGTTTTGACTACCTACAGTGTAGTCTGGACATGGAAAATAAATCTGGTGTTATGGACTGATGGTCCTTATAGACAAATGGAGTCATTATTGCATAAGGGCCCAGGGACCTTTGGGAGTTTGTATACAAGAAGTGTGGAACTCAAGTCAAAGGTGGTAAGTCTGAACAATATGTTTGAGGTTTTTGACTTCATGGCATCCATGAAATGAGACTATGTATAAGAAGCTCCCACTTTCCCCTTAAATGGAGCTCTCTAATCTGTCAGTTTGAAGCCCATGATTCTGTTTTATTCCTCAGTTGCTTTGGGAAAGATTTTGGGCATGTTTTCAGCAATTTGCCATCACTTGGGAATTACTTTGATCAGGTCTTGAGATCCTGCATCTTGAGGACAGTAGTCCAGTATCTGCTTTGTGCAGTGGCCTGCAGCAGAAACTTCAGAAGAAAGTTTTAGCTGGCAGAGAGGAGGATATTGCTGCTGAGTTGCAGGGTTATGATATGTTATCTTTTACAATGTGTCTGAATATGCTTTAAAAAAAGATTGTTGTAATTTTAAAATCCTGATAATTGGTAACCTTGCATAGCTTTTGGACTTGTGACATCTTGGGGTTAAAAGTTTCTTTGTGTGTTTGGACAGTATTGTAATTTAACATCTCTGTGGGCTGTGTGCTCCTGAAAAGAAGAGGTGCACTTCTCCTAACTTCAGCTCTTGTGACTTGGGGATGGCTTCTTTATTTTATATTCCTGGTTTTTTTGTGTGTGTTTTCTTTTTTCTTTTTTAGCATTTCATTATTATTTGTAATCATGATGCTTTCCAGGTAGTTTCTCATTATGCATATCAGAGTTTCCTTTCTCAGAAAAGGCTAATGAGGGTGAATGAGCATTAGTGTACATAAGATTTCAGGTGGATTTTAAATTTTCAGTTCTCTAAAATCTTAGGAGAAAAATGTCAGAGTGCTTATTTTTAAGTCTAAGTGTGGGAAAACAGAATTCATGCCTTGGAAAGGTGGAGTAATCAGTCAGTAGTCTGTGGCTTTTACTACCTTATTTGAGGCTGGTAGGTGAGAATTTGTTGTACCTTACAGAGAAAAGCTACAGTCTAGAAGGGATGCAATTATCTTGTTTTTCCTAATAGTCCTTAACTTGCCTGGAATTCTTGCTTTAAGTCCAATAAGGGATTATTTTCACAACAAGCTGAAAGCACAGTCTTCAGCACAAGTTCTGGTGTCATGTGTCTTGGTTTCAAGCCATGATGATGATTAAATGATCTTGGTTAGAGTTGTTTTCTATTAGGTTGTCCTAGAGAACAGTTAATTAAAACCTTTAGCCTTTTCTCCCGCTGTTTTCTTCTCCCAGTGACTTGTATTTTGAAAGCTTTCATGGTGACCTTGAGCCGAATTTGCTGTTTGTTGGCAGGGAGTGCAGAGCAAGGAGCTGTGGAGCAGGGAGTGCTTCCTACAGGTCGCTGTGACTTCACACCAAGGGCTTCCTTCACTGGAACTCATCAGTATGAT
>VZZY01014237.1:769-48349 GCA_013400335.1 Eurystomus gularis | reverse complement strand
GGGGGGGGGGGGGGGGGGATTCTTCCTTGTGGACTTGCAAAAGAATTTAACTTGCTGTAATTGGCAGATAATTCAGATAAAAGTGTAAGTGTAAGAGGTAGAGCATATTGATTTGTACCTGCAGAAAAGCGTATTCTTCTGGCCTGTCTCCTTTGTACTCTGCTGACTGATTTCCTTCCCCTCTTTACAGGGAATGTGGGATTACTAAATAACTTCAGACTGACCCTGTGACTGACACCTTGCTTTCTAAATCCAAAGTGGCTGTTGATTCAGTTTTGGCACTCGCAAAGGCTGCACAGTGCTAGTATGCTGCTAGATAGGAGTGGTTATTTGGTAGCTAATGGCAATTAACCCTCCTTCCAGATCCTGGCCTTTGGTAATCGGGCATCTGAACTTGGTTTGTGAGCCTAGGACTAGAGGAAACACACATCAGAAAGTTCCTGGTTTACCTTTTGCATTCCCTTCTTAGTATACAGCTAATAGTTGAGACAAGCCAACAGCATTTCTGCAGAATGGCACCTCTGTGTTAGACAAGGCTGTAGTAGAAGTGAAGCCAATCACTTACCTGAAAAACTCACTCTCAAGCGCCATGAGTTGCCATGTTGTGGTAACTACTTGGAAGGTGTATATTAAAAAAAAAGAGACTAGATCTTAATGGTGAATAAAACATGCAAAGGGTGGGCATTGTATGTCCCCATGTGTGTAAGTTACTATTGGTGCTTGGAATGCTTGAAGGAAATAATTGAATGGTATATTTTGGATATGCTTGTATAGTCATAGCCTTAAAAACAAACAAACAAAAAAACCCAACACATTGATGTAACTTTGTCTTCTGTTGTTCTCTGGGAGAAAAAAACCCAAACCTTGTAATATTTCTGTTTTCCGATGAGTTTAAGCCAATGCACGTTGTATGCAGGGTGCTGTCTAAGCACCTCCCTTCCCATCACTCCATCATCTCCCTCCCCTGCAGCTATCCTGCCAACTCAAGCCCTAAAACTGTCCAGTTTGTTCTGACTGACCTGACCCAGTCACTGCAGAGCTTTTGTAACGGCACAAGGGAGCAATGACAGGGGCAGGTAGGGGCAGATAGCGTAAACTGGTATTGCCATACAAAGAAACAAAACAGAACCATGCCAACTAAATTTGGTGTTGCAGAAGGATTTAAGGGTTTAGTAGTGTCCGCTTGTGAGCGTCTCTTAAAGGGAATAATGGACAAAGCTTCGAGACCCTTGACAAGAGCAATGGTTCAGAAGAGAAGGGCTAGTGAACAAGATGGGAATAACAGGCACTATTTTTACTGTGTGTATTTTTTTTTTTTTTACTTCAACTTGGAATCCCAGTCTTCTCTCTAGAGATAAGTGACAAGCATTTCGGTCCTCAGAAAGCTTAATAAAGAAGTGATAGTTATTCTGATTGAAGAACAAAAAGAAATGTGTGTTTTGCAACAAAGATGACTTAAGCTTACGGTTTAGAAAATACTTTCTAACTTGATTCAATGGGGAGCTGCTGAACAGGGCAATCGAGGAGGTCAGCCTGGTTTTCTCTGACTGATACCTGGTGAAAATAGCATAGATGTGCTTGCGTGTGTGCCTTGATTAATTATCTTAAACACTTGTTATAAGGCAATTTGTGTTTTGTTTTGACCCGCTGCAGATCAAAATAGTTTCTGATTTGGTGGCTTTGTAGTTCTGCTAACCATGAAAATGGTTAACACAGTACTTACATTTTGTAGCTAATGCTGTAAGGCACATAAAGTCCAAAAGTAGTGCTGAGTAATATCTTTAATATTTTCTTGTATCAAAGTCTGACACTGAAAACAGAAGATGATGTTGTGTGCAGAGCTTAAAAAAAGGTCAGTTTAGTTGTATCTGAGCAAGCACACTTGTCAAACTATTTTAGTGTGGAACTAATTAAACTCTCAAAGCAATAACTTCTGTTATTTTTTTTAATCACACTGAACATTGGGCATGTGGATTTATGTAATCACAGGTGGCATACTTAAACAGAGTTTGAGGCTGTTTGAGGTTTCTCTGCCACCAAATTTCTCTCAAGAACTTCCATCTCTGTTTATAAAGTATCTGAGCTTTGATTCGTAGGAAGAAGATTGATTGGATCCAGTTATGGCAGAGCAAGAGAGTCTGGGCAGCATCAAGTCTGAGCCTTGTTTCAGCCCAGTTTCATCTTGGTTATAGGCTGGTGCTGTGTGGGTGACAGGCAGCATAGATCTGAAAGAAGACATAGGTGAACACCGAGAACTTCCCAAACTGAGATCTTGTTGGGAAATGCACTAGAGTATTTCCTACTCTGCTCTCCTTCAGGCCTGTTCAAAGCAGTGGCTGAACCAAAGGGTGTCATGAGTATCCTTGCAGTAGCTGGAAAGGAGGGCACAGGAGAGAGGAAGTTGTAGGAGAGGTGTCTTCTGTGTGCTGAGAGACAGGTCTGGCCTTTGTACTCGCCTCTGCCAGCCGTATTGCTGCTCTGTCGAGCACATGGTTCGGATTCATGGCAGTATTCAGGAGGAACTTGAGGGGAGCAGGTCTGGATCAGACTGGCAGGAGTTTCCTTTTCCTGACCTGCCTGGGAAGCTCTAGTGAAAAATACAGGCTAAAAAGTGGTTTGCTGAGGTATGAATCAGTGTGGTGACTTCTTATTTTCAGTTCTCTGTTAGATGCCATAGGAATCTTACCCTTATAAGAGAAAATCTTATTTGCTACTAGGGGAAGGATGAGAGGTAGTTTTAGTCTGTAATTGGAACATACCTACGTTTCAGTTCACCAGCACTTCCTGAAATACCAGCTTCCTTGCTTAAATTTTCAGACTCAGTCATTCTCAGGAGCAGTTGCGAGCTATGTGGCTTGTCCTCTGCTCTGGTCTGCCTGTGTACGTCTTCTAATGGTGATGGATGCAGATGTGGTTTGAGTAGGTGAGGAGGGAGAGACTGTGGAGTCCCTGCAAAAAGAAGGCATCAACCAGGTGATGGGCCACGGGCTGTGACTTGCTCCCTGCTTCTGGTTCAAGAGTTTGCTGTGAAAACAGTGGGGAGTACAAGCTGTGGCCTGTACAAAATGTTTCTAGTAGGTAGATTAATGGTTTTGGCCTATGATTTAATGTTTACTTACTGAAAAAAGAGCAATACTGAGCCTGGGTATGGTAGAGCATCAATTACATCATTTTTGTTTGTCGTGTTAACACTAACATGGGTCTCCAAGCTGCTCAGTTAAGTTGATGTTTCTGTCAGCATTAGAATTTGGAATGATGGATGATACTTTCATTTGCCATACACAGAGGAGATGCGGGAGGACATACAGAGAAGTGTGAGCGTTGGACCAGGATGCAGCAACTTCACTAGAGAGGAAGCCTCCTTGTCTGTTGCCAGAGGCTCTCAAGAGCAGTGCTGTAGGTGCTGTCTGTGTGATAAAGATAGCTGTCAGCTGGATGGAACATTTTTGTTGAAAAAAAAGACTAATCGGTTGCTAAAAATTCTGAGGTGTTATACTTATTTAAATCTAGCCCAAGTCAGTGCCTCTGAGCCAGCGGGTTCTGTTAGATATTTTAAGAAATGCGGGGTTGGTACCTTCCTTGGGAAGGCTGCTGCTGAATCAGTCCTGTTCTAACAAACTTTTTTTCTTTTCTAATTTTAGGATACTTGTGAAAGATGGTGGATCGCTTGGCAAACAGTGAGGCAAATACTAGAAGAATAAGTATAGTGGAAAACTGCTTTGGAGCAGCTGGTCAACCTCTGACTATTCCCGGCCGTGTTCTCATTGGAGAGGGAGTGTTAACAAAGTTGTGTAGGAAGAAGCCCAAAGCAAGGCAGTTCTTCCTGTTCAATGACATTCTTGTTTACGGTAACATCGTCATCCAGAAGAAGAAATACAATAAACAGCACATAATCCCTCTGGAAAACGTCACTATTGATTCCATCCAGGATGAGGGGGACTTACGGAATGGGTGGCTTATCAAGACACCAACAAAGTCATTTGCGGTTTATGCTGCCACTGCTACAGAGAAGTCTGAGTGGATGAACCACATAAATAAGTGTGTTTCTGATTTGCTTTCCAAAAGCGGGAAGACTCCCAGCAATGAACATGCAGCTGTCTGGGTACCAGACTCGGAAGCCACTGTGTGCATGCGCTGTCAGAAGGCAAAATTTACACCCGTCAACCGTCGTCACCACTGCCGCAAGTGTGGCTTTGTTGTGTGTGGGCCTTGCTCTGAAAAAAGGTTTCTTCTCCCGAGCCAGTCTTCCAAGCCTGTGCGCATTTGCGACTTCTGCTATGATCTTCTTTCTACTGGGGAGATGACTGCCTGTCAGTCCACTAGATCAGACTCCTACAGCCAGTCACCTAAATCATCTTTAAATGATGTATCTGATGATGATGATGATGAAGACAGTAGTGATTAAGGACCAAACATTTTTTCCATGTGTTTGCAATTTGTGTTTCAAACCATATGGAGCTGCTTTTGGGGAAGTCTGTAGTGAGGTTCCTCAGAAAAATCCCGTTCTAGCCATAAAATATGCCTGAATATCTGCGATGTGCCTCAATCTGAGTTCTCTAGACAATAGTCTTTTCACTCCTCTGCAGGGATAGACTGTTGCAAATGTTATCAAAGTATTTTCCAACTTCCTGTATTTGAGTTGTGTCTAGGTTAGACTTCTGTGGAAGACTGCAGAATAAAATGTACTTTCTTAATTTAACAACCCATACTTCTTAATGCTTCATGTTGATACGTTCTTACATGGGTTTCTTCAGACATGGGGAGGAAAACTGTGAGCATGCACAGAGCAGTGATGTTTCGGTTAAGCCCTTAGACCATCTTGTTTTTCCAGTCATGGTATATATAAGTTGAAATGTGACATAACTTACAAACTGAAATGTCACGCAAGTTGGAAATTGTCTTGTTTTGCTCTTATTTATGATCTCCTATGCCAAGCAGTGCCTTGTACCAATTGTGCTGATTCAGGAAGAAGCAAACCTATTCTGTGTCGTATTTGCCTGATGCTGGTATCTGAGAGATTGTTGGTGCTATTGAAAATAACTGCTGTGTTCAAAGTGGAGCTTTGACAAGGTCATAACTACCCCGTGGTGGGGGATGGAGATCCAAATCTCACGTCCTCACCTGTGCAGGCAGACCCGAAGACTCTGCAGGTTCCCACAGACTTAAGTGGGGTTCTCCTTGCAGGAGTTGCAATGTGGGTTGGGATCTTGAGATGTGAAGCTTAGGGTGAGTCTTCACAGAGATTTGTAAGTTTTCTTTTCAGAACAGTTTCTAAGTTTCAAATTTGGCAAATGCATACTGAAATTTAGTTTGGGTGATAGAGCATTTGAATGTGATAGCCTACATATATTTTAAAATAATTCCCAAAAATGACACTAAATTGTTTCTTAAAATATTGGTGAGAGGGTTGTTTGTGGTTTGGGTTTTTTCTTTTCTGGTGTTTTTTTTTTTTTTTTCCCCCCAGGAGTTTTATCGGCTTGCTTAAAAATAACCTCATACTTTGAACAAAAAGCCTGCAAGTATCCTTATAAAATTGACTTTCCTTTTTACACAGCTGACCTCAGGATAAATGTGAGATGCAAGTTATTTCATTCTAAATGTATACCCAGGACCAAGAAAGATGTATTTAAGAACTATAATGAAATCATCAGTGCAGAAAATGTCTCTACTGTAGTATTCATTTTTATTTTTAATAAGTTCTTGAGTACAGAAATGTCATGTTCCCACATAAATGTAAGAGTTAGACTTTCAAAGGCATGTTAAAACCCCAAATAATGTTTCTATATTTTTATAATAGCATCAATTTTGAAGCAGAAAAGCCTCTTTGAAATGGTTGCATGGATATAGTAGCAACTGACTTTATACAAAAAAAGTTAAACTTTTGTATCTCTTTATGTGACAATTTCTGCACTGTTTGCCTTGGTTGGCAATAATTGGGTTACATATTTATTGAATAAACAATTGATGCTGCATATTGCACTAGTCTCCCGTTCTGTATGCTGTCAATGTCAGTCATCATTTTAAAATAAAAATTAGCAGGGCACTTCGAAGCTGTAGCCCTCTGTGAGATTTTCTGCTACCTAAAGATGCACTTAGCATCTTTAGGGAGGCACTCTGCGTTAATAGTCTGCAATACATTGCTTCAGGTGAAGATTGCATTAATATTTTTTTTAGCTTGGGCAATTTCTAAAAATAAGGGATTTTTAAAAGCACTGGAGAGTATTTGATCTACTTTGAAATAAACATCGAAAGGGGAAGACACTTTCTGATGGAGACTAGGGACCAGGAGGATTCTGTAAAATTGCCAGATAAGCAATAAACAATGGTGTATACTAAAGGAGTAGCTGGGATAAGTACTTGCGTATACTTCAGTCCTTGAAAGGTGGGGGAGCGGTGATCTGCAATGGGAAAACGGGCTCTTCTGAGAAGGCACTTTCAGCCAGTAGTGCTGGCTTTTGTACCTCTCTTACTCAATATTTGTATTTCAGGAATGGAGACTTGTCAGCTTCAGTTTTTCTACGGAAAGTGCAAACCTGCCTCGTACAGACCTTCTAATGACTAACAATTATTTTCTTCCTGATGCAATTGTTTCCTCTTCTTCAAGCTGTCAAATATTAACTTGTCTTGTTAAAGAGTCTGTCTCCCTGTGTACTTTTTTCCCCTGTGTTTCTATATGCTGTGCTTACTTTTCAGCCCTTTTTAGGGGCAGAAAGGGAGTTGCCAAGAGTTAGATCACATCCTGTATTTTGCAGAATGTTCTTGTACCTATTTCAGATATCTTTTTATCTGTGAATTGAACTTGCACTGTGTTGCACTGATCCATGAAGCTGTAACCAAACCTATGCATGCATGGGGGGTTTATAATCTGAAATGGCTGTATATGGTCCAAGCTTTTTAAGAAAGCATTTAAAAGAAAAAGTGTTTTATGGTAATACTCCTATCCCTCAGTGTTGTTTGTTTAAAACTTCACAAAATGGACTTCTCTTGTACTTAAAAATTCCTGAAAGGGCTCGTTTCATACTTTGTAACCTTGGTCTGTCAAATTATTTTATTTACAAATATATGGTGTAGCTTCAAGCCAATGTGTTTAATTTTCTTTAACTGTGGTCCTTCAAGGGTGATGGAAAATAGAGTAGCTGGTTTTATCTTGACAAATATTTTAGCAGCAAGTTTAGTCACTCGCAGGATGGCTTAATAAGATGGGAATATAAGCATACAGGACAAGATTTAAGACTAAATTGGAAATAAATGTAGTTGTGGATTTAGAAGCCACTTATGCATTTGAGTAACTGTTTAAAGCAAGGATGATTAAGCGTGTTACAAAGTTTGGCTTCTGTTGAACCAGTGTCAGCTGAGCCACTGGAAGATGCTGGAGGACCCTTCACGTGTGGCAGGGTGCTGACCAGTGCTGCAGGTCTCAGCTCTGCACCCCATCGAGCCACCACTGGGGATGAAACTTCTCGTGGTATCAAACCAGAGAGTAACTCAGTACTTTTCCCAGAGCTCCTGTGCTCTTAAGATCTTGAAAAAGTGATTAAATATGGTCAATCTCTGAATATCTAATGTACTTTTTGCTTGTTTATGGTAAACTTAGCCCACTCTCTTTTGATAAGCTTTCCAAATGAATGGACCGAAAGCAGCAGCAGTGCCAGCAGTGTCTCTGGTACAAGGCTCTGCAGTCAGCTCCTGCTTTGTAGAAGATGCTGTATTGAAGAAATAAGGACCTGCTTGCTTTAGCTGAGTTCACATTTTGCACACTTTACTGGTACTTCATAGTCTATTTGCTGGAAATATTAAAGGAAAGGGAAAATTCATCTGAAGGCTTTAAGTTAAGCCTACTAGTTTAGCCTCTACACTTCAAATGCTGTTGTTGTCTTTAAGATAGACTATTTTCCTTTCAGGTTTGATGCAGCTGAACTTCTTGTAGCTGGTGAGGGATCTGTGTGGGTCCAGCGCTGTTACTCACTTTATTTTAAAGTTTAACAAAATGAGCATGAATTAATGAGTGTTGAGTTTGCAGCGGGGCTTTTAAGGCCTCTTCCCTAGCAGGCAGATTATGAAAATAACACACAGAACCCTTTTATTTACGCGGGGCGTTTCCCCCAGGGCATAGCTGTAGCTCATCTCCTAATGCAAATAAAATTGTGGTTATCATTGTAGCTGGTTAATGTTTAAGTAGAAACATATTATGGATCCTATTACTGTGATTTTTGTATTTTCCTGTAATTTCCTTGAACCAATAGAAGACTGTCTGGTTCTGTTTGCAGTTACAGCTGCAAAAAAGTCAGAGTACTGATTTCTCCCCAGCAGCAAATTATTGTAGCAAATATTAGAAAGTCTCTTGACTGTTTACTGCCTTGTATTTGATGAAATCTGAGCTACTTGTTTGTGCCAGCGCTGGCTCCCGTGACTCACTGGGTAGCTGAAGCTCTCGCCGCAAAGAATCTCTGCTCTGTTCCCTTCTGTGATGGAGTTTGGAGCTGCCGGGCAGTGCAGCACAGCAACGATGGGTCTGCTGGACAGTGATAGACAGCTCTGCTGTGCTGCATGCGTCTAAAAATATTCTTCAGCTCAGCCAGGAATAAGAAATTTGAACTTCAGTCTTCAGAGTTAGAGATTCATTGCTTTCTAAATTACTTTCTGATTGTCTGAAACATTGCCTGGGCCCGGGGTAAAAGGAAAAGGCTTCAACCTCACCTGGACACATTTAGGATAAAAACTAACAATGTAAATTGATTGAATTGATAGTGAAGTAATCTGCTAAGGGGCAGAGTCACTTGGTGCATCTAACTTGTTTAGCTGCCTGAATTGAATAATCTTCCCATTGGGATGAAGTTTTACATTTATAAATCTTTCAGTTACTTGTATCTAGTATTTTAAGAAACTCTCCCGGATTAATTTCTGCAAGCATGAAGAGCTACCCAGTAACCTAAGCAAAACCTAAGGTGATGTGAAGAGACCCGATTCAACCCCCCTGTTGAGGGTTGCTCAGTTACAAAGAGGGTAACTGGATTACATGGTTAAGAACGTAGCTAAAGGAAACCTTTAAAAATCCTGTTACACAAGGTGATACCCCCAGCCTAAGTAGTGTTCAGGCAGAAAAAGAGCTTTTTTTTTATTATTATTATTTGGGTGAGCTCATTATGCCTCACAGCAAGGGTTTAAGTCTTTCAACAGTCAGATCAAGAGCATCTGTTGGTCTTTCTTAGGTAGTCTTTTTTTGCTGATGAAAGGTAGATGTGGTCAGCTCTATTAGAGGTGTCAGTGGCTTGCTCGCAATTCATTTTAGCTACTGGCTAGACTTACTGTTTAGATTTTTCACTCCAAAAGCTGTTGCCTTTATGCAAATTTAATTGTAGTCTGTGTTGTAACTCTTAAGTTAGGGCTTTGCTGGCTTCTTTTTATAGAGCCTGGTGCTGCTGTTGAGCACTTCTAACCTGTGAGTTTGTGGGTTTGCATAACACCAGCAGTCCCTGAGAAAGCTGTTTAGCAGCACAGGGAGGGGAGGGCCTGCTTGGGCTGCTTGAAATAGCAGTTGATTCCTTCTGGTACCTCTTTGCCTCAGTCCAGCTCTGTGCTGTCCTTCTAGAATTACAGCTCCAAAATGAGCTGGGACACCTGCTTCTGCATATATAAATGTATAGGTAGAGTAGTTTACTGCCTTCCCCACCTGTCTTGCTTCATACTTGCATTATCAGGGTATTACCCTGGAAGATAAGATGAATAACCAAGGGCTGAGCCTGCTTCTCCTGTCTGACAGGGATGCTGTGGGCACGGTTGTGGTGTTACGATGGGCTGTGGGATGTGTATATGTGTGCCAGGAACAGGGAAGACAACAGAGCTAATTTGGTACATGGTGAAAACAAACCCACTAGCAAATTAACGTTGTCTGGAAGGAAAGACCTGGCCACATTCTATTGTGAGCATGAAAAGTGCAGTGGAGCTTGCTGCCAGATGCGGAAGGAAAGGCCATCAGCTTCAGTGAGAATGGGCTTTAGAGGGCCTGTAGTCAACTCTGAGGCTTTTCTTCTGAAGCTAAAGCTACTATTTTAAAAAGAAAGATGGTCTGTAGTAATATTACTCACTGTGTGCATTGGACCTGACCTTTACTATATACAACTTGGCATTTTGAGTAGCGGAGTCTTAAAGGTTGGAAGGACCAACCTGGCTTTTAAAGAAGAGAGTTGTGTGATGTTTTTAACAGCGCTGAAACAGTAGTGTACGAGAGGAGGAACATGTGGAAAAGCCTGTTTTGAATACGATTCTGTTTTAGCTTTTAGTGATGGATATAGCTCTTCTCGTACGAGATCTCTGGCAGCAGAGGAAGGTTACTCTCTCTGTTAGGATGCCTGCTTCCTAGTGCTTGTAGTGCACATCATGAAAAGGGTTTGTTATGTTCCTTAATGGAAGCTAATGTGGTAAGTCCAGAAAAAACTTTTTTGTGAATAAACCCATTTCACTTGTTGCAGGAAATATTTAACATGATTCAAACGAGGGCAGTGCAGTTCTGCCCATGCTTAGAACAAAGCAGCTCCCATGTGCTGTGTGGTAGAAACTGAAGGCTTCAGGCTTACAGGTGATGACAGCAGGTCTTGATCAGTGGATGAGTACAATGCTAACATGGTCCCTATCACCCTTTGTTCCAAGGGACGGGAACAATTTGGGAAGGAAAACCAGTTACTCTTGTCACTGCTCAGCATAAACAGGTTAAGGCTGAAAAGTGCAATGAGTAATCTTTGGTGGCTGAAAATGCTGGAGGCCGCTTTGGTGTAGTTCTGGAGACAGGTAACTTCCTGCCACACTGTCCCAAAACCACACGTGGGGAAGGAGCCATGCCTCGTCTGAAAGGCCCTGTGCCTGTCTGCCCTGGAAATGGGGAGCCTAGTGCTGTTGGCTGCTCTACGGCAGCTCTTCAGAAATGCTGGGAGCTCTTTTGCTGCCTCTGCAGAACCCCCCTGAGCAGGCTGGGTGGCTCAGAGCTGGTGAGGGGGTGCGGGGAGGATTACCCCGGGGTACAGCCGGGTTCACGTGAAGTTTGCAGTTGGTTAGCAGAGCCAGTACAGAGACTGCAATCTGCTCATAGTGGCAAGCATCGGCATGTCATGTGTGTTGCCTGGCTTTGGTTGGGTAGGTGCGGCTTGGCGATGAATACCTGGCACTGAAGCTGCTGCCTGAGAAGCTTTAACTGCAGTTCCTGTGTTGGATGCAGCACTCTTTGGTGGTACCTGTGTTAAGAGGCTGTTTTGAGTGTGTCAGAAGAGCATTGGAGGTGCATGTAGTTGTCCTCTCACTTGTGCAAGCATCAGTGCTTGGTGTACAGGTGACTAGCACCCAAGGCCAGATTCTGCCGCTGCCAGGTCTGTGGCTGATGCTATTCATTACAGCGTGCAGCAGGAACTTCAGCAGGGGTACAAGGGAGCTTGTTGGTCCACAGAATGTATATAATGCGGTTGCCTGCAGTAGCAAGGGACCAATAGTGCCACGCAAGGTCCCTTCTGCTCCTCTGTCCTGTAGGCTGTCAGACCAGTGATACAAGGCCAGGACTGACCTGGGTCCTTGGCTGTAGAAGAATCTGTGAGCTGTTCTCTTGGTCTCACTATACTTGTGTTCAACTGGGAGGGCAAAGAGACGCTGCCTGTCTGCCTACTGTATGAAGTCCTGTGTCCCTTCGTTGGATTCTTTCCAGTATGTCCATGTCTGTCTTGTACTGGGGAGCCCAGAACTGGACCCAGTACTCTGTATGTGGCCTTACCAGTGCTGGGCAGGGGGGAAGGAGCACCTCGGTCCGCCTGCTGGTGATGTTTCCCCTCACGCAGCTGGGGACACTGTTGGCTGCCTTTGCTGCGAGGGCGTATTTCTGTCTCATCTAAGTTGGATCATAAAGTGCTGCTTTATGTCTATAAAGTTTTGATGACTTGATTCTCTATTTCAGTTTTGCTGTGTCCCACTTCTCCCACCCCCACCCCCCAAAAAAAAAAAACAAAGCTGAATTTTTTATTATTTTTGGAAAGATGCAGGAAGTGCTGGTATTTATTTTTACCCAGGTTTTTCACAAAAGGGTATTTCCCTCCCCCTGTTGCCATCCCTCTGCTCTGCCATGCATTCTCACCCATACCGTGTTTCTTTGTAGGTGGGAGAACTATTATCCAATCTCTTTAATTTTATCTAGCAGAAATGCTGACATCATGTCGTGGTTTAACTCCAATATCCCTTTGGCTAGTTCAGGTCAGCTGTCCTGGCCATGCTCCCTCCCAGCTTCTTGTGCCCCTGCTCGCTGGCAGAGCGCGGGAAACTGAAGAACCCTTAACTTAGCATAAGCAACAACTCAAACATCAGCGTGTTATCAGCATTATTCTCACACTAAATCCCAAATGTGGCACTGAACCAGCTACTAGGAAGAAAATTGATTCTATCCCAGCTGAAACCAGGACACATGGGTTTAATTTGGCCTTGCCAGCCTCGTGCAATTATTTGATTTGCTCCAGCCTGAAGTTGTGCACCAAACATCTTGGTGTAGCCTGCTACATTTGGGCAGGCCACGTCCCAGATGACACATGGTCCCTGGCACATCAAGCCCCACCTGTGGGTCCGCTCATGGCTAAAATAGCCCATCTGTGGGTATTGGCACCATGACAGCTTATGGTAGTGGGAAGGGGACTTTCCTCACCTGAATGAGTTTGTCCATAATGTCCAAAGCAGTTTAATGCAGGCAGAGCAAGGTTCTGCCTGGTGAGGTAATGATAACCCTCCTGGCAAGGCTCGCAATGCTTCCAACCACCCAGAAGCTGAGGGGAGAATGTAGGGCTCAGAGCAAGGAACCACTGAGCAAACCAGGATGGGCCCTTGCCTTGGCACTGAGCACTCCATGTGTGCCCTGGAGAAGAAGCGTGTCCTGGTGCAGGCATCGCCCAGCTTGCGGGCAGGGCACGCAGCTGGGGAGCAGGGAGCGGGGCTTCTCCCGCTGGGCTGTAACGCCTCTGCGAGGCAACACCCCGGCTGTTACAGAAGCGGCCCTGCGTCCCCACTGAGATAAGGGCTTCTTTGTTGCTTCACTTCGTACAAATGCCTGGACCTGCCTTCTCTAACAAGTGTGGAAGAAAAAAGAGCAGATAAAGGAGAAGAGGAGATGAGTCACGGAGAAACAACTGGTTCAGGGCAATGCAAGAGAGCCCAGGGCAGGGCTTGGAGCTGTTGATGTGCTCCCTTCCTCCTGGCTCCCTTTCCCTGCCCTGTGCAGTTTCCTCCTCTGGTTAATGGGGGATCTGATGTCCAGGCCCAGCCTCCAATTTCTTGCAGAAGGAGCACCCTCAGCTACCTCAGGAAGAGGGAGGATGGTACCAAGCATCTAGGTGCAAATCCATCTCCCCCATACCACACTGGTGCACTGGGAGCACCTTCAACACTGCTGTAGCTCCAGGAAAGTTGCACCTGACTCCTCTTTGCCTTAGTTCCCCACTGTACAGGGTCTATGATTGTACAACAGTGCTATGGGGACATTAAGAGATGCATTTCATGGGTATTGGGATGTGAGGAGAAGGCAGCATGTGTACAGTTTAAAGCAGGCAGAAGTCAAAGCAGAATTAATTAATGTTTCATGTGTAATGGTGTGGGAGTAGCTGAACCAAGGTTAAATAATAACCTTGGGATTTTCCTCTTGTAATTTCTGTAAGTGCCTGTGCTGGGAGTTGCAGAGGCCATGGGGGAAGGAGAGAGTTTCCCAGGCTGCGCTTGCCCTCCCTGCGCGGGCTGCTAGAGGCCATCAGGGCTTTTTTAGCAGGCAGATGTAAGGTGCAGCTTATGCTCTGTGAAGCTCTAAATGGTCTAAATCCCTGCTGCATCAGAGCCTGCCTGCCCCCAGACGACATCTGCCTGGCTCAGCTGCAGCAGTGCCTGTGTCCCTGGGCTGAGCACAGGTGTTCCCGGGGACATGGCTGGGGTCAGGTGGAGCCTAGTTCACAGTGCAGTGTGGTTCAGCCTTCAAGGAAGCTCTTCAGTGCCTTCAGAAACCCTCCCCTGCTCTACCCAGACTCCTTCAAGCTATCAAAGATGCCACTGCTCTCCCTTTCCCCTCACATACGCTGCAGTCCCCTGCACGTTGGCTTGGCCCTGTCAATACTTTGAGCTGTGCTCAGTGATTTCCATTCTGTGTGTTCCAGTGATTTGTCTTAAGAACAACGTGTGGTAGCAGGGGCTGCAGGAGCCGCTGTGGTTGGTGTCTGAGAAGTGGGGAGCTCGCCATTGGCGGGGTACGGCTGTTTTCTGTCCTCTCCTTGTCTGGGGCAGGGGCTGTGCAATGCCTCTGCTTCGATGTGCTCTGCTGAGGCCAAGGCATGAAACTCCTTACACCTGCGAGGGCAGGAAGCAAGCACAGGTGTAAGGGAACACTTGCATCTGATGTGAAAATGGAGGCTGCTTCCCCAGGAGTTCCCAGAGGAGCAGCTGCCAAAGAAAATTGTCTGCTCTCTCCCTAGCAGGCTGCAGTGGAAAGCAGGAAAGGTATGAAGAGGGCAGCAAAGGCAGCTAGTTCTTGCTGGTTGCCTGTAAGCTGAGGGCAAGGAGGAAAACTTTGCTTTTTAGGTGCTGCTGGTTGCCTTCAAAACACACTTCTTAATAGAAATAACAATCAAAGCCCTTTAAGGGAATCCCGAATTCTTGTGGGCCCAACAGCAAACGTAGCAGTACAACTAATGTGAACACAGATGCATAATTGCCTTGAAACTCGTGAATATGAGCTCCCACCCTGATAAAATGCTTTGGGGTAAGTTAGTGTTACCTGTCCTGTGGGGAATTCGTTCAGTACCTGGTGCTACCAGAGCAGATGCAGAGCTGTTAGTGAGACCCAGCTGTGTTACTCCACCAGAGTAGAGTCAGAGGGACAGTCTAACACTTGGTGGGCAGCCAAAGCTGAGCTTATGCAGTGCAGGGTTAATTTTAGGTTTTTCCTGTCTCTCAAGTTTCAACTTTTGTACAGATAAGAAGCTTTAAGACTTTGTTCCCATCCTGGATTTGCTGCTTGGAACAAAGCTCTGCTGCAAGTCGAGCACGGCTGCTCGGTCCCAAACATGTGTCATTCACAGCTCTGGTTTGCTCACTCTTATAGATAAGTTTCCTCACCGTAGTGAGAGGGCCTATAAAGTGACTTTCCAGCTTTCACAGAGCACTTTGCAGAATGTGCTGGGTATCATTTTTCTTGGGATGAGGACACTGATGAAGTTGTGACTTGCTGAATGTCAAACTGAAGCTGGACACAAACTCTCTGCTGCTTCCCATGTGATGTTTTATGTAAGGGACTGTGTCCCTCCTTCAGTGAAATGCCCCAATGGTGGAAGGAAGAGTTTACTGTCCTACCACAAGCCTTGCCCTGCACAAGGTGCTCCCAGTGAGCCATGGTGGTTTGCAGAAATGGGTGGACATTGGCTTCTTCTTGGTCCTCCTGGGGACATCCTGTGCTGTGGCTGGCGCTTGCTTTTGCAAGTTTGCTGGCACAACTCAGAAAGAGGAAATGTCTTCTATTCCAAGGGATTCCATCCAGAGGGAACTTGACAGGCTTGAGAGGTGGGCCCAGGACAACCTCATGAAGTACAAGGCCACGTGCAAGGTCCTGCAGCTGAGTCAGGGCAATCCCAAGCACAAATACAGGCTGGGCAATGAGTGGACTTAGAGCAGTCCTCAGGAGAAAGACTTAAGGGTGCTGGTTTATGAAAAGCTCAACGTGAGCCAGCAATGTGTGAGTGCAGCCCAGAAAGCCAACCGTATCCTGGGCTGCATCAACAGAAGTCTGGCCAACAGCTTGAGGGAGGTGATTCTGCCCCTCTACTCTGCTCTCATGAGACCCCACCTGGAGTACTGCATCCAGCTCTGGAACCCTCAACATAAGAAGGACATGGACCTGTTGGAGCAGGTCTAGAGAAGGGCCATGAAGATGATCAGAGGGTGGAGCACCTCTCCTACGAGGACAGACACCTCTTCTGTTTAGCCTGGAGAAGAAAAGGCTCTGGGGAGACCTTATTGCAGCCTTCTGGTATCTGAAGGAAGCCTACAAGAAAGCTGGGGAGGGACTCTTTACAAGGGCTTGTAGTGATAGGATGAGGGGTAATGGCTTCAAACGGAAAAAGAGGAGATTTAGATTAGGAAGAGGTTTTTCACTCTGAGGGTGGTGAGACACTGGCACAGGTTGCCCAGGGAATTTGTGGATGCTGCATCCCTGGAGGTGCTCAAGACTAGATTGGATAGGGCCTTGAGCAACCTGGTTTAGTGGGAGGTGTCCCTGCCATGGCAGGGGTGTTGGAACTAGATAATCTTTCAGGTCTCTTCCAACCCAAATAATTCTCTGATTCTATGATTCCCTCTTTCTTCCTCCTGTTTTGAGCCTGAGCTTTGTAGCCACAGCCTCGCTAGAGTTCTTTAATCTGAGCCTGTGTGAATGTGACCCTACCACTTGGTGGGGAAGAACACAGGAGATGGCGCCCACCTCCTCTCCCAGCCACAGACAGTTCAAGCAGCCCGTATTGCTGGGCTGGAGGACAGAGCTGAAGAGCAAGCACAGGATTGGAGTCAGACTTTGGCAGGCATCTGACTCTTCACCATCACATTACTATGGTATGTTGCGGAGCAGCTGCCTCACCTATTCTTTTGTAAAGTACAAAACTGGTAGTTGCTTATTTATCTGATGAGCTGAGGGAAGTGCTAAGCGAGCAATCTTTTCCCCTGCAGGCTGCATGTGTGGGTTTTTGTCTTTAAAAGGGAAAGAAGAAAGATTTTGAGATATTTGATCTGCGACCTAGCTCTGAGCTGGTTGAATATTTACTTTGTTGTATATGAAGTTAGTTATTAAAAGCCTTATCATGGAAGGAAATCAGACAGGAGGTTCATGATTCAAACCGAGTAGGCACCTAGACGCAGGGAACATCACAGGGGGAATGTGCTGCATACAGAGAAACCTGCTCATTGTCATAACCTCACTTATGCTGTGCTTTCCGTGGTGCAAAGGGCATCTTCTGATCATCGTGCAGAGTTGCTGTATCCTCTGGTGAATCCTTTGGCCCCACCAGTACCCCTGTAGCTGACACGTAGTGCCAGAGCTGCTGTTTGCGACGTGAAGCTGTTGCCACACAGGATGAGAGAGATATTTCACGCATTTCTGAAAGACTATAACTGTCCATACCAGGAGTTTTACAGAAGTGCTGTAAACAGGCAGCTGCACAAGCCAGGAGAGGTGGGTTTCTGGGGGCATGCTCTATCACAGGATTCCGCGATGCCTGCTGCAAGCTGGCTTCATTTTTCAGCCTGTCCTGCCATGAGAGTGATGGCAAGATCTTTATTCGCTATCTCTGTCTTCACAAGACTTCCGCGGGCTTCAAGGCTTCTACTTTTTTTTTTTTTCTGATCAAATTATATTAAAATAAGGTGAGCAGACTCAAAAGCTGTTTAGGAATGTGAGTGTGCTGTGTAAGAGTGGAAGATTGCTCTCCTCAGAAGACCTGGCTAAAACTGTACCTCTGAGTGTCAAAATACAACCTGGATGAGAAACCCAGAATGAGAAGAGCCTTTGGAGAGGGCATGAGTTTGGCTGGAGGCTGTGCATACAGAGACCCCCGGCAGTGCTGTGCATTCATTTTTGGGTAACAAAGCGCTGTTTTCCTGGTGCAAAGCAAGGCAAGGTGCCTGTCTGCAGGCAGGCAGAACGATGCGGGCTGTAACGTTGCCTGGCGTGAAGGCAGCGTCCTACTTCTTTGATTTCTTGAGAGATGGCAACTCCATGCAAGGATCTACCCTGCTCTGCTTTTTATCTTCTCTTTTTTTTTGGCAGCTTTGGTATCTTTCCTGGTTAAGGCACTTAACCAGGTGGCTTTGAAGCCCTTTCCAAAGCCTGATCCCTATGCCCTGGGTGCATCTCTGCTTTCCTCACCTTCGATTCTCCTTTTTGGGTTAATCCCTTGCCCTTGGACTTTGTGGCAAATGGCATAATGGCCTAAAAGTACAAAACCTTTAAGCAAGGCAGCCGCCTCTTCTTGCTTAATAATTTAGGAGTGTCTTTCATTGCTGAAGCTCTGGCAGCACAGGGCTGGTGCTGGCCTGGGTGAACCCAGCCTCTCCCATCCGGGCAGCCACTGGCGGTGTGATTGCTGGTGGGGACACTGTGTGGGCTCTTGCCAAGGTCCAGAAAGTTTCTTCAGTTGCTGCCTGTTCAGATGCGGACAGGAAAGAGCTGTGAGCCTACAATATAGCTCCTGAGGCTGCAAGGTAAGAGTTACAGGGGGTCACACGAGGCCATCATCTGCACTGCTGAGTACCAGCAGCTGCGTTTAGGGGTGATGGTTTTCCCTGCAATGCTGAAAAAAGACAGGGAAGGGGCTGCAGGGGGAAAAAAGGAAGAGAAAGGCCTGGAAGTGAGATAAGAAGATAAACTAGAGAACAAGAAGGTAAAATAGGTAAAAAATAAAAGAAGAACCAGGATTTAAGATGTGGTCAGGCTGGTCTGGGGTGACTCTTGTGCTGCTGGACTTTTCTTTTGGCTGGGTGGTCTCTCCCCTGGGCAAGAGAAAACAAAGCTGTTGCTTGTAGAAAGTGATAATGTAAAAATTAGTAACAATTTACTAATAAAAAACACTATCTGAGAAGGAAGCTGGAGTGGCTCCCCTAAGGAGCACTTTTGCTCATCTGTTATAATGCAGCAGAGGGTCTGGTGGAGATACAGTCCCTGTCCTGTCCCTCCCTGCCAGCGCTGCTGGTCTCTGCTCCAGCTGCAGATGCTTGGGTGCAGCATGGGAGCATGTGAGCCCCCACCCCTGTTTGGTGTCTGGGGACTGCCTGCAGCCTGCTCTGGGTGCTGCCTGGCATGAGGGTCTGCCCAAGTGTGAATACCTCTCCTGTCCGTGCTGATCCCTGTCCTTCAGCTTCCCATCACACACCTTGAGTGGAGCCCAGCACCAGCACAGCTCATATCAAAATTCAAAACTGCTTCAAGCAGCCTTCTATCATCCGGACAGCTTAAAAGCCACTTAAACATCCAAACTGAAACAGATACTTTATAGGATCTTATTTTTCTATTTCAAAAGCAGTAGGAACATGTACTTTTCAGCCCTTCTTGTAGCCATGTGGACAGCTGGCCACTCAAATGTGGCTTCCTGCACCATGCATCACCCCAATGAGAACCCCCTCGCTAAGGTAAGACATGTGTGGTTTAGCTCTTTGTCATCTATGATTCTGGGGTGCGTGCCAGTGTCTGGCTATCCTTGGGCCAGGAGCTGCTGCTTGCAACTGGCCCTTTGCTGGTTGGGGTGATGGGAAGAGGGCAGATAACTGGGCAATGAGGCTTCTGTGGACACGGAGTTACTGATGGGCACAGCCCAACCCCGGGGATGGAGGGTGCTGGAGAGGTGAGGACACACTGCCTGCCCCTTGGAGACGTGCAGGATAGCCTTTGTGCCACTACCTGTAGGGATAAAGTGCTGATTAGTCATTTGGCCAGGTGAGCTATCCGCTGCAAAAACTTAGTTTACAGAAGAGGTTGCAGGAATGAGGTTACCCCAGAGTTTACAGCAGAAAATCAGAATAATGTGGCAGAAAATGCATTAAGCTTTTAGTTTCTGTAGCCTTTCAGATAATAAAATAACCTTTCTCACTCCTCAGCATAGTGCTGGCTGCAGCCTTGCTCTGTGCTGCTGACAGAGAAAATTGGACTTCAGATGAGGCCTGCTCCTGGGAAAGTGGGGAGATGCCCACGTGTAATTAGTGTGAAATTATCTGCATCTTGGAGAAAGAATCTGAGAGTCTCTGTTAGTGTGTGATAAACCATCCCCACTCACTTTGAAACATACCAGTCGTGTTTGGGGTTTGCTTTCATATTTTTAAAAAATAAAGATGTGGTTTCTGATGGTGTGGAGAAGCATGTGGGGAATCAAAATGCAATTTCAAACATCCTGACCTAACTTGGCCTCATCGTTAGGTGACTGATCACTGTTCAAGGGCAAGCTGGTGCCTGGATAAATACCAAATAAACTTGCAGCACTCCTTTGAGTGTCCACAGGCTGTTTCTCACAGCTGCTTGTCCAGGTTTTGAGTAGAAAGATACCAAGAAAAATAACTGCTTGAGGCCACGGAGCAACTGTCCTTTTATGAGGCAAAGCTACATGTGTGTTATAATGCCCCAGCAATCCTCCGCTTGGTTGCAATCTTCCTGAAGTTGCAAAGAGTATTGAGTAAAACCAGCCTGGATCCAAAAAGTAACACCACCTTCTTTCATGTGCACCTTCTGAAATGCTAGAGAGCAAGGAAGCAGCACTGCTGCCAACAGCAGCTCCTCTGGGACAATCTCCCTGTGCTGTCTGCTGGCGGTGGCCGCTCCTCATCTGACTGCACACAGAAAGGGTCAGGTGCACCGCTGTGGCCATGCCGCCATGAGGCTTTTCAGATTTTGAGCCTGTGCTGGACACCCACAAGATTTGCTATCGCTGCGCAGGTGGTGCATCATCATCTGTGAGCAAAAGTGGGTGGACAAAGATTTTCTTTTCTCTTATGACAGCCAGAAGCATTTGACATTGATGAAACTGTTCCTGCAGGGAAGGGGAGCCAGACCTAAACCTAGGACCTTGCAATGCTTCCTGCTCCCAGATGAACTGCTTTTTCCCCAGCCTGGCAGCTTGATATCAAGGCATGAAACGCAGTTGACTGCTGTGAGTGGAGGGGTAGGATAGGGATGCTCCAGCACCTCACAGGGCAGGGACAGTGCTGCTGCACAGTGGCGCAGGCAGACCTAATGCAAACCCACTGCAGCTTTCCAGCAATCCCAGGGTATTGCTGGCTTGGAGGCCACCACTGATCCGGTCGTGACATGGCCTTGACTGGGACCATCATACCAAATTATCTGTCTTTTCCTATTAGCTACTATTAACTGATGGTTTTAACAGTAGCTTAGCATCTTTAGCCATAAGGAGGGACTGGGCAAGCTCTCCTGGTTCCCACAGGGGTATGTGCCCTCTGTCCTCACCCGCACCAGGACAAACTACCCCCCTTCCTGGAGGTGTTCAAGGCCAGGTTGGATGAGGCTTTGAACACCTGATCTAGTGGAAGGTGTCCCTGCCCATGACAAGGGCGTTGGAACTAGATGATCTTTAAAGTCCTTTCCAACCCAAACCATTCTATGATTCTATGAAACCCTTTCAACTTACAGGGGCTCGCTGAGGAGCAAATCCCCTTGCCATCCCTGTAAGTGGTTCCTGCTCTGTCGCCAGGCGAGCATGTTCCCTTCCAGCATTTGGATGTGCTGCAAGAGCAGGATGGAAATCTCAGCCCCAGCTTCCTCTCCCAGCCTTGCCGTTTCTCTGGCTAACAAGGTGAGCCCCTTCATCTGACATTCTGGCGTGAGTCAGCGGAGCCCACACAGCCTTCATAAGCCAGGTTCTAATTTAATTCTTGCCTTCCTGAGGTGAGGTAAGCACAGATCCTGACTGCCTGTGGGGACCTAAGGATCCTGCCAACCTCTTGGAGCCCTTTTCCCTTGGCTCCCCATTTTGCCATCGACTCCTGGGGCTGGGTCGGAGCCTGCAGTGCTGCCAGGCTAGTCCCTACTGCAGGTCCAGTCTCAGCAGGAACTCCAGGAGCACGGGGTGCTGGCATAAGCTGAAACGACTGTAAACATAATACACAAGCAAGATCATGGTGTAATTTGGTTTCCTAAGCCTGTGCCGAGTTTTAGGGCAAGGTCTATGAACATATCCCTGGGTTCCAGGTGCTATTTAATGCACCTGAGCTGCGCGGCGTTAGGTGGAACTGATGGGTAGATGTTTGCTCCACCCAGTTTTCCCTTGATGAAACAGAAAGGCTGTTTGTGGCGGTTAGGGATGAATCATAACCAGCCTGGCCTATTTTCAAAATATCATGTCTCCAACCAGAAGCACATGCCAAGAAAAGTAGGCATTCATGGCTCCTGTGCTGGGAAGGAGGCTGCAGCTATGGGACACCTGGTAGGACAGCAATAAACCACCATTTATTAGCTGCTATGAAAACAGGTTCTCCCATCTGAGTCCTGGCCAGATTACAAGCAGCATGGTGAATTAGTACCGGCTTATGCATTCGTCATAAGTACTTCAAGGGAAATTACTAGGAATCACAAATGCACTATTCATTTAAATATTATTCATTTATTTTAACTTGCTGCAAGTGGGCAGACGGGAAGGGATGCAGGGAGTAAACAGTGATTAGCACTAATTGGCATGGCACGTGTTTCAGAGAGCTCACATTCAGCCAGAACTACAAATGCAGGGGATGCTGCTGGATGTAGGAGAAGATCCCGTGGTCTCAGCATGAAGGTGGTGGTCATCATTTTAAATATTTTGGCCATCGAGCCAGGCACGTGAGACACAGGGGCCGGCTGAGAGTCAGGGTTGTGTCGTGCCACAGGGCCAGCCCACACCACCCTCCTCTGGGGACTTTGTGGTGAAGAGCTGCACAGCGCTGGTGCGGGCTCCCAGTCCCCATCCCTGCAGGGCACAGGGGTGGTGGCACTGCTGTGAGCCACGTGCAGTAGAGTCAGGCTACAGTGCAGTTCGCCCCCTCTGAACTTGTAATACCCATGTGGCTGCATGGCAAGTGTGTATCTTCAGTCTTTGGTCTTTCACAGCACTTGCAGAAAATCAGGTTTTTAAACTCATGGGGAGCAGCAGCTGGCTGCAGCCTCCTGCCTCTCGTTGGCATCTCCTGCCTCCTCCCAAATGAGTTTCTCCACTGGGGGGAATATGGTCCCCAACCTTGGCCCATATAGATGCTTGGGCCTCTCTGGGCTGAACTCACTTTGGATATGTGTCAAAGGCACATCTAATTTTACGCTTGCCTCTAAACATGCAGACTTTCCTCCCCAAGTCACATTAGCACAAGAAAAATCAATTCCGTGGCAGCACTGCCATTCAGATGCTCCGCAGAGCCTCTGAGTGAGCTGAAGCAGCTCTCTTAATATTTACTCTAGCGATGTTCCACAGCAGCAAAGGCACCAGCTTTAGAAAAGCTTCAGGGCAGTGCAGGGCAAGGAGTCAGGGGCTCACTGGTGGAGACAAAGGGCGGGTCCTGCACACGCTGAGGAACATCCCTTGTTTGCCATCTCTTTACCTACCCAGAAAATGGGAATCTAAATACAGCACCTTGCATTTCCCTTGCACCTGCCAAACATCTATGGCACGTGCAAGACATTTTAGAAGTTGCATTCAAAAGACACCTCAGAAGGGTTTGAGGCTGAAGTCGCAGAAACTCTGCTTTTTGAAAGTCTTCTTGGGAGGGGAAGAAAACCAAAGGAATGATCGTTTTTCTTTTGCTGCAGCTCTTTCCCTGATGAAATAAAGCAGTGCTTGTGTCTCTGAGCAGATCAGAGCAGCTGAAGCATCAAGGACCGGCAAAGTCAGTACCCGTGAGGCTAAACTTGCTTCCAAACCACTCTAAAGCATGTAGGTTTGGGTAAAGATGTGGTCCTGCTTCTGCAGTGTGCAAAGGGGTTGCTGCCCAGCTGGGGACACCCACGGAGGCAGGGGAGTGACATCTGGAAACCCTGGGACATGCAAATAGCCTGGAAGCGCAGGGATGTTTGCTCAGGTGTCACATGCTAAAACTTGCTGCTCTGAAAGAGGCATTGATGAGCGTTCCTGGCCAGAAGCAGGGCCTGGTCCAGCCCAGCAGGCGGTTTCTCCAGTTCCATGGCACCTCGTCAGGGGGAGGTTTCGGTCTGGCAGGCAGGCAGCATCTACCCGAGAAGGGCACCTCAGGTCTCACAGTGCCAGGTGCCAGGGTACCCCCACCTGCCTGCTTATGGACACCCTGTGGGCCTAGAGGATGTTTTTCAACAGTCTGATGTTTCAGAAAAGAGATTAGATTCTTATTAAATAATAATTTAAAAACCCAGCAATGTAAAAGGTGTTATACAGGCCAAGATACTACCTGTTGCTCCTGGTTTGGCAGTGCTGCAGCATTCCTGGCAGGCGCATGCGTGGGGTTTGAAGGTCCAGGCTCTGGCTTTTATTTTCTCTTTTAGTGAGATACCTCACCTTTCTGATCACCTCACATTTTTATCATCCCATACAAATGGGATGATACAAGCAAAAGCTTGTAGCAGGGATGAGATCTCCATGCAGTGCAGAGCGCCAAAGTAATGAACAAAGATCTGTAGCTTCTTAGGGGCTTGGGTTTTTCTCATTCCTGCAATACTTGAGCTTTTCTTTGCAAGCTTAATATTCCCAGGGGGAATCAGAAATAGCTCAAACCTGTACATAATTCATCCAGCATGTTCATAAAATTGCTGTTTCCCAAGTTGCCACAGTGTCAATGTTGAAGCAAGCAGTGGTGGGCAGAGCATCTCATGGGCCATGCATCCTGCTGTGTGCAAAAGGGGCATTCTGCTCTGAGTGCCCCATTGCTTGCAGTTGAGTTTAGTAAGGACCCCTTTGTGCCTGGACCATGGCTGCAGGATTCATGGAAAATTCAGTTTGGAGACAGCTGTTTAGCCAAGGAGAGCAGGAGAGGTGCACACAAGTGCCAAGAGGAACAGCATTGCTTCTGGAACCCCAGAGAGGAGAGAAGGATAATGGGGACACTTAGCTGGCACTGATCATATGGGAAGCAGAAATGCATACTCCCTGCTTTGATTTCAAGGAAAAGAAATGTCTGTGAATTTAAAATTGTGATGTTTAAAGGTATCTTTTTTGCTTTGTTTGGTGGGATAGAAAGAGCTTGTGTATTGCCCTTCTGCAGCTTCACAAGCAACAGCTGGAGGTAGCTCAAAACTCTCAGTGGGTGAGACATAGGAGGGAAGCACCTCTGGGCTCGTGCAATGACCTAGTAAAGCATAACCCTGCACGCGCTGGGAAAATGCTCTTTGCTCATTGTGTGTCTCTAGCTGCTGGAGTGAGGGAAGGGAGCTCCAAAGGGGACTTTGGATGTAGGTGACTGGTTTTGCGTAATTTTCCTTCCTGTATCTAAGTTCTTTCAGGGAGCTGGGCAAGAGCAGCTATGCTGTAAGTTGCTAATACCACTTCCCAGTTTCTGATAGGCACTGAAACACAAATATCCAGCTAATGCAGGAGGAAACAGCACATGGTACATAAACATGTCCTCATGTCTCCTTCCTCCTGAGGATGGGATAGTCCTACAGATCTTATTCAGATGCCCTATATAGTAAGAAGGTCAAAGCCTGACCCTATAAATGAAGAGCCTTGCTTAGGACAAGAGGAGGAATGTATTGGCCAAGGGCTGAGAGACCTCAGAGTGGTGAGGAGGTGCCATGGAATAGCCAGCCCTCACCTGAGGGACCAGCTCTTCAGCATTTGGCCCACGCCTCCAGTTCTGCTGCTGTGGACATGAAGCAGCTCCTCTTCTGGCCAGGGCTGCTGGTGTGGTGGTCTTCTCCAAGGGCATTTATGTCACCCTTTGCTGTGCTGCATCCATCACTGTCCCCTGCAGTTTCCTTTGCACAAATATCTGCCCCTGTCCCTCCCTGTGTTTCTGGAAAGGTGGACCAGTCCTGCACTTCCCATGCACACTTCAGCTCTTCTTTGCTATGTGCTACCTCCTCAAGATTCGTCGTCAGTTATATCCAGTGTTCCGTCTACTGCTTGGCTGCTGGTCGTGCTCTGCCCCGCTCAGTGTCACCTTTCCTCATTGCAGCTCCTTTTGTTTCCCCTCACCAAGTGCCTGTGGATGCAGCGGGGGTGGTAGGGACAGCACAGCTGCGGATAGAGGATTTCTGTGTCAAATAAGCCGTCTCTCACCTCCCTTAACGCCTGTCTGCTCTGATGGCAAGAGAAAAGTTTGTGAAGTTCAGGCACTTTCACTGACCAGAGGAAACATCTACAGGTTGATATTTGCTGTTCTAGAGGTGATCCTCTTGCATTTCAAATGCACAATGCTTTTAATGAATGTTAAAGAATTGCAGGAATAGGTGAGCTCCTTGCTCTAGAATCTCTCTTTCATTGAGATATCTAAATACCGGTTTTGTAAAGAGATGTATACATACACAAACACCCCTAAGTTTCTCTTTCTTGATAGTTTTTTCCCTCTTATATTTCCCACATTCCCTAGCTACATTTAAGCACATCAACTGGTTCAGCTATAACTGATATATCCAGAAGTGATGCTTGCTGAACATGTAGTTAAACACGACTAATTTATAAACAGGTAAAGATAACAAAAGTCTACTTCATTAGTTATGGTGCTTTCTTACCTATGAAAAACAGTTCCCAAATATACTGTCAAATTGAAAAAGTAGAGAGTGTACAGTAAGTGAATTGACATGTGGGCAGAAGTTATCTATAATATATATTTATTTCTAAAGGTTGAACATTTTAAGGAGAACAGCTCTGTTGGGAATGGTTCTGCCAGTGATCAGAAGGGTGATATGATTTCTATAATTTGAAAATGTGGTTTAAAGAATGAAAAGGGATGAAACCCCGGTAAACCTTTCTCCTTCCCACCATGTGTCACTACCCTAGAATCTGCCTTGGAGGGAATCTGAAGTATAGACTTTCATACAGCAATAATTCTATAAAGCAATCGGTGCATTTTAGCATGGACATAGACTCTAAACCCTTCAGCCTCAATGTTTTGTTTTATTTTAGCTGTGAGAAGTACTGAACAAGAAATCACACATGGAAAATCTGTCCCGAGGAGCCAGCTTGGTTCAACTTGCCACCTGCCAGCACGGCTGAGGGCTCCCTGTCCTGCCAAACTGCAGCAGTGCGGGGCCATCTCTGCAGTCCTGTGGGTAGGAGCAGGTCTATTGGGAAGGGCAGTGCTGTGTAGTGCCTTGTGTGTGCTCTGGGCTGGGCACCCAAGAGCAAGGAGCAGGTCTGCAGCCAGCCAGCAGTGCTCTGGAATTCACAGTGGACCTGAGCAGCACTTGCCTTAGTAGAGGTGAGGCGGTGAGCGGCTGTGACTTTTTGTTGTCAAAGCACCCAGCGTGGGCACGACAGAGTGGGGTCCCACTTTGCCCACCGAGCTCCCTGCTGCAGCATGGCTGGGCAGATCGCTTCCAAGGCATCACTGTCTGAGGGAGCCATGGGTTTCATCCCCAGGCTTCAGCTATACCTGCATTTAACAAACTAAAGGAAACAGTGGTTTTCAGATCTTGTAACATTTGTTGTTTGCCCACTTACTTTACAGTGATTACCCGAGAGGAATTAAAACCTGTTGCCAAACTGCTTTTGTCAGTTATTTTTTGTGACCTATCTGAAGGTGGAGGAAGCACACTCTGAAAACTACTCGAGCAAGCAATGGTACAGGCAGGTGTGAAAGACACCTGGTTAAATTGCAAGTGGGAGTATGTGCACAGCATTTTGCAAAAGCTTCAATTAGTTTAATTGTTTCCATTGAAATAACGCAATTCTACATCTAGATAAGCTCCTGAGGTATGACGCTTAAACTAGTTTTCTTAGGAGAGTATCAAAGTTTGGAGGACTGTCTTATTTCTGGCTTCCTGGCTCTGGAGACAGCTGAAAGGGATGATGCAAAATCATCCCAGCTGGTTTGATGTAACCACACTCTAAACCAAGCTGAGGCAACGTTGCTTGCTCCCCAGCACACGTTAAACCGGTCCTAGCGGGAAGCTGTCCTAGAGCCAGCTTGCCTTGCCTAGTTATAGGATGTTGTAGTGCTCAGACATATGATCACTTTAGGGAAACACTTCAGCCAAATGTCTTCATGTTGCCTTTAATCAGTGCCACAGGAAGATTTTTTTGTGTGTGCTATTTCTCGTTAACATCATTTGACTTGGGCCTTTTCTGTTGCAATTCTAGGAGCTAGTTATAAGAGCAGAAGCCCTCAGAAGGTAGCCGTGATGATGGTTGGAGGGGATATGTGTGTGCCAGCTGTTGTCATCCCATCAAGAAGTTATAAGCATGAAAGACACCACAACAAAACCATGGAGCTACATTAACATCAGTGGCAGAGGAAAGCTGGCAGGCTGGGGCTGCTAGCGCAGTAAAAAGAACGAATGAGCCAACGCTCAGGGGAGCCTCAAATTCCTCATCTAGTGGGTGAGACCTCTGGCTGTCGTTCCTCTCTTAACTCCAGGATATAATATGCATACACAGGGACCAGTCTTCCGTTCACCAAAGGCTACTACTACCCTGGTGGGCATCCCTTGCAGTAAGCCTATCTAGTGTGTTATCACAGAGATGGATAGGTTAAGTTTGTGCTGCTGGCCAGACACAAGGCACTTCTGCAAGGGCACAGCTTGTCACAGGCCCTACACAGGCAGTAGCCTCTTAAAATTCATTTTCAAGTTGCAAAGCACGCGAAGAGATTTGTTCCTTGGAGATATCTTTCCAACTGAAGCAAAGCTGGTGGATTTAACTCAAACAAACGGCATTTGTGTGCATGCTATTGGTTAAATTCAGATTTTAGCTCCCCAAGGAAAATCTGGAATAATCCCATTGAAGGGCTCTGGATTTAAAGCGGTGGCTCCTGTCGGTGTGTGGCCTTGTCTCTGCTCTCACTGGAAGGAATGCCTCCAGCGGGACGGACCGGCTGCGGCAGGCATGGCCTGGGTTACACAGCCTGACCCCTGAGGAAGATCAGCCTCTACGTGACTTTGGTGTGAACCACGTTTTTTCCATGGCGCGGCAGCAACTGCTGCACGCTGGATTTTGAGCAGCGAGTTGAGAGGATTACTGACAAGCAGCAGCATTGTGCGGGGAGCATTCCCCCGCCGTGATGCACAGGGATTTAGGTATGTAACTCCTGACGCAGCTGCATAATAGACACAATAAACTGGTTTTACATCAGTCCTTAATGCTTTGTCCAGCTGCCGTCCCTGGAAGGCACGGCTCTGCAGAGAGCCACCGCAGCCCGCGGGGCAAGCAGAGCCAGGCTGGAGCCGTGTCCTCCCAGCGCTGGGTGCAGATGTGACGGGGTGAGGATGCTGAACCCCTCCTTGAACCCCCTGCTCCCCAGAGGCAGCTGCCCTGAAAGCAGGTCTGGTCCTGCAGGGAGAAGAAATCCCTTGCAAACAACCCCGCTGTGCTTCTCAGTGAGTTTCTGTGTTTAAACGGTGGTCTTGCAATTTCTTTAGTACTTTTCAAGGCCTTGTCAAGTGACCAGGAGTGTCGCTTGATCCCTGCCCAGCCACCCAGCCGTTTCATCCTTTAATTCAGGTTAATGCTCCAGAGAAGTACTGTACTTATCCCCATTACACAACCACAGGTCAGGCCGTCCTGCTGGGACGCATTTCAGGGTCTGTGTACCTTAATTTAGCATCAGCTCTGCTCAGAACTATTAAGTTACTGATGCTGTTTGCATCACGCTGATTTATTTTATGAATCAAAGATAATTTCTCAAGGCCAGAAGATGAACAAATCTCTAGGTCAGGACCACATTTTATTTACACTGATTTGAGGATGTGGCTCTAGTTTATTCTAATTCTTACATTCTTTATCTTTTTTTGCTTTTCTTACTAAGAGGTGTGATCTTTAATTTCTTTTTTTCCTAATGGCTAGCAATTTATTAAGATATTTTAAAAGGTAAGCAATGCGTATGACTTCTTACTGTCCGAACTTTTAAAAAAGTGCAGCCTCCCTCTTCTCTTCCCCCTCTCTGCAGCTGCTGACATCTGCTCAGCGCACTCCTGGCTTCACAGACTCCTTCTTTGTACAAGGCAGAGCCCCAAATCCCTGCTACCTGTGTGGGATTTAGGGGAAGGAGAGGTGTGGAAGGGCTTTCAGCTCCCTGGCAGCATCCTCCATCTCCTTCCCCTTTCAAACCCATTGCTACTCTTCTGGCAGCAACCACCAAGGAGCTCCTGCTGTGAGCCCATTTTCTTTGCATTTAAGGTGCACGGAAGAAAAATGGATCCCAGTAGCTGGCAGCATGTCTTGGTGCCGTATGTTAAAACTTCCCAGAGCATAATGAGCAGAGTGAGGTGAGATCCTCAGGTGCGCTTCTCCAGCGAGCAGGCTCCTCAGGTGCTCACCCACACGTACTCAGATGGCAGCAACTCATGTGAGGATGTTTGTACACAAGTATGTTTGGTCTACACTTTACATACTGGTGCTGAGTCAGAATACCTTAGAGTGAAAAGATTTTCCTGCAAACATTGTTTGCATTTCAGGAAGACTTTGCCTCTATGTTTTGAAAAAACCCAACGGCTGCCCTGCGCAGCTTACGGCCTTGCTCTCAGACCTTTCTTTCAATCTGCAAACCCTTACGTTTTCCCCCTGCACAGTACAGACTCCAGCACAAAAAAATTAAGGCTGCTGACTTGCTTTTCTTGGTTACCCTTCTTGGGCCTCTCAGATGTGGCCTGTGACCTCCTGGGGAGCAAAACTAGGACTAGACTGCATGTCCCAGAGCAGCAAGCTCTTTCTCCATCAAAAGTGAAGAAGGATGGTTATCAAACACGACAGTTGAATTGGTTAGACTCATCGAGAAACTAAATTTATTTCCTCAAAGTTTGCATTGCACGCGTGCCCTGAGCTTTTCCCAGGCTGTCTGCACTGAGATAAGATTTTGGTGTTGAAGGATGAACACATATAGTTTCAAGTCTGTAAAGAAAATAACAGCCAGCAGGAAAGAAAAAAAATGTGGGAAGCAATGGTTTATTTGTAAATGGTTGAAGTGTGAATGTGCTCTGTTAAGGGGAGACTGTAAAAATACAGAGAGGGATTCGGTGCCTAAATACTCTTGGTGTTAGCTTATTGAAATTCTCCTCCGTTCTCCCACGTGCTTCTGTTCTTGGCTAAAATACAGCGCAAGCCATCAGGCAGCACGGAGAGAGGGGTGTTCCCCCGTCCCTCCCAGGACTCAGGGGACAGCCAGCATGGAAACCTGCAGTCTCTCTTTATTTGACACACACTGTATCCATCTCCCCCGCAGACTGATGGCAACCTGCACCAGGGTGCAGCCCCTGCTTCCAGCAGGGGCAGAAGGCACTCCCCGCTCCCCGGAGATGCCTTCCAGGCCTGTGTTTATGCCGTTCATTGGAGCGTGGCTGTAGAAAGACAGGAAAATATGTCATTTCACACAAGTTAATGAACTCCCATTCTCAGCCCTTAGTCCTTTAAATAGCAGAACAGGAAATATGAGTAACTTGCAACATCTGACAGAAAAGGAAAATAGCTGCTTCATTCTTTTATGGCCTGTTACCCTATCGAACAATGACGTGAGAATGTGTCGGGACAAACCTGATGAGGTGCTCTCTGCCATGAGGTGCCTATTAGGTTGTTTGGTTTTCCCCTCTTTAAAGGTGTCATTTGCCTTATGATGGATCCTGAAAATACCCAAGGTAACCACATGCCCAGCGCTGGCCGAGAACCCTGAGAAGTGAATTGTTATTGCAAGGTCTGAGAAACGATTTGACATCTGGAAATTATCCACTTTACAAACATATTCTTTATAAAGAAGTAATGCCCTCCAGGTTTTAGGAAGGCTTTCCAATATACCATGAGGGAAAAAAATTCTTTTGCAAACCAGAGTGAGTAAGGATTTTAGCTTACACTAGCAACCCTGGCGTGAAGCACCTGGCTGGCTACTCTGGGTGCTGAGACTGCTGACGGCCATGTCACCGTATCCTCCTGCGCGCAGGAGGCCGGTGATGTGCGGAACCCACATTCAGCTAGCAGAACAGATGGACCCAGATACCTTCTCGGCTTGAATTGTTTTAGCAATTCAAATCCAGAATGTCCCCTTTGCAATTACCCAGGACAGATATATTTTATTGCTCTTCAGGACATGGGCAGACTCTTTTATACCACTCTCCTTTTTCGTAGTTTAATTATTTCCAGCCTTTCTCTCTGGAATTGAACTAAATATATATCTAGCATGGAAAAAAAAAAAAGGAAGGAGGTGTTTCAGACATATGTGGGAAGATGCAACTAAAAGACTGCTTTAAAGTGTTTCCAGGTCTCAGTCTTAGCTTGAATAAAGTTTTGAGAAAAATCGGAAATAATTTTGCAGTATACTTTGGGGAGGACGGGAGAAATAAGACTCGTGATTCACAGAAAAATCAATGGTATAATTCTGTGTTCACTCCTCATTTCAGCCACTGAGGAGCATGTATCGATTGAATGGTGCCTTGCTGCACTGTAGGCTCAGGGCAGATGGATACAGATGGATATTCCACAGATAGACAGGGAAATTAAAAGGGAACTTGGCATCATATGCTAATGAGCAACGGATTACACAGCAAAGAATGTTTTGAAGCCACTTATCTTCCCCTTGTAAACAAGACCCCTCACTGATTCAAAGCACGTAAAACAATGCTGCAACAGCTTTGTCTTTGAAGTGTTGGAACCAGAGCTGTGCCAGCTCTGATATAAAACCTAAAATAAAAAATTAAACCAGATATTGCAGTGCGCATTAGGATTCAGGAAGGGCTTATATTTCTTTAAGGCTAATAAGACTAATAAGAAGTCTTACTATGATAAAGTTTATATTTTAAAAAGACACACACCATCCTACTTCTGGTTGCAGATCAATCTCTTCCTGCAAGTGACGGTAACTGAGACTGAATGAGACCACAATACACCATGTAAGCATTATTTTGGATGACCAGCCCCAGGATATAATCTCTTCCTAAACCCATCTGCACGCGCAAGATTGTACCCTCATTACGTCGATGTGAATGGTTTTCCCAGGAAGGGCCAGGCAGCTATCACAGTCTGCTGTAACAATTTATACACTTTTTCTTAGCAGCATCCTGAGCAGCTCGCTCTGCCTAGATAAGGAGCCTGCTGCTAAATTCAGCCTTCCTGTCTCTAGTAGCTGCTTCCCCCTTCCAGTGAATGCTGTTTACATCAGGGCAGTCAGGACACGGGCTTCTGAGCACAGTCAGATTGCTGATGATCCCAAAGCTTCTTTACGTTAGCTGAAATATGCACACTCAAGGTGTTTAAGTACTATCAATCACATAGATTCCATTGTCTTAGAGTAAGCCCACATTGCTTGCTTTTAAATAGAGATTGAAAAAATTATATGGATACTTCATACAACAGCTAATTAACATTTTTTTCCCCTCTGTAGACAACCAGGGTTTTAAATAGATGTATTTAAGGTACTTGGAGCTAGAATATTATGCTTTTTTTGACCAGTATGAAAATGTCTTCCTCCTTTCTGCCTCCTCGTTCTTTAGTATAAGCTCTGAGGCTATACGGGTTTCAGTTTCACTAAACTCTTACGACAAACTTCAAGATCATTTGCTTATATTTGAGTAACAGTTACAAACCACTAACAGGCTACAGGATTTTTAGCAGCCCAGAATATCTTCGCTCTCATATCTAAATATAATATCTGACTGTCTTAGCTCTTGTACTTAAAATGTATCAATCGGGAAACAGGTTTCAAAATACTGCAGGAAACCTTTCTCACAAATTTTAGAGGAAAACTCCCAAGCCCAAATGAACTATACTCAGCTTACGTGTTCCACAGCATCCTCACGTGGAAGCAAGCAGGTACTCTCTGAGGATGAAGCCCCTTCTGCACTTCGCTTCCCCATGCAGCTCAGGCTCCTGGGATGGGAGTGACTGGAGGGCAGTGGATGGAGGGGGTGGCTTCATCCCTGTCTTCTGGACAAGCCCCTGGAATTGCAGTCCTACGTGACTCCTAGACAGGATACCTCCCATATGAAATTTTGCCCTTGCTTCTGACTGATTGTCGGCATTTGAACTTCTTCCTGCAGCATGCTGGTTTTGTTTCTTTCACTTAGATGTGTCTTTAGATGCAAACAAAACCCAAGGGCTGATTTCTTGCCTGAAAAAACGTTTTCACAAAACTTTTCTATATGCAGCCTCTCAGAGTGTGCTACTCAGCCTTGCTTGTTCCTATTTTCTCTACTAAACTTTTTGTTCAACTGTTTCTCCTATTAGAAGGAAGGAAAAAAATGAAGTGTTATAGAGAGCACTCGTCTATGGGGTAACTAGGCTAAATTTAGATGATACTCCATATTTTACCAATACAATAAGCAAACTCTAGTTTCATGGTTTAGATATGTTTGTGCTTCTAGTTAAAAGCACTTCATCGCTTCTGCAGAAATAGTCACAACTGCCCTGGTTACCAGAGATCACATTTACTTCCGTCCACTGTAAGTCTCCTTTGTACATTCACACTTAGTGGATTCCCGAAGAACCAGAAGAGAGTTCAGAGAGTGAGACTCCTCTGGAATCTTAGCCATGGCTCATGGCTGATGGACCACAGGATGCAGGTTCCTTTCTCAGACCGCTCTGCAGCATTTCTGGTCTACATTGTTTTCCTACACAGACAGAAACGATGTTTTGGTATTTCTAAATCTTGGCCTTTTACTATTTCAAGATCTGCCACCTTTTCACATCGTGGGTGATGTGCTGTATACATTTTGTATTGAACATTAGATGATCCTTACACAACCTCTACTTGCCAAAAATTACTTCACATTTTCAGGGGAAATTAATTTGGGCAGAGTGAAATGTAAATCCTCAGGGAATTTAGCTTTTCCACTGATGTTATTAGAAGATAAACATACATACATCTACCTACATACACACAAAGAGACGTGTTTTTTAATGTCTCTTTAGCTGACAGCTTAAAAAGTTAATCTGCTTCTGTACTGGTCAAGGACCACTTGAGGACCATTTGGATGAAGTCGCACAAAAATGGAGTTGCCACAGATCTGGCCACACTGGTAGGAGATAAATGCAAGAAGCCTCGATTGGTGGAACATAAACCATTACTCCAGAAAACAGAAGTAGGAGCTTGTATTAGTGAAGCAGAAGCTTGAAATGGAACTCTCGGTGTTGCTCTGCCCTCTGCAGACAAGATTGTACCATCACATTTCGCCCCAAAGCGCATACTTTGAAAGCACATCCGGCAAAACAGAATAAAAGTTGTCAATGTGAATTAATCATGCGTGGGCACTACCTTCTAAAGGTGCACTGTGACTTTGCAAGTCATGAATAAGGTTAGTTAGGAGTACTCCTGAGGCAGGGGTGTTTTCTGTGTGGTCTCATCGAGTCTACACTGCCCAGTAAGTCCAGGAAGCAATTATTGCCTGAATAGAACCAACACCCGGCGTCCACATTCCGAACAACGTGTAGGAAACGTTTATGTCTGTTTCTCTAACGTATGCCACACAGCATTTCTTCGTGATGGATAAACAAGATTTGTTCCAGTTCCCATGTGTAGAGCAGCTTCTTCCTGGTACTAAGAACCGGTTTCTACAGCATGATCCAGGGGACAGCAAATGCTGATTCCTTGATTGATCTCCCTCTTCTAAGTAGTCAGGATGACACTGGTGAGACCAGCCTGGACTGATACACAAGGGTACCAGCACCCCACTTCCACAGCAGCTGGCTCCACCTGCTATCCTCAGTAAACATCCAAGAATGTGGTAAAATGCGTCCACCTTCATGAACTCTCTATCATTTAATGTGCTCTCCTCATGTTATCTCGTAAAGAATGTTAAAGCTCATTTAAGTCTGAGGTTGTTGCTGCGTCTGCATCGATGTGAGAAAACACACAGCACTAGTTATTGTTTCTTATGAGCTGGACAGCGGTTCTGTAGTAAGGGCATTCCCTAACCCTTCTGACAGAGAAAACACAGTCTTACCTCATTTTTAGAGGGCTTCTCTTGGACAGGAACAACACAATAGAACACACAGTTCAGATTGTTCCAACTTTTTGTTTTATTGAAGTGTCAACATTTGAAAAATCCTTTCCTCGAAGCACACATACCAAGTCCCAGCCATTGTACGTCCTTCCAAAAGAGCAGCACCTGACACTCCTTTACTCCACCGCCAGGCTGGCCTGTCTGCGGTTACCGGGTGTCACACAACAAAAAAACACTGGTCAGGTCTTGTGCAAAAAGAACCTGGCAGGAAGAAAAATTTGCCTATGCAGCTCCAAGCAGAGTCCGTCTCCTGTTGTGTGACTACCACATGTGCTGGTTACATGACCCAAAGACTCACATGTCAGGAAACAAGAGAAGCGAGCAGTCTTTCAACAAGTGGCAGCTTCCAGTGCCTAGCATTTGCAGAATGCCTTCAGCACAATGGGTGCTCAGAAAAAAATTAAACCTTTATTCAATTTTACATAGCGCAGAGCTTGCAATATGTAATGCTACTATGCTTCTTTAAGTTAAATTTTATGGCAGGGCAAGATCCTTAATAATTACTCTTCTGAGCTATATTCAGCATCTGGGTTGGACACCCTCTAGTTTGCAGGTAAAACAAGTGAGATATAGTCAGAACAGTGCATTAACGTTTTACATAGAAAAGCTATAACAATGTATGATGTATATCGGAACTGGATTCCTATCCAGAAGTACTGCAGGAACACAGATACAGAAAAGTTGGTATGACAGTAAACCACAGACTACATTTCCAAGCAAATGCTGTTGCATGGATTCTCATTTTGTCATCCTACACTGCTTTTGTTTTGTTGAAGGATCTGCTGCAAACTAAGGCTGCAGGCCAGAAAATTTCCAATCATATCACTTAAGTAAAATGAAAGTCTCAAGTTTTCACCTCATCCATTTCACAAACAGAAATGGTATTATTACTTCCAAAGCAAAAAAAATGGAGGAAAGCAATGGTCACATTTATACTTAGCAAAAGTGTTTTCCAGTACTTCCGTTTGACAATGGCTGAATGACATTCTTAAACAAAATTATTCACTTAATCCCTGCTATCTCAGATAACTGACACAAAATTATCACTTAGGGTCTGGGCTACATCTCAAAAACTGTGTGCAATCCTACAATACCTTTCATCAAATGCATGTTCAAGCTCTAATTTTACCTTTCTTTACATTCTTTTCATCTGAGGGCTTTGGAGTGGTTTGTCACATGTAACTGGAGAAAGCAATGGAAGGGTAAGCAAACAATATCACTCCTTGTTCCAATAAAATAGTTATATTTAATGACGTAGATCTAGAAATATTCTAGATCTAGAAACATGCTAAAATCTGTCCTGAAAACCAATAAAATAAGCACTATTTCTGCACCTATTTAAAGCTTCCCTTGGACAAAGAGCTGTCATATCCCACCATTCTGACCAAGGCCAGAAACAAAGGAACTACACTTGAGTAAGCATGATGATTTCAGGGGGAATGCTCAGGTTTCCACATACATCTACCAACAGAGATTATCTTCTAACATTTTCAGTGCTTGGAGTGCAGTCTTAACAGTGTAATACAGTCGCCAGACAACAGTCTTCACCCAGAAAGAGAGCTCTCTTTCTACAGCTCTCCAGGATAACAGAAGCCTGAGGGATGAGGTGACCTAGAAGAAATGCTGACTGATGTTGTCAACAGATACTGGTGTTAATCCTTTCTACTTCTCCTACACTCTTAGTCCTTGTGTCTCAGTTCCTTCCTGAGGAAAAAGCCTCCCCTTTCCAAGTACTACAGGCTGTCTTCTTGTCATAAAAATCACTAGAATGGCTGCCTTCAACTTTTGTTTCTCCACGATTTGCTCCATACACTTGGTAGTGCAAACTGTTCCAGAGAGTGTGACTATTTCTGTTGGTTTATTTAAAACAGGGTACAGGAGACATGCTCCTTTTCCAGGTAACATGAGTCTCGGTCTAAGGAACTGAGATGGGTGTTAGGATTTTCCCTGTCTCCTGCTCACTAGTTGCAAGCCAAACTTGTTCCCTACATTGTGGCACAAGTTCCAGTGCAAATCCAGGCCAAAAGAGCATCCTATGGGGCTACTTTGTCTTCAATTTCAAATGGCCTTGGCACAGGCAAGCCAAGGCAACTTAGCACCTTTTAAAATGCATTCTTCTTCAAGAAGAAGAACGGAAAGTAGATTTGTTCTTCTCTAGAGCTTGTTAATAAATTACACACTACTGATGGGATCTTCTCTTACCATTAGCACTGATGTTCTCTGGGAGAGGAAATCACTCAGACCTGAAAAGAACCCAGGAACACTCACTGCTTACAGTTCACATGGGGCTATCTCTTCACGAAGGACAGAAAGGCAAGCACACCTCTTCCAGTAGCTCATTGAGCATTAATCAGCTGCTCTCTGGGTCCTTCTGCCTCTTCAATCTGCAGTTTTAGACTCTAGCAGTTGAAACTTCAGCCTGAAACACCACTTGCATTGAAAACAATATGTGACCCTAAATATGTCTATGCCATTATGCCAAGTAATACCTCTCCAAAACCAACTCACCTCTGAGCCTACCAGCAAGGCCCCACGTGGCACTAGAACACGCACTCCAGAGCGCTGAAGCACTGCGAACGTAAGCACTGCGTACGTAAGCACTGCCAGGCCACCCAGGCACACTGCTGGTCCTCTGCAGACTCCAAAAGAAATACTCACAGAGGAGGCAGGCGAGCAGGATGCAGAGTACGTTATGCCTCTGGTCACAACCAGGATCTGCCCTTTCAGAAGGGTACAGACCAAGCAACAGATTATAGAGATGATCTCTATAGGAAAGGTCATACAATTGTCCTGGAAAAGCTCAGAAAAAGCAGAAATGTACAGGTTAGGGCCATGAGAAAAACTTCACAAAAAAAGAAATGGCTCTGTATAGCTAGAATTGCACAAAGTAAGTAATTTTGAATTTATCTGTACAGTGTCACATACTGCACAGTAAAAATACTAACAGACTTCCCATTCTGAGACACTTTTCAGTGCAGTAATTGTCAGGACTGGTAATCCTTTCCTTCCTCTCTGCCTGACCAAAACCCAAATCCATCTCCTGTGTTATTTATGCACAATGAAAAGAAAGAGCCCATGAACTACAGTGCCATTAACTGTAATCAAGACAACTCACCAAGTAACACGATACTGGAAGGAGTTTTATGATGTTACTGGGGGAAGGCAGTGTGCTGAAACAGGACAGTTACACTTTCTGAATATGTAGGATTTTGAAGTGAAGCTGAAGTAAAAGCGAAGTGAAATTGGAAAAAATCCAAATCTGAATGTCAGTGGGGATATATATTTTCTCACTCTTAAAAGCCTGAGCCCTTTTTCCCTTGAAAACATTGATACAGAGTCACATACTCTTCAGAAACTCTTTAAAATTTCACAATATTTAATAATCGCACAATAACTTGTTCACCTCCTGCAGTGAAGGCTGAAGGGAAGTCCAAGAAATTCACTGTGGTAAAAGTCCTTAGTCAGCAGAAAGTGCTTTGAAGAAAGCAGTAGGAGCTGGAAGGAATTTCCAGCACCTGCAGTTTTTGGCTGCTGGTAGGTAAAAGAAAGTAAAGTTTTGGGGTGTGCTGAAACCTTCAAGGTGAGAGCTGATCTGGCAGTAATTTTTTAAGAGATCTACAACCACTTACTCATTCACAGCTATAAGCAAAGCAGAAGAGCAGTATTAATTTCTGTGCAGAAATTCGTACGCTCGTGTGTCATGGCTGCATCCCAACCCACCCTTTTGATTCCAAGATTCTGCAGACATGGGAAATAAAGCTCTCTACTAGATATGAGGAACAGTCTCAAGGTGCTTTGTCCCATACCTAAATCTGTTGATTTCCTCTTCCTTTCTTTAACAATACTGAGTATGAGCTTCAACTGCATTTAGCTTCCAGAAAGCCTCCAGACTGGTTGTTTCTTCTAATAATTCAGCCCCCCACATTGCTTGCAAGACAGTTAAATCAAAAGAAAGTTTTCAGGTTGAAGTTTGGGTATTATAACCTGTTTCTAGATACAAGTATTCAGGTTTCCATCTGTTCTCAGAAAACTGTGGGAAACAAACTGAGCTTATGACCCAGTTCCACACAAGCAGGTACCACACACAAGAGGACTTCATTCTGCATGTTTACCGCAAACCCACCGAAGCTGCTGATCTGTTTGGAGGTCAGTTAATTCATTGATGGATCTCCAGCTGCACTGACAAGCATATGCTCGTGCTCCTTTCTTCTTTATCATCTTCGGTCTTAGCTTACTGAGCTCAGGCATGTTATTCCTGTCAATCAAACAAATTCAGTTTAGGATAAGGATTATTTTTTTTTTAAAGAAAAAAGACTCATGAGCCCATTTCAGTTTAGGGATATGTTTAAATTCAATGACAGAGTTAAACTTTTCATCAGGAACTGTTACTCAGGATGGTTGCTAAAGTGACTAAAATGAAATGGCCGTAAGACAGAACAATGTACATTGAACCACAAATAATTCCTGTGCAAGCATCAACCACCCAGAGACAGGCAATGATGCTGGTGAAGGGCCTAGAGAACAAGTCTTAGAAGGAGTGGCTGAGGGAACCACGGCTATTCAGTCTGAAGAAGAGAAGGCTGAGGGGAGACCTTATCACGCTATACAACTATCTGAAAGGAGGCTGTAAAGAGGTGGGTGCTGGTCTCTTCTCCCAAGTAACAAGTGATAGGATAACAGAAAACAGCCTCAAGTTGTGCCAGGACAGGTTTAGGCTGGACATTAGGGAAAAAAAATTTTCAATGAAATGGTTGTGAAGCACTGGAACAGGCTGCCCAGGGAAGTGGTAGAGCCACCATCCCTGGAAGTATTTAAGAGCTGTGTAGACGTGGTGCTGAGGGACATGGTTTAGCAGCAGGCTTGGTAGAGTAGGGTTATGGTTGGACTCAATGATCTTAGAGGTCTTCTCCAACCTAAATGATTCTATGATTCTATAATAACTGAAATATCAGCATGGCTATTAAGAAACCAAACTGTTTCAAAAAACAAGTGTCAATTTAGCATTTTAACTATCCCTCTCTTATGACATCCACGTGGCCATCAATTACTGGCCACTGAATTGCTCAAAAACAACATTAACAAGTCCAGCTAAATAAAAAAAATGCAAACCAAACATCAAAGAAAGAATTTTTAGAAAAAGAGGTCAGCCATCTATTTATGGAAAGCAAACTTCTAATCTGCAAGTTTGCTTTTTAAAATCCAGGTTAGTCAAAATAAATAGCAAAGTATCTTGCTAAAGATTACAGATTTTAGTCAATGATAAAGGTATCTGAAAATAATGCCTTTTGTGTCTTTAAAAAAACCAACCAAGATCTCAGAAGCAGGGTAATTTAGACTTTGAGTAAATAGAAGAATCATATTTTTATTTAACCTTTCCTGCTACCAAACTCATCTCAGGAGACTAGTACAGCACTGTATTTTTAATACTGCCTTAAATAATGGGAAAATAAGATTTGCATTCAAAGAGAAATACCTAGTTCAAAACTGGAAGAAAAATACAGGAAAAAACTAGCATGTAATACAAGAAAAATACTGGAAGTGGAGATGAGGTATCCATTACTGCTCTGCTCCAGCTGTCACCCCCTCTGGTGGCCAAGCACACCCTCTGAACACATCCACCACCCCCGTAAGTTAATCGACACATGCAGAGACTTTACTGAAGTAAGAGGAATCCAAATTCGATGTCTGTATCAGGAGCATGCCTTCTGCACTATCCTTCACTTTGTCTTGGCATTAGATACAGTTTTAGAGAAACTGCAAATAAGAATGCCTTAATTTTAAGTCTTCAAAAAAACCCTGAAATAATTAAAGACATCACAATACAGAAAGCAAAAAACATCTCTCCCCTCCATTTAATCAAACATTGCTTCAAAAAGAAGTCTGTTAAGAAATTGAACTATTTGATTTTCACTGTCCATGATGGCCTAATACTTGATACTGGAAAGAAGAAAATCTGACTTGAAACTATCACAGTTTGTATCACTGCAGGTGTGGTGAGAAGAACCTGCTGAACAATGGCACACTAAAGCCCAATCTATCACACAGATTATCTGCTTATTTCAGCAGTCAAGTTGCCTTTTGATCCATGAAACTTGAATTATTTTTAAAAGCAGAGAGGGAGAGGGATGGGGAAAGAAACAGAAAGGCATGAAAACAGATAAGGGGAGATGCTGCACTCCTCTCCCTGGAGACTTCCCCACCTGACACCGAACAGGTTGCACACATGCCCCTTTTTAGGTAAACACAGGAGTGCTGAGGGCTTTTCATCCTTCCCGTTCATATCAACTCCCAAAGAACAGTAACACAATACTAATACCAAACCCACTTCAGCCATACCTGAAAAAAAGATAATCACAGGACTGATCCCAGATATAGTCGTTGAAAAGGGACACACGGAAGTCACAAGCAGTACAACGTAGCTGATCACACGTTCTGGTCAAAAAACAATAGAAAGCTCCAAGAGCTTATTGCAATCAGAGGAGCTACACAGATCGTAACTATTGTAAAGTACAGTGCTCACTCAGAAATACTAGAGGCAAGGTTACCCCGTAATCTTATTTTTTTAACATCTCTGGCACGCTCATTATGGTACGTGTTTCAACTACATGACCATGTATTATATTTACAAGTGCCTAACCTCACTGAATGCATAAGTGATATTCTCTTGATATATTCTCTTTGGTCCTCCTCACTGCTATGGCACTGACCAGCATCCAAATAGGCACCCAGTGCATAATGACTGACTTACTGCAAAAAATTGCACACGGAAATGCAATAATGTTCTATAGGATGTTGGGGTAAATATTCGAAGTCCCTTTCCTACTAAGTTCAGCTGCAGTTGCAAAGCATTCTGTTTTCAGCTCAGGCTTTGGGATGATTTAAACCAGCACACTGATTCAGGTCACATACTCAGAATCACATAGCAAGCTGAAGACAGGCAGAGAAAAATAACAATACTCCACAGCAGCAATGCCCTTAACTACATGTGACTGATTTCTGGAGTCTCGTGTCTCATTTGCACACACCTTTCAACTCCTCAAATGAACAAAAGATCCATTGGTCAACAACAAGAGGACTGGAAGGGACTAGTTGACTTCAACTGCAGCCACAGGCAGCCACATGTTTAGGTGAATATAAGGCTGTCCTGTCCAGTTCAAACGCAGAACTTTGTACCACCACAGAGAGATGGTTGTGAATACAGTAATGATAAAGCAAGTAGACCATTTTTTTCCACATCTCCTACCTTTTTGAAATATTTGTTCCTATGCCATATGGTGAAGCGCTTCCACCCAAGTACACTGGACAGCATCTGTATAGATTTCATTAATATACTCAATTACAGCAAAACATTTTGGAGAAAGTAGTACAATGCTTCTCCTAGTTTAACCGTATGGTATCTCTAAAATAGTATTATTTTATATATTTTATTAATATAGGCAAAGTATCCAAATCCTTACAAACCATAGAATTAAAAAATTTCCATTACCAAAGTGTTCAAAGAAAAGCTCTGCGACAACCACTCTCTATACCAAATATAGATGGGACTATATACTGCAGCATTTGATAAGTGGGTACAACTGTAAGTCAAAGGAAGCTGTTGTTCAATAACTTAAATAATTCATAAATGTATGAGAAATAATTTTGACCACATGAAAGCACATTAGTAATTCTTCAAAATCATCTTTGTTTACCTTTGTTTTTCTTTAAATAGAATGCTTCTCTAAATACTCAGCTTCTTTCTTAGTTAATTAATCAACACAGATTAAACAGTAGTAATATTATTAGACTGACAACAAACTATAATTGACCCATGTTCAACCAGCCAAAACATTTTTCACTTACCTTTTCCTAGGAGTCTGTACAACCGCACTACTGCTTTTAGCTGTGAGACTTGCAGAGTTAGACTTCAATTGCTATTCAAAAAGTAATCAAAGAATAAAAGCAGCATTACTGCAAGGTAACAATATTCTGGTTTACTTAATAAGAAGGAGCCAGAAAATCTCAGTCACAGACAAAGGGGACTAAGAATTTTGGAATTTTCTTGTTGAGGTTTCTCTGAGGCTCTTTGAGATAAAAGCTGAAGTTACAGTGAAACAAGGAACTAAAGCTTCTTTTCCCGCACTGAATTCCCAGCTCTACCTGAAGGAATTCAACACCACATGATCACTCTGACTTTACAATCAAGACTTAGTATTTCATGCCCTGTTTTTAGTAATTTTGCTTTTAAAAACAGATTTAATTAGAAATCTTCTCCCTTAATGTTTTTGAGCTTTTGTTTTACTGAAAACACATCAGGGACTTACATTATTCAAAAATATAAAATGTCTTTGGAAAGTTTCTTATTTGCTGCACGTGAAAGAGTTGATTTGAATTCTAGAATACTAGAATTCTGGATCCTAAATGGAAGTCCTAGGAATATAGAATCATACACATTTACTGACATAATTCTCTCTCACTCACACACACTTATTGTGGAATACAAGTGGTTTTTGTTGGTTCAGATTCAGCCACTCTGTAAGAAATCAAGGACAAACAAAGCAAACCCAACATCACCCATGAAAATAAGAGAATTTGCACAGAGGGTTATGAAGTATAAATAACAAAATTTTCTACTGACGCTACCAAAGTAAGTATCTACTTTCAATGTCTTCTATCACTCTGTCTTCACAATGTAAATTTGCAGCTTCATCTGTGCACCTCAAACAATGGAAGTCACTTGCAGAAGACATGAAACGGGGCGCAGTGGCTGGTATGCCAGATGACCACGCTGCCATTCAGAGGGACCTGATCAGACTGCAAAAATGGGCTGAGAGGAACTGAAGTTCAACTAAGGGGAAACGCAAACTCCTGCCCCTGGAGAAGAATAACCCTCATGCACCAGAACACGCAGAGGGCTGACCAGCTGGGAAGCAGCTTTTCACAGAAGGCTGTGGGAAGGTCAGTCGATGGTAAGTTAACCATGAAGCAGCAGTGTGCCCTGGCAGCACAGAAGACCAACAGCATCCTGGGCTACATTAGGAGGGATGTTGCCAGCAGGCTGAGGGAGTGAGCTCTCCTCTGTGCTTGGCACTGGTGAGACAGAATCACAGAATCATTTCAGCTGGAAGGGACCTCTTGAGATCACCTAGGCCAACCTCCCTGCTCAAAGCCGGGTCAGCTTCAGCAGCTTGCCCAGGACTGTGTCCAGCTGGGTTTTGAAAATCTCCACAGACAGAGACTCCACAACCTCTCTGGGCAGCCTGTCCCAGTGTTTGACCACCCTCACCATGAAAACGTATGTTCTTGTGTACAGATGAAATTTCACGTATTTCAGTTTGTGCACACTGCCTCTTGCCCTGCCACTGGGCACGCCAGAGGACAGTCTGGCCCACTCTTTACTTCACTCATCAGGTATTTACACATATTGATAAAATCTCCCTAGAGCCTTTTCTTCTCCAGGCTGAACAGTCACAGCTCTCTCAGGCTCTCCTCATACGAAAGATACTCCAATGTCTTAATCATGTCCATGGCCATTTGGTGGAGGCTCTCCATCTCTCTCTTGTACTGGGGAGCTCAGAACTGGATGCAGTACCCCAGATATGGCCTCACAGACCTGTCTGGAGAGCTGTGCCCAGTACAAAAGAGACAGGGACATAAAGGTGGGTCCAGCAAAGGACCATGAAGGTGATTAAAGACTTGGACCATTTGACATATAGGCGAAGAGATCTGGAATTGTTTATCCTGGAGAAGACAGGAGTCACGAGAATCTTATCAATATGTAAGAACACATGACAGGGAAGAATAAAGAAGACATAGCCAGACTTTTCTCAGTGGGGCCCCCTGACATGAGGAGAGGCAATGGGCACAAACTGAAATACAAGAAATTCCAGTCAAACGTATGTAAAAACTTCTTTACTTCTTGTGAGGGTTGTCAAACACTAGAACAGGTTATTTAGAGAGACTGCAGAGTCTCCATTCTTGGAGATATTCAAAAGCCATCTGGCCACTGTTCTGGGCAACCAGCTCCAGGTAGCCCTGCTTACGCAGGTTTCCAGAGGTCCCTCTTCCAACTTCAACCATTCAATGATTCTGTGGTATTTGACACTATGCTCTACCTTGAACTAGCATTTCCTTTAGTTGCCGGTTACTGCCTGGGTAAGACCATATCTTTATATCTTTCCTGTTCCTCACTATATGACAGTCGCATTTTCCTTTCTGCTCAGTTTTCCAAGTTTATCCTACAGCTTGCTTTAGTCCATTTTTTTTGCTTTAAAACAGTTTATGGTGCTTTTCTTTTCATTGCTGAACCTCATCTGTTCTGCATTTCTCCAGACTCCTACTTACCAGAGGTGTTTCGGTAAGGCTGCTGTCATTACATATTTCATCAATAATGTCATCTAGATCTTCTTCGCTGCTGTCAGCACTCATTAACAGTTTAGTTGATCTGAAAAACAAACAAATTAGCCTTCATTCTGCAGCATCACCAGAGCAGTTCTAAGAATTGTAAGTTAAAACATCAAAGTAGTTACAGCCTTTTCCACTAGTATTTCTGTAGTATCTAAGGTAGGCCATCCAAATCATGACTGGACAGATGTAAACTTGAGGTTGATACCTTTCAGTGCCTATTGAACTGTCCCATCACAGGTCTTATTTTTGCTTGCTTCTTTTATTTCCCACCACTTCCAACCCTAAATGAAACGATGGCAATACAACCCATGCTGCACTTACTGAGCAATTAGACAGCCCTGATTTTTCATGTTAATCTTCAGCAGCAGGAGTATGAAAAAGTCAAAGGGAGTTCTCTCCTCATGCTACACAACTGCAAGGGTTCTGAAGGAGTTCTCGCCAAACTGTACGTATTTAGAGATCACCTGCACTTTGCTTTCACTCACGTGAGAAGTCTTGTCACTCAAGTCTAATGTTTGCTAGCACTTTGTCAAAGAAAGGGAGGTCTGTAGTACTGCTGCTTCAACCAGCCAAGAACAAATCTACTGAGAATGAAAAATGTGTGATTTTTAAAAATGCTGTAATCAGATTGACTACATTTAAGTGCTTGTCTAAATGTTATGCAAACAATGGGGACATCCAGTAGTGGTAGTGGTCTTGTTGGCCTTGTATTTGTCATTTGGCTTTTCAAGATCCTTGCCTGGGACTCTGAAATGTCTGTTGGGTAAGCAGTCAGCAGCCCACCTGGGGAGACATTTGGCCAAGCCCCTCTGTTCCACAGACTTTCCAACTAGAGTCTGAGACGCCAGTGAGGGCCAGGATGGAAACCTGAGGGCAGGCAATGATACCTGTGGTGGTCAGGATGGAAACCTGGGGGCACGCAGTGGCATGGCAGGCCACTTGGCCGTACTGTCAGCAGTGACCCTGTCATGACGGAAACTTGGTACTTGGAACCTTCATTTTGAAAACTGTGAAATCTGAGGTGTCTATACTAAGTGTAGAGTGTAAGTTACGCGCTTAGCATATCAGATAGATATTAATAAAATATGAACAGCATACATGACTGAAGTATCATCAGAATACTTGCTAACACTGTTGCTAAAGTATTATTATTACCCTGCTAGAGAATATAATACTTATCAGTATTATATTATCCTGCTTGAAATCTTAAGATTTACTAATGTTTTTTATATATCCCGAGGTCAGTTACAGAGCTAAGTAACCCCTGATCTTAACTCACAAGCACATTAGCTTTTAACGCCATGTTTAATCCGAGGTTGGGATACTCCCAAGAGACAACGACTCTCCGAAGTACCTCAGCTGGCTGGCACACGGCTCGAGTGTTTCATAAAGAAGACAGGGGACCCCTGCGGGGATGTTTCGGCCCCCGAACCTCGGTATCTGGGCTCCGGACGCCGACCCCTCCGCCCATACGCCGTGGAGGGGCGGGGCGGGAGGGCGCGGGGACGGACGCAAGGCCGCTCACCTGCCCGCCTTCGCCATCGCCGTCTCCTCCTCCTCGCCGCCATGCCCGTGCCCGTGCCCGT
>VZZY01014236.1:0-23732 GCA_013400335.1 Eurystomus gularis | reverse complement strand
GGTTAAGGGACTGGCACGGGAGAGCCAGTTCTTGGGATTAAGGTGGCAAGATGGGCGTCATCACATCCCAATGGATGTGATCAACAAAATAGCAGCCATGTCCCCACCAACTAGTAAACAGGACACCCAGTCTTTCTTGGGCGCTGTGGGGTTCTGGGAGATGCACATCCCAGACTACAGCCAGATTGTGAGCCCGCTCTACCATGTGACCCGAAAGAAGAACTATTTTGAATGGGGCCGTGAGCAACAACAGGCCTTTGAACAAATTAAACAGGAGATTGTGCAAGCAGTAGCCCTTGGGCCAGTCCGGGCAGGACAAGATATGGCCTTCTCCTCTTGTCCTATTACATGTTACTTGGTTGAACAGACCAACCCCTACTTCCCTATGACCTTCTTTCAGGTAGTTGCAGAGAGCCATGAGGTCTCCCCTGAGTGTCTTTTTCTCTAAGCTAAACAACTCCAGGTCTCTCAGCTGCTTCTCATAAGACATGTGCTCTAGATCCTTCATGAGCTTTGTTGCCCTTCACTGCACACGCTCCAGCATCTCAATGTCCTTCTTGTGGTGAGGAGCCCAAAACTGAACACAGTACTCAAGATGCGGCCTCACCAGCTCCAAGTACAGAAGTAAAATCACCTCCCTGGTCCTGCTGGCCACACTGTTCCTGACAGAGGCCAGGATGCCATTGGCCTTCTTGGCCACCTAGGCACACTGCTGGCTCATGTTCAGTCAGCTGTCGATCAACACCCCCAGGTCCTTTTCTACCGAGCAGATTTCCAGCCACATCTCCCCAGGCCTGTTGCGTTGCATGGGTGTTGTGGCCCAAGTGCAGGACTTGGCACTTGGCCTTGTTGAAGCCCATATGATTGGCCTCAGCGCATCAATCCAGCCTGTCCAGGTCCCTCTGAAGAACCTTCCTATCCTCAAGCAGATCAACACACCCACCAAACTTGGTATCATCTGCAAACTTACTGAAGGTGCTTTCAATCTCCTCATCAAGATAATTGATAAAGTTATTAAACAGGTGTGGCTCCAGCACTGACCCCTGGGAAAAACAACCAGTGTATGCCCATTCAGGCCTAGGAAAGCCAGTGTTTTTATGAAAATGCTGTGGGAAACAGGATCAAAGGCCTTACTGAAGTCCAGGTAAACAACATCCACAGCATTTCCCCTCACACACCAACCAGGTCACCTTGTCATAGCAGGAGATGAGGTTCATTAAGCAGGAGCTGCCCTTCATCAACCCATACTGACAGGGCCCGATCACCTGGTTGTCCTGTAAATGGTGTATTATGGCACTCAAGATGATCTGCTCCATGACCTTACCTGGCACCAAGGTCCGACTGACAGGTCTGTTGTTCCCTGGAGCCTTCTTCCTGCTCTTCTTGTAGAAGGGAATCACATTTGCTAATCTCCAGTCCATTGGGAACTCTCCAATTAGCCAGGACTGCTGATAAATCATTAAGAGTGGCTTGGTGAGCACATACACCAACTCCTTCATCTAGGTGGTGCAGCATGTCACTAACCATTTCCTCTTGGATTATGGAGGCCTCCTCCTTCTCCCCATCCCTGTCTTCCAGCTCAAGGGGGTGGCTACCCAGCAAACAATTAGTCCTGCTATTAAAGACTGAGGCAAAGAAGGCATTCAGTACCTCAGCCTTTTCCTCATCCTTAGTCACTATATTTCTCTCTGCATTCAGTAAAGGATGAAGATTCTCCGTAGTCCTCCTTTTGTTGTTAATGTATTTATAGAAACATTTTTTTAATTGTCTTTTACAGCAATAGCCAGATTGAGTTCTATAGCTCTAGAGTTCCTTATTTCACAAGAAGAAACTGGCATAGCACAACTACAGAAGGAGGGACTGAAGAAATACTTAAAACAGCTATCAAAAGAAGAAACAACCACCAATACCTATCAGTATCTTAGAGATGATGTTACAATTAACCCAGATCACTTCCTTCTACAGCAGCAACTACTGTCCTGTCTAGGCAAATCCCTATCTGCCAAGCAACTGTTAAGTATCATCAAACTCACCTGGGTCTGATTAAGGGTGTGGCTAGATGATTGGGACACAAAAAGAAAAACCCAAAACTTCAAACCTACTCTTGGAGAACTGTCAGGAGAGAGGCTTCTGCATATGACATAGCTCCAAGTAAAAAACTGAAAAACCCTTATTCTAAAAGAGGATGAGGGCAGGGAGAGGGACAGAATGGACTGATTGATATAAACAGGTTAGACTGAACAAGAAGGGGAATATTGGGTTTAACAATTTTCAGTGCTTAAAAAAAAAACACAATTAATTAGATAGGTATTATGGCTTTCAAAGTTGCATCAGTCATTCATTATATCCCTTAAAAGTAGGAGCTGATGTTAATCCTAGCTAAGAGCTAATGAATCAACAAACAGAAATTCAAGAGATACTATCTTAAGATATGTTTTTCATTATAAAAAGAGGCATAAGAAAGGTGGGGTTTTTTTTAAATCTAGGTTTATCTACACTATTTAATGAATAAATTGTCTTGTATTATTATTGCTATTGATTCAATTCTATAGTGCTTCTTTGAAAATCAGTGTGAAAAGGCAATCTGTGTTTATGAAGATAAACTTTCCTACAGCTGTACTGCAAGTTTTGCCTATGAGTAAGGAAATAATTTATTTTCCATTCTCTGTGCTTTAGGTAATTTAAATTTGTTGTTGGTTTTTTTTTTTTCATATTCCTTTTGTCCATGGTTGGTTATTTTACAGTTTTGTGTTATTTTCTTTAAACTATTAGGCCCCCCAAAAAAGTTTGAGCTTTTGTCGGTTGTCATTCTGTTTTATTCTAGTTATATTCATGTCAGTTCAGTGCATGTATTAGGAGAATTTTGTACCCAGAACAGCAACTTTCATACATGTTTTGGGAAGACACTTCAATTTAACTGTTAATTTATTGCCTTTGCATTTCAAAATGCTAAGTGAACTTTATACATCTAAAACCTATCAAATTGACCCATAATCATTATGGTGAAAGGAGAAAGGCCAGGGCTTTAGAAAACAGTGGTCTGCTTTGTAAACAAATGGGCTAAGTAATAGCATTAATTTTCCAGAAAGAGAAACATTTATTTGATAGGTACTCAAGTAGCTGAAGCTCTAATCAGGTGTTCTTTATATTCTTGTCAAAGCCATATGTGGTCACCACAACTAATGACTGAACTAGTCAGACTGACTGTTAGCATTGGAAGAGAACTCAGCTGTCAAGATCTAGTAGATAAATGTAAAGGCCTCTAGGCTGGATTGACGTAAATTCAGATGTTGGAACTAAATAAAGAATACTTCATTCTCAAGAAATGTCAAAGCAGCACAGACTTATAAATTAAGCAAACAAATATATACAATTGATTGTATTTTCCCAAAACTTTTCATAGTATACTTGATGAAAGTATTTCTCTCAAGTGTAACTAATAACAAGTATACAAGTATCCCCAGATATAGGGTGATGTAAAATGATCAGTTCAAAGAGTAAAACTCTATGTATCCAAAGAAACTGGCAAAAGTCTCTATTTAATATTTTTTTTTATGAATGTGAGGTTTCATCAAATGATTATGAATTGTAAGAAATAATAACAGATGAAGATGGATAAAAGAAAAGTCAAACCAAGGTGGATAAAAGAAAAGTCAGACCAAGGATCCATGTCCATAAATATTAAGAGCAAGAAAAGGATAGAAACTACCTTCTTTTCAAAAGCAAGTCAGGGAAATTGCACACTTCTTTATTCACTATTCAAGTTTTCCTCCAATGCTGGAGTTTTCAAGCTTGAAATTCTGGTCAGATCCAGTTAGAAAAGTCAGACTGTGCTGAACAGTTTTGATCAAGGATCGAAAGCACAGTAATAAGCATGGAGTCTCATTTTCTATATAATCATAGACTCGCAGAATGGTAGGGGTTGCAAGGGACCTCTGGAGATATAAACAGTGCTCAAGAGACCATATTTTACAGCCTATTTTCCTTTCTATGCAAGCCATAATGCTCCTTTTGCCACAGCATAAAGCCATTGATCCAGACTAGCTTTCTGTAGCATTTCTACAGAAATGCAACTCATGCACTTGTGAAGTGGTTCATTCCAGTTTAAGTTCAGTACTTGCAATTGTCCTTACTGATTACACAAAATCACACAGGTAAGGGTTGGAAGGGACCTCTGGAGATCATCTAGTCCAACCCCTCTGCCAAAGCAGTTTCACTTAGCGCAGGTTACTAAGGAACATGTCCAGGCAGGTTTTGAAAGTCTCCAGAGAAGAAGACTCCACAACCTCCCTGGGAAGCCTGTTCCAGTGCTCCATCACCCTCACATTAAAGAAGTTTCTTCTCATGTTGAGGTGGAACTTCCTGTACTCCTGCTTGTGCCCGATGCCCCTTGTTCTATCACTGGGCACCACTGAAAAGAGACTGACCCCATTCTCTTGACACCTGCCCTTCAGATACTTATAAACTTTGATCAGATGTCCTCTCTGCCTTCTCTTTTCCAGGATAAACAGCCCCAGGACTCTCAGCCTTTCCTTATAAGAGAGATGTTCCAGACCCTTAATCATTCTCATAGCTCTCCACTGGACTTCTCCAGTAGTTCCCTGTATCTCTTGAACCGGGAAGCCCAGAACTGGACACAGTACTGCAGATGTGGCCTCACCAGGGCAGAGTAGAGAGAACCTCCCTTGATCTGGTGGTCACACTCTTCTTAAGGCACCTGAGGATACCATTGGTCTTCTTGGCTACCAGAGCACACCGCTGTCTCCTGGTTACCTCATTGTCCACGAGGACCCCAAAGTCCTTCTCTGCAGAGCTGTTTTCCAGCAGGTCAGCCTCTAGCCTGTACTGGTGCATGGGGTTATTCCTCCCCAGGTGCAGGACCCTACACTTGGCCTTGCTGAACTTCATTAGGTTCCCCTCTGCCCAACTCTCCAACCTGTCCAGTATTACTAAATGGCAACACAGGCTTTTGGTGTGCCAGCAACTCCTCCAGATTTTGTATAATCAGAAAACTTGCTGAGGGTACACTCCATCCCCTCATTGGTCATTGATGAAGATGTTGAACAAGGCCAGACCCAGTACTGACCCCTAGGGAACACCACTAGCAACAGGCCTCCAGCTGGAATTTGCACCACCAATCACAACCCTCTGAGCTCTGTTGTTCAACCAGTTCTCAGTCCATCTCACTGTCCACTCATCTAAGTCACACTTCCTGAGCTTCCCTATGGGAATGTTATGGGAGACAGTGTCGAAAGCCTTGCTGAAGTCAAGGTAGACAACATCCACTGCTCATTCATCTACCCAGGTAGTCATATAATCACAGAAGGCTATCAGATTAGTTAAGCATTATTTCCCCTTTGTGAATCCATGCTGACTACTTCTGATAACTTTCTTTCCCTCCATGTGCTTGGAGATGATCTTCAGAATGATACCTGGAATAACGTCCCATATAACATCAGAGAAAGCTGAGGATGTGTACGAATGTGCATTCTTCTGCCACTCCCACTCCCTTTTTGTCATTAAAAAATAGGTATTATTTAAGAATCATGTCAGAAAAGAAGTAATTTTTTTACACCTGGTTTAATTTTTTTCTCTTTCTTTTTTCCTTCAGCTGTATTATAAGAACACTACCAAGAACATTTTCTATAACATTCTGCAAACTGTTCTCCTTACTCTTTGATACTTTTTTTAAAGTTCTCTTTTTTAAACTGATTTTATCAGGATAATAGTATATCAGCATAATTATTTCTTCTTGATTATTCAATTTGGCTAAGATTTAATTTCAAAAAGTCAGCAAATTACAGACAAAAAAATCTGCTCAATTTTAATTGTATCAATATGTGGTTAATTTATTAGAGATAATACAAAATTTCACTTGCTCATCAGTCATTCATATTTAGTTAACAGTCAGAATCTGCAGATTTTTCACATACTGGATTTTCATTGTTTTCTTTAGCATATAGGACACTTAAAAATTAAATACCAATTAAAGAAGAAATATTAATTAATTACTTTTTAAAAATACCACTGAATACAGCTTATTAAAAACTAAGAAAAATACTCCATATGACGTATTTCATTTTTTATGAGTGGAGAAAGAGGCAAGGAAAGCTACTTGAAGCTATTTGTCCACAAGAAGAACTAGATTGAAGTATTGCCGAGGCAAGTCTCTTAAGCCCTTATGCAATATATGGGGAAGAACAGAGCGTTCCTCAAATAAGATTCATTACAGCCAGCATACCAAGTACTAAATATAAAACGTGGAAGTCCGATGTAGACCTTAAGTCCAGATTCAAGTTAAAGCCTTACTGTATCTCCTGGAGTCAGTTGATTATAAGTTAGCAATCTACATCCAATCTTATAAACAAGTGGCAGAGGTATAATAACTGAGGATTCCAAATTCACTCTACTCACTCTTTATTCTCTCTTGCTCTTCAGTTACTACAAAATACAAATTGCATAAACAGCCTTGGAAACAGGGACCAGAATCTATTTTGCACTATATAAAGGGAGCTTATAAAAAACGCAGGAAAAGACCAAGGCCTGTAGTGATGTAGTGACAGAAGGGTTTTATACTGAAAGAGACTAGATTTAGGTTGGATATAAATAAAAAAATTGGTATTGTAAGGGTTGTGAGACACTGGAACAGGCTGCCTAAAGAAGTTGTGGATGCACCACTATTGGAAGTGTGAAATGGCAGATTCAGTGGGGCCTTAAGCAATCTGATCTAGAGAAAGATATCCAGGCTCCTAGCAAAGGAGTTGGGCCAGATAATACTTGAAGATCCATTCCAACCCAAGCCATTCTGTTGTTCCATACACCAATCTTGGTAGACTAAGAAAACATAAACTCTTATCATACGGTTTTCAAAGAAGTGGAAAACTTACCTGCTGCCTGGGACAGCTGTTCTGGAACAGAATTACTTTTTTTTTTCTTATTTTTTTACTCTAACCAAACATACATTATCAAAAACGCATGTAGCACCCATCTCCTGCAACTGTGTTTTTAAATCATAGTGAATAAAGCTGTCATGTTTTGTCCTGATCTTAGAGTTAGTACGACTTCAGAGACTGAGAACACAGTTTTTATACTAGACCTTCAGAGAATCTAAGTGGAAAATTCTGTCTCCTCTGAGGTCTTAAAAACCATGTGTGTGCTCAGTCATGTCCTGGTGGTAGTTCTGCATACTTACAGACATAGGACTGTAGGCCCACCAAGCACTTTAGCAGGAAAAGGTTATGTGTCTACAAACCTCAAAGTGCCTAAGTTATGCAGGTGGCTTAAACAGAACATTAAACAACTAACATTAAATTATACTTCAGATTCACATTATGGGCAAGTTCCTTTACAGATCTGAACTCTGAGAATTAAATTCTTATTTCCCAGCCGCTGTTTTATATCTATATCTGAGGTTCATGGATAAGGCAACGCCTTTTTTTCTTTCTTAGCAGACTATGTCTTTCACTTATCCTCTGACTGTACTCCTCCTCTTCCCTCACTAGGAAGAAATAAATGCTGCTGATTTCCTAGCTAACTCTTCCAAAAATACTGCTAAGTAAAATTCTAACCTCTGAAGTAGTTATGAAATGCCAAGTGATCTTCATAAAGATTGTATTAACTTATTTTAAAGTAGTTGTTAAACGTGAAAAATTATTTATGAAAACTGTGTACTGACTGATGAAATGGAAAATAAACAGGAAAAACCCACAAATTCGTATAAACTATTTTCAAAGTTCTGTAACTTTATTATACACTATGCCTCTTTTAAAGCAGAAATTCAACTAACATCGTCAAACAGCATAAGCAGTATAGATTTAACTTTTAATCATTTTGAAGACCAAAATTCTTTTAATTAATCAAGCATGCAATAAAAGGGTTAACACAGTATCAAACAAAAAGTATCCTAACATATCTTAAGTTTGTGATGTAAATACATCCCTTTCATCTAGACAACCTTGTCAACTAGATCCTTATTTTTCCCCACCCTTGGTTCCTCCCCTAAACATCCCATAATGAGTCCTGTACAAACTCAAAATATGCTTCCCCTGCATCCCATAATATGCCACCTCAGTCCCAGAGGTGCTCTAGCATTGACTCTTCAAGACAGGTGTCACACCTGGACCTGGGGATGACAGCCTCCTGGAACAGCCCCGGGAGGGACTGGACAAGGTGTCAGTTCCTTCCTCTAAGTCTGCAGCTTGGGTTTCCACCTGCCTTTGTGCCCCTGTGCTCCTCTGAACTTGTGGTAATGGGCCTTTTGTGGGCTAATGGCTTCTGTTATGGGCCTTGGAATAGCAGTGGCAGAGTATTACCTAGTCTTGACCTGTTTGCCATTGTCTCTCTGTGCTTCAAGGGTGTGCAAATGAGCTTCTCTCTCATAACCTAACATTTGCCTCCTATGGTGAGATTCTGCACCTGGCCTCGTAACCAAAGACAACGTTGACCTTTAGCTTTGTTGTTTCCATAATTTCTATAAGTTAATTGCTTTGAGAATCCCCCTCGGTGATTAAATTTCATCCCAACCAAAAACCATCTGTACTAATGCCTCAGTGGTCATCCAGTACCACTCTGGAAAAGAATTAGTCATTTCTCAATTCATACATATGACTTGTATTATCATTTTATTCACACACCTCTTTCTCAGCTCTTTCTGTTATGAAATTATTTCCAGATGTCACTGTCATCAGCATTTAGTTTGAAATACTACCTGCAAAAACATGTGACTTGCAGGCAATAACATTTAACAGTCTCTCATCACTACTAACTGTGTTCACTTTACGTCTCCTGAACATTCATGTTAAATTTTCTCCTCTCTTGGAGGGCATTATGACAAGTTGACCTTTGCGGTGATTTTTTGCCTTTGGCAGAACTCCAGCTTCCACCGCAGGGATCCTCCACCCTCACTCTGCTTCTTTCTTTGGCATAGCCAGCTGCAGTCAAAGATAAACATGTTAGCAGAGTCTAGGAGTCATTTATCCTGCCCCAAATCATATTCAAGTGTTTTGTTTTATACTAAGTATCAAAGAAAGGAATCTTCTTTTCAGTCAGCACAGAACCAGGAATAATGTGATGATTTCAAATGAAAATTCATAGTCCTAAAATTGTAGTTTTCGTCCTCTTTATGAACTTCTTTACCATATGCCAACACGGGCATTCTGCAAATCATTCTTCCCTGCTTTTGTATTTTTTTTGCTGGCTACTATCTAGAAAGAAACACAAAGTTTATATTGTGAGAAGTTATTATCTGAATTATGCTATGATTAGGAAGAAAGAAATTAGTTGTTAGACAGACGGGGGGGAGGGGGGAGGGGAAGGGGAAGACTGCAAGAGTAAAAATTGTCAGCTTAGTCTCCCTGACCTAATGCATAAAACTTCTTTCAGTAATTACCTGAAATGTAGGCCTTTAAAAATAAAGTATTTTAGGAACTGTGATACCTAAGAGTAAATTTAAAGAATTCCAATTCTTGGAGTATTTAACTCAGATTGTACGAGGGATGTACATGTCCATTTGTACAAAAATTCAGCACTAACAACCTCTACTGGGTTTCCTAGGTGACACAACATTCACATGTAAGCTTGTTCAGACTAAATATATGCCAGACTCAATTATGAATGGCAGGGCAGCTAGTTCCTTACACTACCTTTGTACAACAGCTTTACTCTTCTTCTGTGCATATCCATGTGCAGGTGAGACTGGTTTAGTTTGTTGTTATAGACAGGTGCATACTGAAAAACAAAAATGCCTACACAGTAGAATAGAAGATTTTGTTTCCTCTCCTGAGCCTGAAACTATATTAAATGAATTAAGCATTTGTTAAGAGTGTAAATCTCAAACCTTCTTTAACTTTTGTTGTTCTATGTTGCTGTTGTTATTGTTTCTACCATTGCCTTCAGCCAAATTTTTTAAAGTTGGTTAATAGGAACCTCTAATTGTATAGCTTATTGAAACAAAGTGAACAAATAAGTCTTTTTCATGTATTACAAAGCAAACATTGCAAGCACTCTTGGCCCTCACCATATGTATGGTAACAATATCATTCAACAAAGCTGAGAGCTTAGGTGAGACAAGATAACATCACTGAGACCAAAAGCAGTGAGGGATAAGTAAACTAGACATGTTCCTAAAGGCCAATTAGTCATTAAAAGAGCTTGAGAAAATATGGCTAGGAAGAAGTGCTGAGCAGTCAGATTTATGCATTCAGCTTCTTTACCTTGGCCTTTCTACAGAAGAGAAAAAAATATGCACTACTTAAGGAAGAGGGACTTCATTCAATTTCAGACTAATTAAAAGTCATCAGTGTCTACTGACTAAGGCTTAACCATGGAGGAAGACACAGGGAATAGGTTGAGGCATTGTCTTCAGCAACAATAAATTTCTATGGCCTTTGAGCAGCAGGTTCCGTTTCCTTTCAGGAGGAAAGAACAACTATGGAAACAGTCTGTGAAGCTTATATATATGACTTATGGTTCCATTCAGTAAGGTCCAATAAGATAGTTTAAAGGTGCTTTCACTTAGTAGAAACTGGCAGTTCTGTGAATTCTTTTGCAAAGATGAGTCTGTTGTAATTGTAAACCAGAAAATGCCACTGCTTTTGAATAACTCTAGCTATTCTAGAGCTTAAGATATGTTGGGTTTTTTTTTTTCTTGTTTCTCTCCTTTCACTGTGGCTTTACATCTCAGATTAATGTGTGCTGTCCACATATTTACATGTCCATTCTCCAATAAAAGTCCAAAGGTAGTGGTTAAAAGAGACAAACTTAGCACTCAGATGTATTCCAGTCAAAGTCCTGTAAAGCCGTGATCAGGGCAATTTTAGTAGTGGCTGCGTCAAGGGACATGACAGCATTTGTTTGCACTGCCATGCAGCTCTGGGTTTCATCTAATTTCAGGAAGGAGAGGGAAGATCACGTTGCCTAAGCCAACATGATCTTTAGTCCACACGTACAAAAGAGAAATTTAAGGTTTGGCATATTTGAGGCAGTGAGAATTACAAATGACAACAATTTGTTGAAGAGTTGGTATATGTAATCCTTAGATAGGAACAAAGGAATTCTCAGAAGAGGAGCATATAGTAGAAGTTAGTCTTGTGAAATTCGAAACTGTTAACAGTGATTTGTTTCTCATTGGAAGCTGGACACAAATTATTGATGTGATTTAGAATTACATGTATTATACTTCAACTCAGTACTGGATTTATTCCAGGAAGAAGTTAATATATAGCAGATATTGTCTAAAAATCCACAGGAGAAAGTCAACATGTACAAACAAGAAAACTGGAAGGACTCAAAATATTTTAAGATTTGTGGGATTGTGTATATAATAAAGAGGTAATAGCTACTACTAGAGATACATCAGCTCTTTATTGATTTTGAAACATGGCAGGGAAATTCAATTGCATGAAACAGCCTGTCTTTTACATTAAAATACTACCAAAGAGAACACAATGACCTATGACAATTCATATTTCAAAAACAAAGATAATATATACCTTGTAACTATCGTAGTCTTTGAGTCTTAGTAGTAGTAGAACTAGTAGTAGTAGTACTATGAGTCATAGAAATTGGTTTAAGAATACGTTGGAGAATCAATAAGTAAAATTTTGAATAAAAAGGCAACTGATAGAAGTTTATTTAATTTATCTTAAAGAAAAGAGTACCATAGAGTCCTCAGAAATCTTTGTGGACAACTTTTAGTTGAAATCCTTTCCTGAAAAGATGTGGGCCATGATCTCAAAACCAGAGGATGGTAGAATTTATTCAGGTTAAGCTACTGTTTTTAACCAATGTGTTCAAGAAGCCTACAACCGGATTAAGGTGTTGGAGCAGGTCCAGAGAAGGGCAATGAAGCTGCTGAGGGGTCTGGAGAACATCGTATGAGGAGCAGCTGAGGGAACTGGGACTGTTTAGCTTGGAGAAGGCTCAGGGAAGACCTTATTGTACTCTACAACTACCTGAAAGGAGGTTGTAGAGAGGTGAGTGTTGGTCTCTTCATCCAAGTAACTAGCAACAGGACAAGAGGAAACTGCTTCAAGTTTCACGAGAGGAGGATTAGGTTGGATATTAGGAAAAAATTATTTACTGATGTCCTGGTTTGAGTTAAAACCAAACCAATTTTTTTCAGTGATTTTACTTTTCATCTAAGTCTCTTCTAACTAATCGCACTTTCTGAAATAAACAGCATGTTTCTGCAGACAGTGTCTGCTTCTAGCAGTGATAAAGTTTGATGTTTGGAGTTACTACCAAGTATTGGTATGCAGACCAAGGTCACTGCTAAATCTGTGTACCACATCAGGGGGTGCATAAAGTTAAAGGCCACACCTGTGGGGAGGAGTGGCCAGGAGAGGTGACCCCAAACTGACCAACAAGGTATTGCATCCCCTATATGTCATATTCAGCATGAAGCTGAGGGATCTTGGCCCTTCTGCCTTCTCAGCCCTTCCCTTCTTGGCCCTTCTGCCTTCTCAGCCCTTCCCTTCTTGGCCCTGTCATCCTTCTCAGCCCTTCTTATGCCTTCCTGCCCTTCTTATCAAGGGTAGGCATCTGAGGAGGACTCCCTCTATTCTGCCTTTGATCCCAGTTTGTGTGGTCCTGAACCTCGCTCCTGAACCCAGTTCTTGTCTGCTGCTGAGCCTAGTCTGGGACTTTGCCAGTGCCTGCTTCACAGCTTCAGTGGTGACAGTGACATAATTGCCATCAGGGGGAGGTTGGGTTCAATACTGATTTTGTATATATTTGTATATATTCCATTTTATTATTATTATCTTCATTAAAGCTATTTTAGTTTTCTTTTCTAATCCAGAAGCCTCTCTCTCATTCTCTTCCTCTCCCATTTGGGAGGGGAGGAGGAGTCATCAGTGATCTGTAAGTCCCTCCCCCTTATCCTCTTTCTCTTCCTCTATTGGGGGGAAAGAGGGGTTGAGAGTGTCTGTTGTCGGTCTAGTGGATGGACCCTAAACATCAACAACTGAAAGAGTGGTCAAGCACTGGACAGGTTGCCCAGGGGAGTGGTGGAAGTTAATATCCTAGCTATGGAAAAGAAGTAAAGTATTCTTTAAAAAGTTTACTCTTAACTAGCTATGAAGTTAACATGTATATAGCAGAATTTCTAAGTAGAAATAAATACATATCTACGTGGGTATATATATATATACCCACACTCATACATTTCTATTACTCTCTTATACTCTCTGCATTCCATGTTGAGCATTCTGAGACCAGAATGGGTAGCACTGTGCCCAGTTATCACTTTTGTCCCATTTGGCTACTAAAGAACCACTACATCTGACAGCAAAAATTACTGTAAGAGCCCTATCTCAGCCAAGACCAGAGCATTCACTTCAGTACAGAGGAAATTCTGGGATGATTTAAGCAAACTACTCTGATAAGGCTCCAAGGATGGGATGTTTTCAAAGTCTATTTCTAGGCCATTTTTAAGCTATTTCCAACAGAAAGACAAAAATTTCTATAAAAACTTCTATCTAAGCAAATTTACCCTCTATGTAATTTAATGCAGACATCTTATATTCTTACAATGTGGTTTTAAACCTGTAGCTGGCTTGAGTCAAGGCATTGAATAAAAATAATTTGCAGTGCCCTAGAGCATTACCACAACTGAAAAGAAGATTTCCCAGGGAAGACAATTTTTGACTAATCAGAGGAAAAAAATCATCTTATTGAGATGCCCTTTCAAGGTCTGAAAGAAATCCTGAATCTGTACCTATATGTTTGTGGTGGGTTAACCTTGGCTGAGCACCAGGTGCCCACCAAGCCACTCTATCACCCCCCCTTTCCTTCCCCTCTCCCTCCTCAGCAGAGCAAAAAGAAAGGGGAGGAAAATAAGATGAGAAACAAAAGCACTTTAATAATAATAGAAGCAAAGCCAAGCAAATCCGCACACGGAAGCAAAGGAAAACAAAGTTATTCTCTACTTCCCATCAGTAGGCAATGTTTGGCCACTTCCTGGGAAGCAGAGCTCCAAGACACGTAGCAGTTGCTCCGGAGGACAACAGAATGGCCACCCCCACCTCCTCCTTCTCCCTAACTTTATAGCTGAGCTGACGTGATATGGTATGGAATATCCCTTTGGTCAGTTTGGGTCAGCTGTCCTGGTTGTGTCCCCTCCCAAGATCTTGCCCACCCCATCCCACTGGGGGGGTGAACGTTGGGAAGAGCTGTCTGAGCCCTGCTCAGCAGTAGTCACAACACAGGTGTGCTGTCAATCCTTTACCTTTACTACCACAAAGAACAAAAAAAAAAAAAAAGAAAAAGACAGACTACCACTTCCCACAGTTTCATTGTTCTGGTCTCCATCTCCCCCAGAAAATGTTCTAGTTATAAACACATACATCTATCTGAAGCACACTAAAGCACCATGATATGGTGTTTCTGTTACAAAAGAAGGTTAATCTAGGTGTTTGATTCAAATGGGTGAATTACCTTGGTTTTAATTCCTTTTAATTCATGAGACAATTTTTGAAAATTAAAATTTAAAAAGAAAAACAGAGAATATCAAATCATTACTTCACAGTATAGATTTCCTTTAGGAGTGATTCACTGAGGAAACAAAGCCAATATGGCAAGAAGCCAAATGCTCTTCTGTGTAAAAGACATAACTGGTGTATGAAACTTGTACTGTAACAAAATAGTCATTTCTCAGCCATTTTCTCAGTTATTTAATAAGAAGTATCTAGATAGCACCAAGGATGATGATAATGATGATTGAATAACATTTGTTTAGAGCTACAATAAAACTTTGTGCCAAAGTTAATAGTAAGAAACAGATGCATCAAGTCGTGAGGATTAGGAAACCTCAGACATGAGTTTAAAACATTTACTTCCATTCTACTAATTCTAAAGTAATTTTACATCCAGTAAAAGAAAATGAAAGAGGTGAATTCTGAAATTTTAAGACTATTTTTTCCGGTGTATGCTATAATGAAGACTACACAGAGTAACACATGAAAATGTTACCTCAACTTGGCCACTTGATAGATCAATATACAACAGGCACTATTCAAAGCTTATGTTTGTAGAACTTCCTTAGTAAAAAAGGTTCTTTCTGAGGTAAAATATTATGAACAATATTTTTCTTTCTGTTACTAAAACTTTAAAAATCACTCAGTTCAGACACATATCTGAAACCTTTCAGAATATGCTGACCACATGCCATTGGCTTGATGGTATCTTAGTTCCCATATCTGTTCAAAATGTCCTCAAGTGTTTACCAAAGAGGATCCAGCACCAATTGCAAAGTCCTTTTCCTTGTACCAGTGAAAATCACACATAGAGCTCATTAAACTACTCTCTGCTACTCTGTGCCTTAGAGGGACTTCCAGAGAAAAAGGGGTTAGTCTTGTACCGTAATCATCTAGTTATTGCATCTTTTTCAGTACTTGAATTAAAAGAGACAACTTTTGCAATACCTTTTTGTGTTGGTTTAGTAAGAGCTGTGGCTGTGGGGTAGCCGAACCACGTGGCTGTGCAGCCGCTCCCCGCCCCCTCCCTCTGCCGCGGGTCATAGACAAAGAAAAAGAAGGTTTAAAAGTGCCTTTTTGAGTTGAGATAAGGAAGGTTTAATATATATATATTTATATAAGAAAACAACATATAATAAGCACCTGCAGTTAACAAAGAAACCCAGCAGTAATAGTGATAACGGAACAATACAAAAAGATTGATAACAGAGAACAGCAAGGGAGCGAGCTCACCCAGACAACAGCCAAACTCGAACTGCCCCCCACTGGAACTGGCCCCGGGGCATGACATCAGCATGGTGTAGAATAACCTGGCTCCACTAAAATTAACCCTGTCCTGGCCAAACCAGGACACTTGTCTACTAAAAAGACATTTGGTATATATCACAAGCTATTGCGGAACGAAGGATGTGCTAATTTCATGATACTGAAGAACTGTACACAATGCAGTAGACATACTACAGTTACATAGACAAATACTTCTTAAGGGATCTGAAAATACAAAAACTCAGAAGTGTATCATATGCATTTGTATATATACACAATCACATACACACAAATTCTTTCTAGTGCCGAAAAACTTGGATGTGTATTTGTACTGTGAGTTTTTGTAATCTATTAAAATGCCTTGATTCATGCAGTTCTTGCATTCCACTTTCAATCATACTACCACTGATTATTACAGCTGCTAAACAGATGTCAAAATATTAGTACCACTTAAGTCAATTACATTCTTACTATTTAAAATCATTGATCACTAATTATACTAACTGATATCTCCAGCTCAGAAAAAAGGTTTGAAGAAAAAGAGGTATAAAAATATTCTAAAAATGTGGAACAAAGACTAGGCAACATTCTGGGAAGCTGAATGCCAGTGTGATTTCTATGACTTTATAGGAGGAGCCAAATACTTCATTGATTTACCTGCTATTCATGATGCATTTATCTGTGGAGAGTGCTTGCTTTGCTTTAAGAATTCCGCTATTTAGGACAAGCTAAATAAGATTCTATCTGATTCTGGCTGACTTGTTCTGAACAACTGTTAATGTTAATAATTCATATCAACATTTTGATGTTTAAGTTATCAAGCCAATGATTGTCAAATGTGATGAGGTCTCTTTATGTGGATCAGGGATGAATTGTACTAGAAAACTAGTTGTAAAGGATAAATAATCCCATGTAGTAGACTTAATAGGGCCCCTCAACACTAAAAGGACATTGAGGCACTAGTGTGTCAAAAGAAGGGTAACAAAGCTAGTGAAGGGTCTAGAGAACAAGTCTTATGAGGAGCGACTGCGAGAACTGGGGTTGTTTAGCCTAGAGAAAAGGACCACATAGCTCTCTACAACTACCTGAAAGGAGGTTGTAGAGAGGTAGGGGTTGCTCTGTTCAACCAAGTAACAAGTGATAGGACAAAAGGAAATGGCCACATGTTGCCCCAAGGGAATTTTAAATAGGATATTAGGAAGAATTTCTTTACTGAAAGGGTATTGGAATGTGTTGCCCACAGCAGTGATGGTGTCCCCATCCCTGGAGGTATTTAAAAGACGTATAGACGTACTGCTTAGGGATATGCTTTAGTCGAGGACTTGTCAGTGTTAGGTTGATGATTGGACTCAATGATCCTAAAGTTCTTTTCCAATCTAGGCAATTCTGTGATTCTGTGAAAACCAAAGGATGGTCTCACAAGCAGATATATGTGTCTGTAACATGTTTGTGTTAGAGAAAAAACAATCTAGTTGGAGTGGTTGTAGTTCTTTCCGCACTGTCTGTTTACCTGCTTCCCAAATAGATGAATCCTTTTCATAATAGTTTTTCTATAATGAAACCTTTTGTACTTGTCAATACAAAAATGTACTACCATCTGCAAAGACTTCTGACTTCTCAAACTTCTAAATTTGTTTTATGGGGACATATAACTCTTTAACACTTAAAAGGATATATTCAAAAGGAGCTCTTAGAAAAAAACAAATAGCTGGAACATGATTCAAGAACTAAAAAGGTAGACAGAAAAAAGTCAGGGGAACTAATAATAATGTATTTCCTGTGGTGGTTATAGAACATTCAGTTCAGATTCTCTTTTAAAGGCCTACTGTTTGAAATTCAGTCCTATTTTCATTTAAGTCTGTGACTAATCTTTAATTGACTCCAGATGCAAATGAGTCTGAGTCTAAAGTAAAAATATTCATTTAAGAGGAAATAAAGTGAGATGAAAAATCTGTTTCCACAGAGCATCTCCCACCAAAGAAGACCTTTCCTCTTAGAGGATACAGACGTTGTTTTTAAAAGACACATATGTTCATACCAAACAAACATTCTAAATATAGTGTTAAAGGGTAAAAGAAACAAGAATGCATGACCATTACGTACCTGTGACATTTTGTTTTGTTATATTCTTTTCTTCTTTGTGGAAGAGATTTTAAGAAAAAGAACAATGTTTCCTGTGATTTCTCTGCAAGTGGTATGTGCTGTCTTCAGTTGCACATAACTTTGTCATCTGCAGCTGCAGTGTTAAGGAAAAGGCAACAGTCACCCAGGCAAAAACACATAGCTTTGCAAGCAACACCTACTTAGAACTGCTGTTTTATAAACAACAATAACTTCAAAAACTTCATCGCTCACTTTGAAAAAAAATAAACCTAATCACAGTGCAGCCTTTGCTTCTTCCCAAATACTTCAACACTATGTACCATACCATTGCTAGCTCCAAGCATTCTGCAAAGCACCAGCGTCCTGACATGAGCTTTGTTATTTGTTTTTTCCTTCCTTTAAAGAAGGCCTCATGTGACTTACACATCTATAATCGGTGGAAATGTAAACAATTTGAAAGGCTGCAATTAGACGTGAGCCTGGGTCACATCATCTGGATATGGAATTTTCCCTTTACTCAGGGAACAGAGAGAAACTGGATCCAAGACTTTGGTTTTGGCTTGTCCTGGAGTTAATGATAACATTCAGATCAGGGGATAAGTTTCCTCATAGCTCAGGTGTGATGACATTCAGCAATTCCATTTAGCTAGGAAGTGTAAAGCAGGATAGACCAGAACGTAACAGTTACAACCTATCAAATCCAGATTCCTAACTTCCACTTGCCCTAGCAAACAGCTTACAAATTATCACAAATTACTTTTGAGAGTGCTGTCAAGTGGCAAAGCAAACTTAATGCTCCCCAGTTCAGAGGAAAGCACTCTAGCAGCCAGGTGGCCATAGGAAACTCGAAATTCTTGAACTGAAACCATATTTTCACAGTCTGACTATGTGTGTAAGGATGACCACCACACTGAGACTCTCTAAGCAGACTGACAAATCAATGAGGCTTGAATGTGTAAGCGTGAGATAAACACAATGCTGGTTAGCAAAGCTTAGGAAAAAAACCCCACACTTCTACCACAATCTTGTTTGCCTGAAGAGTTCTGAGGTAAACAGTCGTTGTTTGAATATCAGAATAAATGAAGGCTGACTTTTAGTAAAGCTGTTAAGTGACTTTTTAACAGCGCTGTACTAAGTGTGACCTCACCCTTCATTGTACATCAAAGAATCCATGTGAGGAAGAAATGCTGCAAAGTCCCATGCACACGAAAATTTGTTCCATGTGAATTCTCCCATGTCTAATAAGGGGAGAGCTTCTAATGAAGCTTCTTCTTCAGAAAAGGAATTGCCTGCTGCTTTCACAAACATCCTGAATTTGTTCATGCAGAGAGGAGTGTACAGGAATAAAAGACTTGGAAAAGAATGTATCCTTTAAACTTTGTTTCCATAGTAAAACAAACTAAAAACTGAGGCTATAAGGGAAATTAGATGCCTCCAGAGTTAGGTGGTACTGGAGCAGGCCTATGCCATGAAACTTAGCTCCAGGTGCAGTTTCAAGTACAAAAGATACTCCCCCTCCTCAGAATTTTAGCAGTGATAAATGGTGCTATAGTTAATAAAAGTGATGCTACTAGACCATCTGATTCCTAACAGATCTGGGAATTCCTTGATTAGTTAAAAGAACCAAAAATACATGAATAAAAGGACTATAAACAGAAAGACAACAAAAATCACCATAGAAAAGCAGAGCTATCAAGAACCTTCTGTTTAAACTCTGTGAAGCAAAACACACATCAGATGCTGCCAAAAGGCTCATTATAGGAAAGACCAAAATAGACACTGGATTTCATCTCAATATTTTGAAAAAAATCACAAAAAAATTATTTCCATTTTCTCTAAGAGCTCTATAGTACATTGATGTACTCCTTGTTTTTAAAGCAATTCCACAATTTCATTTATACAGCTACATTTTCATAGTATACCCACCAAAGTTAGATGATTGTAAGTCCTGGGATCTTCTTCCCAGTTAACTCAGTAGAAATTTTCCTAACCACCCAAAAATTGGCAGTATCACTTGGTTCTATGTGGCTCTGTGCATGTATTCAGCTTTACTACCTAGGAGTGAAAAAATGCATCTCATATCTAGGAAGGGAGATTAATTACGGTAGCAAAATTATCACCCATATAATTTATATACATGACAATTCTTTGCAAATACCCAGTTGTGTCAGACTGGATGTGTGTCACTCAGGTGCCAAAACCAAACCATTGACCAAATTAATTCAATTTTACCACAAATGACTATCTGCGTTTCCTCAAACCAAATCACTACTGTGACATAAGCAAAGGCATTCTTAACATATTAAACACATCAGCAGCATCATATACATTCTTTTAAACAAAAAGTGCTACTTTATTACATTTGTAGATTAATATAATTTCTGTTACATAGATGAATTAGCAAAAGAAGCCTTATTCCTTTATAAAATAAACCCTCCTTCGACTTACTCTTTCAGTCAATGTTCTCTCATCATTTTGCAGCTGTGGCATATCACATCTTTCACTTACTAAGAAATTGTTACTGTTATGTTGATACAGCAGGAAGCTTCTTATGTGATGCTGACCCTTAAGCTAACATTTCTTAATATCATATCTATTCCTTATCTTGAATGTCAACCACTAGAATCCCAAACAATTTAAATATTTTGTAGCTACCACTGCACAACAAAACATAATATCTCAATCAACTAAGCAAAATGGCTGGGTTCTTCTTTTAACAATTATTTGTCTGCTTTGATATAAATTGTTTTGCACTAGATCTGAGGGAAACAAATTGAATATGACACAAACTCACTTGGACTTTAATTAAAACAAGATTATGATTGTCAAGAAGTTTAAACCAGACATGGTTTATATATATTGAGGCTCAGGTAATCTCCACCTTAGATCACATGTTGCATTTTAGTATTGTTATACTGTAATTAACTTTATAACTCTCTAGGTCAGTAAACTATATCGGAGAAGAAATAAAAAGAGACTGAGCAGTAAACTGTAGTCTTGAATACAAATTGCAACTGTCAGTTCTCAAGTTGAATTTCATTTCCTCATACTCTTTCTTTCCCTTTCTCCATTGCACAAGTGAGACTGTCTTTCACAGCAGAAATGCATAAAGACAGTGGGAATATGTAGAGCTGCTTAGCTTGGCCTCTCTGTTGATAATGAAAAAACCAAACTGCTTGTTTCTACCCAAAGTCATAGGTATATCACTTCCATCTATCTGGTAAAGCATTTGATAAAATCTGCATGTCTACAGTAAATGGGCTCTGGAGGCAGCAATTCATCAGACAGCTACTCTGGGGAAAAAAAACGGAGCTCCCATGACACAGTAGAAACTTCAATAGGCTATTTTACAGTATCTGAGGGAGGCAGGGGAGGGATGGGAGGCTTAACCAAACAAAGCAAACAGCACAGAAGTTTTGTAAAAACTGAAACATTCTATTCCCCACAAGTTTCACAATCATTCCATGAAATTTCACAATTTAATAACAGTGAACTGTCTGTTCTTTCTACAAATTACAGTTAAATGTTGTATCATGTACCCAAGTGAATATACTGTCTTGAACTGAACAGAACCCCCTTCACACTCAACACTATTAAGCATGTAAAGGTAGCTCTGTGTTATCTGAACACTGTGGACAAAAATCCACACACAGTTTCTCAGTTCTCATACTTTTCAAAGTAAAACCACTTTGGACAACTCAATAAAGCCGAAAGCAGCTTGGTAGGTCAAATTTACAAAGCAGAAAATGAACATTTTTCTTATGAACTGATCTACTGAATTTGTACAATAATCTAAGCTGCTCTCTAGCGCCTGCCAAAGACACTCATCACTATTGTCATTCAGTGTCTTTCTCCTATCTGACAAAGAAAAGCTCTAATTCTCACAATACTTTGTTCTTGAATACAGGGTTCAGTTTTGGGCTCCTCACTAGAAGAAAGAGGTACTGAAGTATGTCTTAAGAAGAGCAACAAAGCTGGTGGAGGGTCTAGAGAACAAGTCCAGTGAGAAGTGGCTGAGGGAACTAGGGTTGTTTAGTCTGGAGAAAAGGAGGCTCAGGGGATATTTTATTGCTCTCTACAAACTACCTGAAAGGAGACTGTAGCAAGGTGGGGGTCAGTCTCTTCTCCCAAGTAACAAGAGGAAACAGCCTCTTGGGAGGCTGGGAGGTTTAGATTGGGTACTAGGAATAATTCCTTTACCAAACGGGTTATCAAGCATCGGAACAGGCTTCCCACGGAAGTGGTCCCTGAAGGTATTTAAAAGATGTATAGGTGTGGGCAGAAAGAGGGCACTTCTTTCTGCTATTCCCATGAGAAATCTGCAATGATTGCTAAGGCATGTAAACACAAGGACAACTGAAGGTCACTGTTGTTGTGGCTGACATCACGAGCAGAGCTCGTGCAGAGCTCAGACTGCTTGTGTGGCTGGAGACATCCTGGAAGACGAGGAGTTGTGTACTTGCTTGGCTTACAGCTGCAAGATGTTTTGAACACGAATCCTTGGCTGATTGGCTGTTTGCTGTTGGTAGATACTATAAAAGGCTTGCTACGTATAATAAAGTTGATTCTATCCCTGCACAAGATGGAGTCCATGCCTTCATGCATCACAAGTGGCACCCAAACAGGGACAAGAAGATTGATATGTTTTGACTGCAGCAATGACACGGTGACAAGTACCAGTGGTGCACCCCCGCAGCTGGACTGGTTCGGTATCGTCACCACAGAGCTCCAATTATCATTGACTGCAGGACAGTCCGGTAAGCGGCCAGGGGAAATTTTGCCTTGGAAATGGGGCAATCTAAGTCTCAGCAAATGCATAAGGACATCAAAACAACTGTAAATCATGAGATTAACAGCATGTAGAATATATATAGCAGCTAACTGCAAGAATAAGCAATTTTGTTTGCACCAGCATTCAGAGTCCGTGCAATCATTTACCACATATAGGTGTTGCACTTAGGGACATGGGTTAGTAGTTGTTTTGCCAATTACCCAGCTCAGCATAAAGAATACCACCATCAGCAGAAGACACATGCATAAACAGATGTAGATTTTATTATCTATCTCCATGGGGTGCAGGAATGGTATAACATAGTTGGCAACAGAAGAAATAAACCCGCTCACTGTTGGTGATACAAAAGGGAAAACAAACCAAACCACAAACTCAATAACAGAAGGAAAAAGGAACGAAGCACTCTAACTCAACAACAAAGGGAGAAACCAACCATACCCCAAATATCACCATAGCCATGCAGAGACCACCCTGGCAGATGCCAAAGAGGCGCATTAGCAGAACATGATACATTCCACAGAAATATATGATTAAACTGCAGCAGATACCAAAGGGATAGATAATCAAGTCCATTACCCTTGTCTTTTCTGATGGTCTTGTCCTGTCCCACTGTTGCTGGGAAGTCCTGGTTGCAGCGAGCAGCTGAGGGGCCTTTCTGGTAATGGGGAAAATCCTGCATGGTGCATCCACCTGCAGGTTGGCTTCCAAAGTTCACTGCAAGTGGGACCAGCTTTTATACTGTTGAATAAACAACTCAGGTTGCATGGGCAATCCTCAAAAATAACTTCAAAAGCGGAACACCCGCTATGTTTCCTCCTTATTGGGTTCCTTCCAAGGTCAGCCAAGCCTGAGAAGAAACTCAAAGAGGAGGAGATACCTTTATCTGTTTTGGTTTTAAACTGTCCATTTCTCAGGATAGCTGTGTGTCTGTTCTCACAGCTAATCAGCTAATTTCCCAGCAGAGAAAAATGCTCTGCTGGTTCCAGTCACACTGTCCATTTGTGAGATTCATCCATATGTCAACTTTAATTCAGGGCCTATTGCTCACACCCTAGCATTTCAGTAGTGGACTTTGCAGTGTTAGGCTAATGGTTGGA
>VZZY01014234.1:0-31286 GCA_013400335.1 Eurystomus gularis | reverse complement strand
TTTTTTACTATAGTATTATTCTAGCTGTACAGTACACATTTGCATATCCTTCCTTTCAATTGTAACTACAAAATCATCGCAAGTTAAACTGTTAGGTAGCAATGGTTTACTCTGTAGCCTATTTTATCCAACATAGACAATGTGTTAATTTCTCTTACTTGTGTCAGTGTTAGCAGCAAGCATAAAGAGATAATCAAAAAGAAAAGCTCAAAAAATTTTCCTACATTAGGGATTGAAAGACAACATAAGTTTAGTTCTTGAGTCCTTGTTCAACAAGATTATCTTTGAAATAATAAAGTTGCTGTTAAAAATTCACAATCAGTGCAAGAACTTAATACAACCTCCTATGTTATTCCAGCATCCAATTTCATCAAAATAGATTTGGACTGATGCCAATGACCATGAGCTACTACATACTTTAAAATGTATTTGGCACCCGAAAACTAAATGGTTATAACATATGACTCTTCTGTATGTCAAATGTCCATACACATACCTCAAGAGTTTTTGCAGCTGCTGTGAGGCAAACACACAGTATCAGCTTTCAGCTTTAAAGCTAACTCAGTTGAACTGCACAGGTTAAAAGAATTCTTTAGTAAGTTCACTAAGCATTTCCTAGTTTACTGACAGCTGCATGAAGAGAAGACTATCCGGATCCTCTGAAATACCTCTACCTGAAGTTCACTTAACTGACTAGTATCATATATTGCAATTATCACTTCCCTGAAGAGTTTCCATTTCAGTTCCTTCTTGTCAGGAGTTCAGCTTAGTCTTTGTTCCAGAACAACCGAAGTTTTACAGCTCATGTAGCCTCTTTTGAAATAGGTTGACCAAATTGTTTAACCAGCACAGATAATTTTAGACATTACCGTCCTAGATAAAATATTTATGTATGTTTTCTTGCCTATTAATAATAAGCTGACTAATTTTCAGAAATAAACTCCTTCCTTATTCTCAATACAACTATTAAAGAGTCACTTACCTAATGCTTCAGCTTTTAAACAGTAAGCGCTTTGAGCATTCTATCTGTGCGTAATGTCTCACTCCACAACAGGGTACAAACTATACTGATATACAAAAATCTCTTACCCAGGCTTCAGGACAGCACAACATTCTCCAGAAAACCCTGCTCTAACTGAATAATGTAGTACTAGAATACAGGACTCAGAACTAGAATTTAATTCCTAGCTGTGATGTTAACTCACTGTTTACGTTTCTTAGTCCACGCCTCCACTTCAGTTTCATTATACCTTATCTCTCAGAACTGTAAATTCTCTGAAACTAAAAGTATCTTATACTCCATTCTCTTATACACTTGACAAATACATTAGCAATCCTAACAATGTCTCTTAAGAATAATTTTGAAATTCTCTACCTGGTTTTGTTTAAAAAGCACTGGTCTTATGACCGTACTAAATAAATGCTTTTTTGAATAGTAAGTTGTTGGGCTGTAAAAACAGGGTAAAACTTAAGGACAATTATGACTTTCATGGTTTATTGTCATTCATTTGAGCAGGAAAAAAACCTTCAATTGAATTTGAAATAAGTGTATAAGCACACAATGCTTAGCATGTCTCAAGACAAAAGAAAGGCGGTGAATGACAAGACACATTGTTTCTAGTTGGAGAGTAGGAAGGGAACTTCCAATTATGCCATTGTTCTCGCTCTCCCCACACAAACTTCACCATAAGGTAAAAATCACTGACAGTTTATTCGTGATAGATTTGCTCAAGTCTGAGGGGCTTCAACTATAATATTTATAGTTTCCAGGTCTTCAACACAAACATCTGTTCAAAAGCAGAGGTATATGAGCAGGTTGTATAAACATCACTTTCTTAGATTTCTTCTACAAAAGGCAGAGATGGAACCAATAAAAAGAAACAGGAAAACTTTTTACCCTTCTAATGCAAATGCTCATTCACTGAGCAGCTTGTTTTTCCTCCCCTTTTCTTCAACAGTGGCAGTAGAAAGCATTCAAAATGGACATCAGAAGTTTTTTCCACATGCAGCAAGTTTTTGCTTTACTTTTTACAACACATTCCTAATTTCACTGGTGTCAGATGCACTGATCAAGTTGGGAAACCGGGATTAAGTTAATCTCATCACCAACTGGAGGTTTCCTTTTCTGCAGCTAATGAGAGCCATGGTGTTGGGTCACTCTTCTACAGTCTTTCCCTGTTAGTATGAGATTTGTGCTACCACCTGTACAATCTTGCTACTGGCTCATAGGTTTTGAGATAGAACAGATCATTATGAAAATCTAACCACTAACTGTGTCTACAGAACCCCACTTAGTAATTCTTATATCAAACTAATAAAATCTATATTAAGTTATGGTAATTCTTTTAATGATAGTACATTTCACGTTGACATAAAAAGCTTCTACATTGACTAGAAAAACAGTGAAACATTAAGTTAAGAAGTTAATCAACTTCTAAGAATTCAGTGAAGCAATTTACTAGTTTTGCACAGATCTCAGATTATTCATAATCCAATCAGACTGCTCTTGAGCTATTGGATACATTATTCCAAGAAAAAAAAAAACCACCCTAGTAGCTTGTTTTCTTGGTGCTAAGTGTATCAAGATCCACAGATACAGGAAACCTCTTTTCACGACGTTGTGGATAAGGTGAAAAGCAAGAATTACTTTTTCTACCTCTAAATGTCATTTTCTTATAGGCTACTGGAATACTGCAATCCAAAGCACTAAGTATAAGAACGACTAGAAGCCCAGCTTCTAGGATATCTGAGTAGAAGACAAGGTGATGGGCTCTACTTTTTTTTTCTCCTAAAGCATTTTGTTTCTCAGAATATGAAATTGCTATCGTTTTCAAAAAGAACAAAGCTTCAATACTGGAAAACAGAATTCTGGTTTTCATATGAGCTTTAAGAAAGTGGGACATTCTAAAATCTTTATCTTTGTTGTTCCATTTGGTATCATCATAAAATGAAAATGCACCTTCTTAAGACACCTGATGAAACATGCATCATGAAACTTAACAGATAACCAATATTCGTCACAGAATCATAAAATCGCATACTCTGTCTTGGGTGCCAGAAAAATTTGTGCTAGACAGAACATGTAAAATTAAGTTTTGGTGAAAAGAAAGTGCAATTTTTAAACATGAGGTCATTCTTACAAAATATGCAATATTAAAATTCAAAAAAGATATTATCAATTTAAACCATACAAAGTGAGGTAACAGTGATGAAAGGTCATTTCAGTGGTCAGAAGGGCTAAGGCATCTTTTCCAGAGGAATAGATAGAGAATCTGTAAAAGCAATACACCTAATTAAATCCCTCCCTCTAATTAAATTAGAAAAGCTTTTCTCTTGAAGTTTGAAAAGAAACTGGAGAAAGAACAATTCAATCCTGAACTACTGAATAATGAAACCTTAATGCAAGTCTGAGAAATTGCAACGCTAATGTAATGAATAATGAATGTAGTTTTACCACATGAAGATAAAGTTTTATTTCTTGTGTATTATTTTTTTATAAAAGAGAAGAGACTATCTTCTGAGAGAGAATGAAGCACAAATGCCCCTACCCTGATGTGTAACTTGTCCTTGTAAACATATAGTCCCTGCTCAATGGCAGGATGCATTATGTAGGAGAGGTCAATCAGCACAGGTTTGGTTCATAAAAGAGAGCAACCAGGCTCGTAAGTGCTCTTCTCAGCCTTTCGCAGTGTTCCAGTACAGCCAAGGAAAGAAGTGGGAAAACCAAAACCCTCTCATCTCCTTTGCACTTGTCTTACATCTAAACAAACTGTTTTCCCCAGAGATTAAATCCATACATAGCTTCTTTTCTGATCAATTTATTTCCTTCCTCTTTAAACAGATGCTGGCAATAATGGTTTATTCTCAGATGTGATGGAAACAGACTATAATCTAGGAGAAACTTAGCCTGTTGTTAAGGATCAGTAAGGCTACAATAAACCGTCTGATCTAACCTCTGCCTAACAGAGCACAGAACCTCACCAGGTTCTTCTTGAAACGGTTCAAGCATCTCTTAGGAAGGGATGCCCTCTTGAGGTGGAAAAACCAAATAATCCAAAAGCCATTGAAAATACTGCCAAATTATTTGAGAATCTACGTGTTTTTAATGCGATTTATTTATCCCAGTCGATCCACCTTATACATTACATTACAATAAATTTGTCTGCTCTGGGAACCATCCTTTCCCAAGGTTTTATTCCTTCCATTTGTATAAAGCTAAACAAATCACAGTTTAAAACTTCTGCACAAACTACGCAGGGGAATGCTGATCCTTACAAGAACATTCTCTGTCTCTAGTGAACTCCAATTTTTCTATATTCTTCAAATAACATTTTGAGAACAGAAGATGGTGAATTATGGTTTTCCATCCAGTCTCTCAGCGAAGCGTCCTAAGTAGCACTTCTACGTGCCAACAGTAAACCGAGAAAATTCCAGGGGGTGAAAACTGAGGAGGGAGGGGAAGCAGCAAAATAGGTTTGAGACAAGTTACACAGCCTACAGTTTTTTAGTCATAATTGCTGCCCTTCGTCACACAAGGGCAGGGCAGGAATCCAAGGTGCTACACCCGTGCCTAATAATCACATATTTGCTTTCTACGTAAAAGTCACTCTATTCAGCACTAAATTTCTATAGCCATCTGCACCCATGTGGAGAAGTTTTATATCACCATTTAAAAAAAAAACAACAACAAACTCCAAACAAAATAACAAAAAACCCAACCAACCCTAAAAACCCTAAACCACAAAACCAAAAGTTTACAGTAGCTCCAATACAAGTGATCATAACGTGACCCGAGCTTAGAGTAAGGAGCAAACTACTGGGCTGCATTAAACACCAATTAATGTTTTATACTTAAAACGCTGGAACATTTAATGCTTAAATGGTGGAAATCATTTTCTTCCAGTTGCTCAACAATGATTTTTATGTTCTGTCCTCTTCAATTATTCAATCACCATTTTTAGTAAGTACAGGGTCACATTTTCACATCCCTCTAGTTTATTCTTAATTTAAGGCCCTCCCTGCTTCTACCAAGCATATTGAAAGAAAGCTCTGATCTCTCTTCAGACTTAAAGACCCTGTTTCTTAAAAATAAATGAATAAATAAATGAAAATCAACTGATGCACACAAACTTTCCTGCTCAGAATTCCCAGTAGTGATGACCTTTTCAATCTGCCCTGTTATAAGGCTTCAACAGAAACTCACATTTTCCTGACAGTAAGACACAACTGTTTTCAGAGATTCCAGTGCAAAAATTATCATTGTACTTATTCTGTATTTGGAAGCATGGGGATGCACTGAAAAGCATATGGCGAAAATAAAAAAAGAACAAAAAGAAAAAAACAAAAAACCAAGGAAACAACCAAAATAAACTAAAACTACCCCACTTTGTCAGTAAACAAAGTTTGATAACCTAAAGATATGAAGCTGATTTTATCTTTCCCTTTTCAGCTGCATCTTTCAGGAAATACCCGGTTTCCTGCTATCATGCAAGAATAAGCTGGAGTGCCTTTCTGTACCTCAGCGACTCAGAACGAACACCAGTGCTCTTCTGGTCAGCCCCAGTAGGCCTCAAAGACTGTCTACAGTAGAGGCACCAGTAAAAGACATGCAAACATCCACTATGCCTTTGAAAGGCAGATAAACTTCATTTAATACTTCAAGTAGAAGCCATTTTAAATCCAAGAAAAGTCCTGAAAGCCACCCTCCATAGGCATGAGGTGCAGAGACGATTACTTAGTGCCAAATCTGTAACTACCGACAAAAACCAGCCTTTAATATGCTCTTTGGCTATTCAGAAAGGACCCTGCCAAACCATTTATCAACTGCAACTAAATCCAAGAAGCACATTTGACTGTCAGGCTTGTGAAGAACAGCAGTTCTGGATTTACCTTCCCACTTGGCAGTTAACTAGGGCACCACGATCCAGAATGACAAAGTTCCCTCTACAAAGTAACAACAATCAAAGCTGATGAGTTTTAAAACTCATTTTAAAAGCAAAAGTCTCTGTCACCAGACAGAACACACAAAGACTAGCCACCTTCTGCAAGATTTTTTTCAAATTTCTACCTTGGTTTTCTGTGCTGACAGCGAGTCTGATAAAATCATGAAGAGAACTGGGCTAAAACTTCTAATATTATAGCAACTGAAGAAAGGGCTAAAAAAATTCAGTTTGGACCAGAAATATTTCACTGCTCTGTATTAAGAAAACACACGAAGATAAGCCCCTTCTGTACTATAGTCTGGAGCTGCACTACTTGAGATAAGCAGAACAATCTGGTAAGTATCCAAAAAGGCAATACCAAATGAAGAGATAGAGGGTTTGCTTCACCCTCCCAAAGTCTTCTGTCTTGAGATAGAGTAACTACATGAGGTTTGGCAAACAGGGATAAGGTGGCCGATTGGGTCTACAGTGTATCTGTATTATAAGGGCATTTAACTGACTAGGAAGTGTTTTCACCAGGTATTTCAGCCGTTCTGTCCTCCAGAATCATTTCAGAAATTAGCTACTTTCTCTTTACTGACTACAATGGGAACCTAGGAAGAAGCCTCCATGCGTGCAGTAAGCCTTCATGAAGATCTGTCCAAGACTCTAGCTTAAATCGAGAAATAATAGTTCTCCAATAGAGAAAGAATGCAGTAGAGCAGTATTTTAAAATCCTGTTGCTTCTGCCTAGATTTCTTCTCTGCAACAAGTAAACATTCTTATGAAGCTCACTGTCCTGCTCCTATGCATTTAAAGTGATGAGGGAGGGGTGACACTGGGAGAAAAATATTAATAGAAACAAGTAAGTACCATCTATTTCATTATGGAGGAACTTTATGGAGGTAGCTTTGGATTCCTTAGGCATGCTCCCTTTCTCCTTTAGCCAATATGGACAGAACTCTTCACAGTAGTTTGTTTGCTAGACATGTGACTCCTAAAATTCGACTATAAGGCCAACATGTTTCGCTACATTTAGAGTTTAGGAACCGGAGAATCAAAAATGCTGTTCATATTATTTCATGCTGAACATTAGTAGCAAAGACAGTTGAATAAGGTTAACATTGGTCATGTAGAATACAGTAAACAGACAAACAATACTGGCCTATTGTATTTTATAAACAAACTGCTAGTTACATTTATTTTTTCTTTTATTTCTCATTTGAAATTACTTTCGTTTTTGAATGAGAACTTTGTTAAGTTAGTTACAGACTCACCTTGTTGCGTGTTTTTACTTTCAACTTAGTCTTCTGTTTCCTTTTCAATTTTTTCTTGCTAAAAAGTTTCTTACTTCTGAAAGAGAGCAGAAAAGCCATGAGAACAAAAGAATCAAACTCCCCTCTGTACCTCATAGTAAACAGCAGTACCAGCAGAAGAAAAAAATGCCATAAGTCCTCAAAATGTTTTCTCCCAAGCAAAGGGAACCAACACAGGCCGAAATTTCAGAATATAAAGCACTTGAAATATTGCTTTCCTAATGCTCCACTGAATTAAGGGCCTTTACCCTCATCAATTTAAGCAGAGCATATGCTAGGACAGGCAAAAAATACCTGTATTTTAAACTGGTTTACACCAATGCTAGAAGCAAGAATTACTGGTGATTCTCGGTAATATAATGTGCTAGTCCTCAACATGTTTTGTGAAGTCTTTACCAGATAAAGATTCAAGATTTCCAAGACAAAAAGGAAGCTTTAAAAATGTATTATTTGGCTGAAAATTCAGTTGGTGGAAGAAACTGCTACTTTTGAATACAGCTTTTTGAATTTTTGTCTGGACTTTTCCCACCCTCGGCTTACAGACTTTTCATGTCCATCCCTTTATGCTACAGCTCTGGCTAACACACACTCCCCTCTAACACTCTTCTTCCCACACCTCATTCCTATCACATTCTTTTTCTCCTCCATTTTTCTACCCAGTTAAAAAAAAAAGACACCATACACACACAGACAATGTGACGTTTTGTCACTGTCACTGAGATTACACTGTCTGAGATTTATGCTTTTTAACCTACATTTCTCCAGCCTGTTCAGATTACAAACCTTCTGCAAGAAAAGGCAGATGTTATCTGTGCACCATACAGCTCATCCCACACAGGACTTTAAGCAACAGCTACTAACATTCCTTTGTGCCACTTAAACATCACTCAAATATTTCGCATTTCAGATTAGGTGGAAAAATAAAACTATGGAATCTGAAAATCACAGGCAGTTAGAAGTTGCACTTTCAGGTAACGAACTGCAAAGAGATTGAGAATCAGGAGAATCTTAGTATTTTACTCAAACAACTTTGTTCTAAAAAAATTTGAGGGACTAAAAACATATTGGTTACTACTCTCTCTTGTACAGCATTCAGACTGCAAGAGTATACAAGTCTCATGGTCAAGCAGTCAAAAGCTGGAAACTAAGTTTGACCAATAGCCACCAGGAAGAAAACAAGAAAGAACTCTTGCAGAGTATGCCAAGAAAGCTGCCTGCTAGGGCTTTGACTACCTTTCCCATCTTTACCAATTAAGAAAGAGAGGTACATTCCTCATCAAGACACTTCCTGCAGAAACAAATCAGCTCACCACTTCTCTTTTAAGGAACCACCACCACTATCCGGCATTAAGGGAAGTGATTCAGTGAGGGAGAACTTTCCTAGAAAATTAAAGCTTAAAAAGAGTAACTAGATGACCTCCCAAGGTTTCTTCAATAATAAAGCTTCACTATATAACAGTATACAACCCATTTAAGAAGCAGAGGGAAGAAATTTCATACCACTTTTAATGTCCAAGTTTCTATAATCAAACTCCACAGTCCATTTCACTGTTTAGTTATTCTTACATTAGACAAGTTCTTCTTCAAGTTTAACGCAGTTACTTTTTACCCTGCTGTCAAACATGAAGAACAGTGAACAGACTGCATTACATTCTGTAGCCACTCCACATTCTTCTCTGGACCAAATAACCTTTTATGAAAGGTTACACTCTCACTTTACGTGTAAAAATCCTGATTTATTGTGGACTTCTGGGCTCTCTCATACCATACCACAAGTAAATTGCATTGACCATGAAAACAGTACTTAACTCTTCCTCAACAGCAAATAGTAACTGCCTCGTATGCCTCCGAAGTCACACTTTCAACTCTATTCCAGGTATTACTTGGCAGCTTCACAGAAATGGCATAGCAAACCCGTAACCCAGAATAACCTGAAAATATTTTCCCGCAAACCTCCAAACTGAGCTTCCAATACTCATTTATCTAGTTGCGCTGTTAATTATGCTTTTTAAACACACTACGATTTGCACTTACCAGAGGTAACTTGATAAGCATTGCTTTTTTAAAAAGGACATGGACCAAAGTTGCCAAGACATTTCACATTTAATCCTGCCCGCCAAAATCCTTGCGAACTCTGTGTAATTGTTATAGCCTGCAAACATTACAAGCACTTTTTCATCTTGTAAGTATTTCACAGGACCAGTCCCCCTATTTTTGTATGTATTTCTCTGTGTGCATGCATACACCTAGAAATCCCCCAAATTAAGCCTTTTTTTCCCTCTGCCAAGATTGGGCTCATTTCCAAAGTGACAAAACTCCCACCATTCTGCAGACTAAACTTAATTTGTTAACGATACCTAGGCAGTGTTTTCACCAACTAGCAGGAAAGATCATCAACATGCTTCACTTCCTCTTTCAGACTCCAAGTGGTGGTGCTATGATCTCCCTCAGCAACCATTAAAGATGCTGCAAGTATAAACTTCTTAGTCATGCCACTGTCACAGTCACTATCTTCAGCAGCTTTTGGTTGAACAATTTATACATGGGAACAATTGGGGTATAGAAATGCCATATTGAGAATCCACATTTATATCTGTTTTTTCTTAAAACCTCAAGAATACTGAAATCCAAATGTTTTTGTCGGGAAGTGTACTTTCCCCCTTGTATCCAAACTAAACCGCAGAACTAGTGGTTACTTACAAAATAAACAACCCTCATCAACTCTAATTTTATAAACCATTCTGAGCAGTCTATAATTACTATACATAATACTATTATGTTTATAATGTCTCTGCATATAACATGTGAATATATAGAGATGATTGTCCACAGTTCTACGGTTACATCTATTATGCCAAGAAGTTTTCATATTCACATAGAAAGGATAAAATATGGACAAGTATATTCATGAAAAACAACGTTACGTTCATTATGAGTAATTTCCTGTTGGAAACCACATGTGTTAATTATATGCCCAACTCTTCTACTGCCTAAAGATTAACAAGACCTGATATGGCTTGGCTGGATTTTTTAGCTAAATTATTAATTATTGTTTTGGTTAACAACCGTAGATTGCTGTAAGCTGTCATTCGTACAGGTCCTGAAACCCTGTGCCGACAGTCTGTTTCCAGTGGCAGAACGCCTTTAGCCTTTAATTTTTAACTCAGCTCTTGACACCATTTAGTTCACACAAACTGAACACTGAATATCAGCAGATCTTAGGCAAGATTTCTGCAAACTGCTTAAAGCCATTGTAACATTTGACACTAAGTCAGCAGTTTTGAATTGGACCACAAAAGGAAGTGCAAGTCAAATGAGCACAGAACATGAAGATTCCTTGACAAGAAAATACTTGTAGCAAATGGACCCAAGGAAAGAGCAAATGGTGCTATTACTGGCTTCACAGAAAAATCCGCAAAGAATAAAAGTAAACACCTAAACTGTTCAACCCTAGCACGTGGAACAATTGTCTCAAACCAAAGCCNNGTGTGAAGAATTGGCAACAACTGATTGCTGGACAATTTAAAATAGGTAAAATAACTGTTAAATGACATGATTGAAACTTCTACCTAGCTTTGTGGCACCTCTAGCAGAAGGAAGTAAAAGCATGCTTAGTCTGTTTTCAAACCAGAAGTAGCATTAGCGAGTACTTGCAATAGTTGCTGCCTTATTAGGGGGATGCTCTTCAGTTGTCTCAACAGTATTGCTCTTACTCTGCACAGATGAACTGAGGAAATGGAAACTGAGCATCTTCCCTCAAAGTCACATTAGTCTTGAATTGCAACTCATAAGCTTAAATTTGAGGAGGAAGCTTTATGTGTTGACTCTCCCCCTCACTCAATGCTGTTACCGAATTACTTAACATAAGGCTAACATAACCTATATTAACAGCGTTACTCAATATGGGTTAACTGTATGTTAACCTTATATTAACAATGCCTCACGTGCATAAGCTCCTGTAGGCTGCACATTACCCTAAAGGTGTCTCTGATGAGTGGAAAAAAATACTACCTTGTCTCTGCTGCTGAGACAGCACAGGCACAAGTGTGTTAGTCAACCACTGACCTAAGACCTTTGCTTTATCTGAAACATGTCACCTCAGCTCACAGTAGCTAGGACAGCGTTAGACCCAGTCATTCTACTGTTAATTAAATCTTGGACTACACTTTTGAAAAATGAGTGAATTTAGTAAGCCACATGCTAACACATGCTACAATTTCCAAACTCCCAACTGACTTTGACTCAGGGTGTTGGTCTAAACTTGCTTGCTCTGGTTTGATGGTTAAGAATCTTCAGAAAGAAGTACACTGTTGACGAGAGAAAGAAGCATACGGTTGACAGCAGAGGTTAGAGTCATGCTGTGTGCAGGCAAATGACAGAGATACGGTATAATTTTGTTTCCGTAAGTGCTTACTCTGCACACTTAATTTAAGCATTCAAGGACTAGTGGAAACGCTCTTAACAGGCAGCAAGCACTCACTAACACCAAAATGAAACACCATCAGATTTGTAATATCAAACCGTTCTTCTGTTCCCTCCACTTGGTGAATTATTGCTGCTGGTGGTCAATTTGGTTGGACAAAAAGCAGCAAATATTTGCTTCTGAACAGCTCAAAAATGAAGTCTCCAAGCTTAAATTGTCAAGTAGCCCACAACTGCAAGCTGTTATCACTCATGTAGTCTCGTAGTCACCATCATGTCTCAAGGTCTTTCAGCAGAGCATGAAGTTCCTTAAAAAGTTCTAAATATACCAACACATTTTACTCGAGGATAGTGAAACACAAGTATGTGACACAGATATTGGTTGAAAAGTCATGAACTGACGTTTCCTTCACCACTTCCCTCAGCCACTCCATACTGACCAACAGTGCCAGAGCAGCAATACTCACTTTTATGTGCAGAAATCACTTAATAACCAGTGCTGTTTGGCAGCTTTCTTTGTACAGGTATATTACTGCCATAAAGGATCTACGAACTACAAAACCCATTATCCAGAGGTTGTCACTACATGATGGAGTCTCACGTTTGCCATAAAGGCAGTGGGACTATAGGAAGAGTAGTTGGTCCAAAGCCATTAGACATCAGCCACAATACCCCATCTCATCTACCTTAAGTTCTGCCCAACAAACTATCAGGGGAGTACCTGACTTGCAAAAATCTACATGCCTTCATAATTTTCTTTTTGAATAAGTACATTACAAAAATCGGATTGTTACAATTTCTCAAGAACTTGAACATCACCCAAGAGCACACAGAAGCACCACTTCTTGAGGGAGAACTAAAGTACTACAGACTTATTTACAAAAGGGAGATGGGGAGGACAAGACTATTGAGTAAACGAAGCTGTATCAACATATAATGACTGCCCAGAAAATGTGATTACTTCATTAATCTCTTCTTTTAGTCTCCGGGCGGTTTAAATTATACTTCAAAGAAAATAGCTACCAGTGATTTTCACTTTCTACCACTCAGTTTCATGGTTTTCCTTTACCTTCCCACATCCAAACTTCACCAGAACTTTTACCACAGTTGTTGCAGAACACCAACTGCATTGTCCTCGTCCTTTTTGTGATTCAGACAATACAAAACAGTTGAGGGTGAACCCATTTAGAGCTGAAGGGTTACCATTAGAGAGCAGGTCAATATGACGAATATTGTTTTGGGTGTCTGCTACACACAATCTGACCAGGAAGAAGCAGATAAGGCCTGCAAGAAACCTCACTTTCACAAGCCCTGGTCCTTACGGGGGCTCTTACCAACCTCACTATCTGCTGGAAAGGAACACAGCAGAAAGCAATGCAGGAGGTTTCTGGAGTGTATGGATGATAATCTCATGACACCGGTGACTGAGAAGTCAATGAAGGAAGGTACTTTGCTGCACTTGATACCAACAAGTAAGACCAGTCAGCTGCATGAAGGCTGGTGGCAGTCACAGATGTAATGAACAATGCAGGTGAAGTTCAGGAACCTGAAAGAAGGGAGCAAAGCAAGAGCAGGATCAGGATCACAACCCTAGACTTCAGGAGAACAGACTTTGGCCTGCTCAGTGATCTACTTTGAAGTGTCTCACGGGATACAGCCCCCTGGAGAGAAGGAGGTGCAGAAAAATTGGCTGATTTTCAAGACCCCTTCTAAGTTCAAGAATGCTCTGTTCACATATGCAGGAAGTCAAACAAAGGAGACAGGTGGCCTGCATAATGAACAAGGAGCTCCTGATAAACTCAAGCATAAAAAGGAAGCATGCAAGAGGTGGAAGTAGGGTCACATCACCCAGAAGAAATATTGAGACACTGTCTTGAGTGTTCAGAGATAGGGTTATAAATGCCAAAGCACACCTGGAGTTCAATCTGTCAAGGGACATGAAGGACAAGGTTGACTACTTTAGGTGTATCAGCAAAATTAAGACTAAGGAAAAATGTGAGCCCAATGCTGAATGAATAAGAGCCTGGTGACAAGGCATACTGGTCACCTACATGTTTACCAGTATGCTAACCTTCAGCAATGCCATGTGTCTGAGACCAAGGGAAAAGTCTATGTAATGATGTCTTATCCTCAGTGAAGGAAGTTCAGGTTAGGAAACATTTAAGTAAGTCAACAGGACCTAACAATGCACCCACAAGTGCTGAAGGAGGTGGCCATTAATGATACTACTGCAAGGCCACTCTCAGTCTTTGAAAGGTCACAGCGATTAGCATAGGTTCCTGACAACTGGAAGAAAACAAACATCACTCCTATATTCAAGAACGGTAAGAAGGGGAGATCAGGGGATCCAAACATACAAAGGACAAGATGGTGATAGCCAATAGTCAGCTTGGATTTATGAGGAGGAAATCACACCTGACCAACTGGGTAACCTTCCACAATGAGAAGGCTGGCTTAGTGTGTGACTGGAGAGCAGTTGATTTTGTTTATTTCAACTTTAGTGAGGCTTTCAACATTGTCAGTCACAACAGAGGTTTCTGGAGTGTATGGAAATGTGCCATAAACGAGCTAGAGAAATGTGGACTGAAAACAGGCCAAATTGCTAGGGTCAAAGCAGTGGGAATGACGGGACAAAGTACACCTTCAAGTCAGTCTGCAAACAGTACAAAACTTGGAGGAGTGGTTGATAAACCAGATGGTTATGCTGCCATTCAGAAGGACTTCAGTAGTCTGAGGAAATGGGCTACTAGCAATCTCATCAAGTTTAACAAAGGGAAATGCAAAGTCCTGCATCTAGGGAGGAACAACTCCAGGCACCTGTACACACCATCGGCCAACTGACTGAATGTAGCTTTACAGAAAAAGACTTATGGGTCCTCATGGTGGACATACTGAGCACGAGACAGTAACACTGCCCCTGAGGCAAAGAATGCACACAACCACCTGTGCTAAGTTAGGAAAAGTGTTGCCAACAGGTTGAGGGAGCTGGCTCTTACGCTCTACAGAGCACTGGCAACACCACATCTGGAGTACCCTGACCAGCTTTGGGCTCCCCAGTACAAAAGAGAGACTCACTTACTGGAACAAGTCCTAAGAAGGGCCACTGAGATGCTTAAGGGACCAGAATATGTGTCATATGAGGAGAGATTGAGCCAGTAGAGATTTTTTTAGCAGGGAAATAAAGGAAAGTGCAGAGGTGGGTCTCAATGTGGATAAATACCTGATGTGAGAGAGTAAAGAGGACGGAGTCAAGACTACTCTGAGCAACACCCAGTTGTCAGGCCAAGAGACAATGGGAAAAAAGCGAAATACAGTAAGCTCCATTTAACCAGTGATTAAACATTGAAACAGGTCGCCCTGAGAGACTAACAACTCTCCATCCTTGAAGATATTCAAAATCCAACTGCACAATGTCCAGAGCAACCTGCCCTGGTTGATTCTACTTTTAGCAGGATTTCAGTTGGACTAGACAGTCTCCAGAGGTCCCTTCTAATCTCAACTCTTCTGTGCTCCTCAGTGTTTGTTTACATACAAAAGCAAAATTTGACTGCACAATCAATGTGCTTGTACACTGGTGAAAGATTATATTTTTCTTCCTCATTCTGAGTTTAGCATTTTTCCTGGTGTCAAGCCATGTTTCTGACTACGCTTCCAAGTAGAGACATACTGAGCTTTTCATCTGTTCACCATCTGGATCAGCAAACGTACAGCAAATTCAGGCATAAAAGCAGACTTCTATGGGAATTAGTCAGCATAATCAAACCTACAATACTGCACAAAGCTAACCAGAACAAGGGATGAAACCACTCTACCACGCTTAAAATATATATGTCCATATTAAAACAAGCCAGTCGCTTGAATCAATCCATACTTTCTTGGATATCATCAACGCCCAAGGGTGTACCAAGAAATGCACAACAAAGAACATGCTTACATGCCAGTCAGAAGTTTCTCTGTGCACATGGGTCAATGAGGACACTGCACAGGAATCTTTAACAAGACTTTTCCAAGCTTCAGTGGTACAGAAGACTTGTGCATGTCCCCAGGCACTCTAAAATGCAGCTTGATGAGTCAACGGTCCTCTACAATAATTAAAAACAGTGTCTGGAAAGGACCCCGAAAGGTCAGTCTTTCAATTCCTAGTCCAGCACAGAACTAGCCAAATTCCACTTCATTCCTGACAGGTGTTCATGCTGGGGAGACACTAAATACTGCCAATGACCACACTTCCACTATATCCTAAGTAATCCTACTAGAAAGCTCTTTGTGAGGTCTTTTCTAAATTGCCCTTCTGGCAATAAAACGCTCTATTTTTTACATCTTTATTGTAGAAAAGTGAGTTTATTTTCTTTGTTTTCCATGGCTAGCTGAATTTATTTAAAGTCTCAGGAGAAATAAGAGTCTTCTGTCAATTAAGCAGTCTCAGTTGCTTCAGCCTAAACCACAAATCATTTACATCACTGACATCTAATTTCACTGTTCTCTCATACTCGTTACTAGACCTTCTTGTGAAGGAAACGACAACAACAACAAAAAAAAGAGAGGAAGAGACAAAATAAGCCCTACAATCCTGAAGAGCAAAGAAAAGGTCAAGAAATACTTCAGGTGTCCTACACAAAATAATTTCTCATGCATTTTGAAGAAAAAAAAAATCTGCAACACTTGAACAGCATGACATTACTGAATCACATTCACTTTATAATTCTATATGATGTGCAGAATCTGTCAGGAGGAACTTCTACTTTACCTTCCATCCACCGTTGTTTTTACATTTGTGCTGAGTGGTTGGTTGTTGGTGGTTTTTCTGGGATTTTTTGTTGTTTGTTTTGGTTGGTTGGTTTGGGGTTTTTTTTGAAGCTAAGCATTTACTAAGGTTATTACGTTCAGTACATCTGGAATTTTTCCCAGTTTTGAACCCTCTATGAACTTTTTCATTACAACCTCAACTCCTACACTGAAATTACCCATGTCGAGACTGAGCCGTTCAGGACCTCGGACAGATCCAGACGTACAACAGGAGCTGCTGCCTCTTCTGGAATGCTCCCCCCTTGGCTGCTCCTCATTCCACAGAACCTCTTCAAGGGGATCTTCTGGGCAGTTTTACATCCACCTTACAGTAGTTCTGCCTAGAACAGGCATAGCCAAATTGGCAGCTGAGGGCGACACACTCAAAAATACCACTCCAGCCGATTAGACCAGGAGGGCAACATCAGCTTTTCTCACTTGCATCTGCTTGAAGATCAGCCCGTACCTCTTGATGCAGGTCCAAGGCTAGAAGCAGAGCTCTGGTATGCTCCTAGCTGATCTGCTATAACAAGATATTCTAGGGTGTGGTTCCCGTCAGAGCAAGCTCTGAGGTGAAGTACAGACTAGGTGGTACTGCGGCCAAACTCATCACCTAGTTTTCAAACAAGCTCCACACTTAAGATTTTTTGGTGAAATGCTAATTATTTCCCGTAAGTTTCTTAAAATGAGTTTTAGACAACTGTTAGTAGTACCTAAGTATTACATTTCCCAGACAGGGCTTATCCACTTTGTGTCTAATTTATAACCTCCATTTATATAGCAATTTTTCCAGTACTTTTCTAAAAGTAGCCAACAGAAACTGTACTACAACACCTTGAGTCCTCCTTTATCCATTTTTTAGTCAGGCACTGTTTACCCATTTGCATACTAGCCTTCTAGAACCTTATATATCTTCTATGAATTCTCCAATGTAATTCCTAGTAGCTCTGAAATTGCCTCAGCCAGTTTTTCCGACTCTAAGAGGGAATTTCATCATACTTGTGAAAATACCTAACTGCTTTCTGGCCTGTCCTTCCTCTACTCTTGCCTTCAGCACTGATTGCAATTGTTCTAACTTACTGTAAGACAAAGCTACTTTTTCTACTGGATCTGTATTACAGTTGTCAGCCATGCAGACAATCAGGAGGTACTCTTCGGAGGAACTACAACAATGTGCATTGTGAGGGTTTTTTTTCCTTATCTTCTGTAAGCAGATTATCTGACACGTGATCACACAGATGAAGGGCACAGCTATTATGGAGAGACATTAAAGCAATCACAGCCTCTGTCTGTTTTCCCTGTCTCCCACGCCATTTACTCCATCGTGCTCCAAAACAGCTGTTCATTTGTAATCTAGCTTCAAGGCATCTTAATATCAAATACAATAAGGGAGAATCACAGCTAATAAATGCCAGTAACCACCTGTCAGCAAGAAACTTACTGTTCACTGTCTTGGTGCTACAGAAGTTCAACTGTAAGGGCTCCAAGGTATAGGGAAGGGAATGCTACAGAAAAAAAGGGTTATCAAGGCTGATCAGATGATCTGAAAAGACCTCAAAATTATGAGACCCTATTTCCTCCCTTACTGCAAGAAATAAGTTGCTTTTTCATCTTATATTACAGGGCATCTAGACTTGCTGTTAACAACCAAAAAGCATCTGGCAAACAAAGCCAAAGGAAGAACAAAGGAAAGAAAGTTTAACAAAAGCTTGGGACAAACAAGTAATGGCTCATATTAGGGAGTTGACAATGATAAGAAACAAAACAAAAGAAGTGGACAGAGCTTTAATGGCCTAATCAATAGATGGAGAAGAGGTTTTATGACCAGAGAGCTAAACAGAATGAAAATACTTTAGAGTCTGGCAAGGAGATGAAAAGGTATCAGTGACAAAATGCAAACACCAAATATTGCTGTGAAATATACCAAATTTGCTGCTCATCTTGCATACTCCCTGTTTTGGTACCTCTCCATGTTTAGAGAAAACTACCATCTTCAGTAGCCTTACTTCTACAAACTGGAAGAATATTTTTTCTTGAAAGCAACTACTTCTTTTAAGAGCCTCAATGTACAAAACCTCCCATATTCAGCATTAAGCATCCTTACAATGAAAATCCCCTTTGACCTCTCCAACCTCAGCATGATGTCTGAACTACTGCTACTTCAGCTGCCAGGAATCCTCAGTACCTACAAAGATAAATTGCTCTACAACATGCCTCATAAAGCAACTCAAAGGAAACAACACTTGTAATCTAAATGCTATATACCTTCTATAAAGCTGGCATACAGAAGGGTAGAGCAGGTGCTTTAAGACTACATCTCTAACTGTAAAACAAGGGATGCTCAGACAAGGTCTCAAGTACTAGATCCAACCTCTACTAAACTCCTAATTCTGACCATGAAAATCCCTTCAATACAGATCTACCAATTAGTGGAAAAGTGGCTCATGTCAACTGCACCCACCAAATATTTCAACTTGTTCAGAGGCTGCCCCCCTGAAGAACTGTACAACTGAACTTCCCTAAGGCTTTCCTCACTTTACTTTTTTGCCTTTGCAAACACCTCCCTTTAATGACTAAGTAGCCAAAGCTAGTCATTCCTTCTACTACTGAAATATCCAACATGCTTTCAACCTTGGGGGCAGTGTCAGCAGACTGCAAGAATAAAGAAGGAAAATATATACCACCCAAAACCCCTAATCTGTTCTTGTCTTGATAAACGAAGTCTGCTTACAGATATGATTTCCAAAAGCTTTTTCATGCCACCTACAACACCTATCAAGTTTCCGAAAGGACTTGCCATGGTACAGTTGAAAAGGAACAAAATACACATATATATACGAAAAACTGGAGCACATAAACATGTATAATACAACTAGACATGAACTCTGTGTAATGCAAAACAAAGGATTAGCAAGCTTTATGAAATATTCATGCACACAGGGTATATATTATGCCATATACTTCCATCAGAACTGACCCAAAATTTAACCTTACAAATCAGATGTAGAAAAAAAAGTTCAAGAATGTACTTTTCTGAAGGAATCAATACACTCATCTAAATCCTTTCCCTGTAACTTGGCAACAAAATCTGCAGAACTCTTCAGAAAAAATGCCTTTTGCTAACACTGGTTAGTATCCCTGGGCTTTAGAATACCTCTGATCAGGGAACACTTGCTCTGTGAAGCACTTCATGAAAAATACCTCCATGAAGCAGTTGCTTGACCTTCCCCCTTCCTCTCTGCACAGTTGCAGGCAGGGTCGGAAAAGTAACAGCTACTGCTTCTGCCAAAATCACAGCCAAAGTAGCCCTGCTGCATGGCAGTTGGCTCGCAGGCCATATTTCTTCCTGTTGTGATACATTAGAAGCTTTAATATGGTATTTTCCAGCAAAACAAAACAAAAAGTGCAATGCAGGTTGCAGAAGAGGAAAGCCAGGATTTTTTGAGTAATATCCGCAGTCTGGGGACTAATTGCCACTAGGTACTCACCCACTACCCCAGCAAGACTCTACTACACAAAAGACATTAAAACAGCTTAGGAATACTCTAAGGAATAAATAATTACATTTGGATCCTGTTACCATGCAGCTCTTCCTACAAGAGCATTGAAGACAAATGTGTAGCTTTAACTTACTTGAAACTACAACTGTTGCTACCTTTTCAGTTCCCCTCATAGTCCCTTTACTTCTATTGAGCTACAGGATGGAGGTCCAATACATGTTTCTCAAAATATATTAACAACAGAAGGAGGACTAAGGAGAATCTCCATCCTCTATTGGATGTGAGGGGAAATACAGTGACCAAGGATGAGGAAAAGGCTGAGGTACCGAATGCCTTCTTTGCCTCAGTCTTTTATAGTAAGACCAGTTGTCCTCTGAGTGCACAGGCCCCTGAGCTGGATGATGGGGAGCAGAATGAAGACCCCTTGTGGTCTATTTTCCTAAGAATTATAAAATCACAATTATCATTCAGGTTAGAAGGGACATCTTGAGGTAACACTTTTTTTACTGTGAGGGTGACTGAGCCTTAGCACAGGCTGCCTAGCAAGGTTGTGGAGTCCCCATCCTTGGCAATAATCAAATCCATCTGGTCATGGTCCTGGGCAACTGGCTCCAGGTGGCCCTGCTTGAGCAGGGGGTGTGGAGCAGATGGACTCCAGAGGTCTCTTCCAACCTCAAGCATTTTGTGTTTCTGTGACTGATACTATGAAACCTCCTACTCAAGCAGGGTCAGATAGAGCAGGCTGCCCAATACCACACCCAGTTTGGTTTTAGGTATCTCCAAGGACATATTAAACCTCTCTGGACAAGTTGTGCTAGTGCTCAACCTCCCCCACAGAACAAAAGTATTTTCTTGAAACACACTGGAATTTCCAGTCACTTAGCAATGACTTATGGGGTTGTAGTCCTTTATTGGCTGTTTTAATAAGGCAGAAGTTCTTCATATGTGGGTCAGTTCACCACAGCCTAAGATCTAACACTTGAGGAACTCCCAATTTTAGTAAAGCAGACAATAGTTTAACTGTCACTCTAGTAGCCATGTGTATCCCCTCCAAACCACTGCCAGCTTATATACTATACTTATAGAATTTTTAATCGAGCATTCTGATGCGACTTTTCATCCATGCCAATATAAAATCAAAGTCAAGGCTTAGGCAGTATATGTACAAATGGAAAAATCATCAAAATCCTGTCACCTAAATCCATAAATCAGGGCAAGGAACATCAACTGCAATCCAATTAAGACAGGCTTAGAGGAAAACAGAGGCAGACTAGTAGGACAGGCTATATTGGGCTTCTAAGCCATCGGTAAAGAAAAGGTTAAGAAAACTCAAAACAAAAGGAGACACTGATGTATCTGAGAGACCACTGACTGCGGAGGAATATACAGCAATGTATAATTAAGACACTGAACATATGGAAGATGGGTAAGACTAACAGCCACATATACTACAGTCTGGAACTCCTCCCTGCACACACTGATCCAGAGAAATAAGGCCAGCTTACTACTTGGTTATTCACTTGGGACTTTAATGTGCTACTGTTCGTAAGCTGAAATTGCACATCTTTTTAATAATGACTTCAGTTTCATAACTCGGAACAATTTCTCAAAGCCTATGACATCAATCTATATTATATGTACTATATTAACTTTTTAAACAACTGTTTGGGGTTTTTTTTGAAAACTAAAATTTTGGAGACTTAAGAAAGATGTTATTCCAGCTGCTGGAATATCTTTTCTAAGGCCTCTCCAACACAGTCTGAAATTTAAATACTGCTTTTATAAATTAAAACCCAACTACATAAGCAAAACTGATCCGATTTTCATTTAACCATGACAGAAGTGCAAAAGTGCAAAATAGTATCTGGATCCCTTTTAGAACTCAAAAGGCTTCTGAAACAGAAGAAATCTATCTCATATAAACAGAGAACACACAAGAAAGCACCTCTACAAAGTGCTCTCCACACAAAGAATGCTCTCTCAATACAGCCACTGACAGTTGTTGTTCCTTTTCTGTAATTATCCGATTTTTCTTTATTCACTGCAATGTTATCTATGAAATTAGATCTTTAAGAACACATGCAAGGGAAATACCTCAAGTGTTTCAGTGTGCAGGAAAGTATTTCTCTATCTCTCAGCCTTAACAAAACTATTTTTTTGTCAAGAATTTTGTTTAAAATTCTTAGGACTTTTTTAAACAAGAAGTCATTCAACCATAGCAAAGACAACAATATCCACACCTTCGGTCACTTTCCTATCTAACTGCAACCACCAAACCCAAAGCGCATACAAAGCTATCTTACACAGTATCATACCAGCAGAATCCTGATTTAGGGAACTTTAGGAAGAGCTATGCTTATTAAGAAAAAGCATAGTACCAGTGGTTAACAACCACACAACATCCTTAGAGTTATTACTATCACAACTAAACCACAAATTCTACGCTGTCTTCACTAAAGAGCAGAGGATGCAACCACTCAGTGCAAACAACAGAAAAGTCACCAGTTTAAGGCTGTCAATGGTCCACCCTGTGTAACAGTATATTCTAGAAATAAAATGGGATAGAGAATTGATTGAAGAGAAAGGGAACAGAGACATGACTACTGTGGAAACACACAGGCATAATGAAGATGTATGAGCACATCTGTTAGAAAGAATAATGCATTGGCTAGTGGGAAAGAAAGGAAAGGCAAAACCAGATAAGAGGTGAGTCATAAGCAAGAGCACACATAACTCATGGTAAAACAATCAAATAAGAAAGGAGAGGCTGCAAAAATAAAAGCTGAAGAATAACATTTATTTTAGAATAAGCTCATCTCAATGTAATGTAAATCACAGAATGGTAGGGGTTGGAAAGGACCTCTGGAGAGCATGTAGTCCAAACCCCCTCCTAAAGCAGGTTCACCTAGGGCAGGCCGCACAGGAACATGTCCAGGCGGGTCAATGACTGGCTGCAGATCTGTACAAAGACAGTCACTGGCTTAGAGACTCAGAAATACAAAAGATGAGTGATGTTATCAACTGCGACAAGGAGAACACTGACCAAGTAAAACAGAGTTACAGGTTTTTAACCCTGTTAAGGTTAAAACTCTTCGCTAGACATTTTTCCAGACTGACAGAGATCATGACCAAAGTTCTCTAACACGGCGGCACTGCAGCACAAGTAAGAGAAGACATTGCCAGTTATGTTCATTTGCAAACTTATAAAATTTTTCAGTAGCCATTTGCATCATTGTAATGAATTTGAACTATGAACAACAGGCTTAGCCTTTTTGACCTTATCTTACTTTTTCTATTGACTTGGATTAGGATAGAGTTAATTTTCTTCAGAGTAGCTTGTATGGTGCTTGTATGTTTTAGCTTTGTGATGGAAACAGCGTTGATAACACACCTATGCATGAGCTGCTGCTGAACAGGCTTACCCAGCTTCAAGGCCTTCTTTGTTTCTCACCCCACCCCACCAGTGAGCAGGCTGGGGGTGCACAAGCTGGGAGCGGACACAGCTGAGACAGGTGACCTCAACTAGCCAAAGGGATATCCCACACCATATGGTGTCATGCTTACCAATAAAGGCTGGAGGAAAAAAAGACAAAGGGGTGAACATTCAGTTATGGGGCTTATTTTCCCAAGTAACCCTTATGCATGATGGAGTCCTGCTTTCCTGGAGATGGCTGAACACCTACATGCTGAAGAGAAGTGGTGAATGAATTTGTTTGGCTTTGCTTGTGCATACAGCTTTTACTTTACTTATTAGACCATCTTTATCTCAAACTACAAGTTTCTGTGCTTTTATCCCTCCAACTGTCTCCTCCATCCCACTGCAGGGGGGAGTGACCGAGCAGCTGTGTGGTGCTTAGCTGCCCTGTGGGGTTAAATCACAACATTCTTCCAAAGAATCTATGAAGTATTTTCCAAGAGTTCAAAAATCATCACCTTAGACAATGATGCTTGGGAACACAAGTCAATGAAAGGTAGGGGAAGAAAATTAAAATAAAGAATGGCACTAATTAACCACAAGGCTCCAGTTTTGCGTGGGGACAAGGAAGTTGAATTTTTTTTTTATTTCCTAAGGTGTATAACTGGGATGGATTTACAATTATTAAATCAATTACAAAGAAAAATCCTCTGTGTATTCTCAGGCCAAATTAGTCATAGACATACTAGATGCAAAGAAAGAAGTATCATTCAGTTTTAACAATAAAAACTAATTAAGTCCATCAACACATTCATCAGACTGAAGGGAGGCAGTGAACTATAACATGCTATTTACTATGAAATACCTGCTAATAAGAAAAAAGCATATTAAGCATATTAATATGCTTGATAACATATGAAACATTAAATCTACATGTACAGAAACCATATACCTCAACATAGCCACTTACGGCACAAGGAGTCCATTTTTCTGTGCCAATTTCTAGCATTCATCCTTTGGAGGGGTACAATGGGAGGAACTAGCTGTGAAAGATGAGCTTTGGAAGAGTGTATATACCATAATAAAAACTTCAACTAATTTTAATACTACTACTCCACTCAGCACCTCAGTGTGAAGCAGTGTTTATGGCAAGCAAGGCAAGGAAGAAAAAGACAGAAATGCAACCACATATTTAAGAGATGCTGCAAGGGATCAGCTTTCCAAAGTAAACTAAAGACGTGGAAAACAGTCTGCGTGAAGTACTTCAGTACTGTATTACTGATACATCGTATGTGCTCTCTAGAAAGACATAAATAGGCTTTAAATTATAGAGGTTGAAATGTATGTAGTTATGTGTCAGGAGAAGAATTTACTAAAGAGACATCCAAAATGTTTTTGGCCAGGAGGAAGATCCCAATACAGGAAGAAAAACAAAAATCAAACCCCACAACTGATAGTTACCACAGCAGAAACAGAAACTGAACGTGGAGTTTTTTGGAATGCAGGAAGCACATTCACTGTATTTAACAAGGCTAGTGGTGAGAAATGGTAACTTCAATTGCTCCAGCTCCAGCCTAACTTCAGCTGTGTTTATTTGCCACTCAGCAGACCATCAGCATGCCAGAGCAGACAGCATAATTGAAACAAACTTTAACTGGCATCTCCTCTCTGTTTAAAAACTAAAAAAGAACACCCCAAAAATGCACCACAAACCAACAACATAAAAGGAAAAAAGATAGAACATACACACAGATGGTTTCAAATCAGTAGGTGTAAGAATACCAGGGACACACAGGTTAGAAAGTCTGACAGTTACCGAGAACAGGAAATCAGACTTTACATGAAAATTGCCAACAGAATGCATGTGCCTTTATAAAAATGGAAGCTAAGTCCAGGTTCACTTAAGCAAAAATAACTCTGCTTATTTCTCAAGTTACCACCTATAGCCCCTTTTTAAATAAATTAGAAAAAAAAAAAATCAGTCACTGGTTAAAATATTAAGCAGAACAAACCACAATAGCTGCAAATCTAGTATGCTGATTCCTCTCCTCTTCCACTTAGGAGTTGCATTTACTTATGTTCACATATTTAAAAAATCTAAATTCTTGTGAACTTCAGCAGAATATTCAGGCAATGTTTGCTGGTTTGAAGTGGAAAAGACTTAATGAAGTCTTTTCAAAGGAAAAAAAAATTCAAGCAACAATCTCATATGAGTATAAGGCTAATACTTGAGCCAGACATGTTGCCACTGTCAATAAATTTGCCACTGTATGGATACCAACTTCTATACTCATACTCCTGCAAATATGAGTAATCCCCAACCTGACATTCAGAAAGGATGATTTTAAAAGTTTAAAATATATTAAATACAGTGTTTTGGAACATGGCTGAGCAGCCAAGATCCTCAAATGTGGCAACAATATCAAGAGAATACCAAACATCAAGGATTAAAGGAAAACGGCATAAGGTAAGGCGCCTATGCTTGAAAAGCATCTCTAAGATTGTCAAAACCCAAGATTGGGTAGTGGAAATTGAAAAAAGAGGCAACAATGATCTGTTGTCATTATTATTTACCTTACTAAATAAAAAGACACTTCCTGAGACAATTACCATACGAACACTAAAAAGGCTTAGCCAATAATGACCGAAATATTACAGCTAAATAGTAAGGTACCCAACACAAATGATTCAGTAATAAATTGATTACGTGGGGAACATGTCAAGCTTCTCCACAGGTGACGATTCAGCATGTCACTATTTAACAGTACAAACACTGTAGCTACTGCTACTTGACACACTCACAGAACCACATTCTCATAGCTGAAAAAAGAAACGGCTTAAGTTTTTTGAAACTTCTGTTCAATGCTAGTTTGGCCTACAATTGAACTTTTAACCAAAGAGCAAAAGCTTCCACATAGTATTAGTTCGTAATTCAAAAGATATAACAGAAAAAAACCCAAACCCTGCACAGTGTGATTCTACCTCACTCACTAATTCCACTCCAAACTACACACTTCTCTTCTAAATAAAGAAGCAGGAGGACTCACGACTACAAAAGGCAAAGGTGTCTTTTAGCATTACTAGACTTCTAAGACTGCTTCAGCCTCTCCTTTTTGTGAAAATGAAATGCATTTCTATCAGCCCACAAAACCTGAATATTCTCAGGGATTCCTGCCATTTTTTCCAATCATTTCCACAAATGGTGTTATTTACATATATATATATACACACACACACACATACACATAGACACACACAAATATCTTAAGCTTCTCAACATATTATTAGCTTCTTTCCAGCTCAAATTATCATGTTTTCTACACTAACACCGCACAAAGACAAATCATGTTAGACTGACTACTAGAGATGTTTAAAATAGCTATTACATAAAATCGTTTTCCTTATTTTCTTTCACCTTATATTCTTATAAGAAAAAAGAAACTGCTTTAGTTGTTAGTTAATCCCTGCTAACCAACAGCACAATATAGCATTAAAACATTACCATACTGCAGCTAAAAAGCCTACAGCTGACAGCAACTCCTACTATTTTTCCTAATGCACAGGGCAGCTTAATGTAAGACTCAACAGCACATCGATTTTCTAATGAAATAAAGTTTTAAGTTTACATAGGGAAATCCTTAAACTTTTGTTTAAAATGACAATTACAAAATATAATTTAAAAACAGAGACTAGAATAGAAATTTTAGTTGGAATGAACCTACAGAGTAAACCTTTTCACAGGAATAAGCAGGAAAATGTAATATGCAATGCATAATACTTCACAAGAAATACTACTATAATGATTAGTCTTTCCATATATTACTTCTATTTTTTTCAAATGAATGATTCCAAATTTTCTTCAATTATAATTTCATTTTTAAACTGCATCAAGTCCCAAACAAAATAACAGGTTACAGCTTTTGTGAAGGCTTTAGATGTAAAGAAGTTAAGGCTTCCGGGTGTACCAACATATTAACACAAATTTCATACATGTAAATTTACTAAACACGGTTTCTAAAAATCCTTTAGTAACATGGCAGTGCAAAGGTGAAGTGTTTCAGTAGCATTTCTCCAATAAATTTTAAAAATATATATATACATACTTAAAACATCCAAGGGCCAAATAAGCATTGCCTTACTTAGCATAAAAAGAGGCATAAGGGAAGACTTTGCGTCAACTTTGAAAAGCCTGAAGACTAACCTAATGATCAATTTTCTCCAGAGGATGTATAATTTACAACTATGAGTGTGGATGAACTGGCTTACTTCCAAAAATTTCTTTTATCATCCAGCAGGAAGAATCAGCATAAAATGAAAGAAAGTTGGCTGCCTCTCCTTCAGCCAAAATGGCTACAAAAACAGCCATCTGATTTCTGGTGAATAGCAGAAATTTCCTGTTCCGGTCATCACTGAATTTTTCCTTTAGCTCAATCAAGCCAATACAAAACATGAGAATTGTTTGGGGTTTTTATTCCTACAATACAACAGAAACTTTTCTCCTCCAAAGGATCTAAGTTAAAAGAGGCAACTTTAGCAACAAGAGTAATGGACAAAAAAACCCCTAACCCCCCCAAAAGCATTTGTATTTTTAAATGGTTAGTGTTTTTAAATTAATTTCTAGAATGTTTCTACTGATTTTTTAGGCAGTGAACAACTTAAGCACCTAACACGCTCAGTAGGATGTCTCTTTTTAGTAAGGAGCATAAGAAATTTTCAGTATTGAATATTCTTCAATAAATACCGCTGCATCTCTAACACCTAAGGTTCCTACAGAAATCCAGATGCAGTCCTCACAAGAAATTTACAAGTGTAAAAGGAACCAAAGAAGAACCTATTCAGAAATGATTCTTGGATCTGCCTGATGTTACTTTTACAGCTGCTGAGCTGATGTCCTACAGACAAAAAATTAAAAGTTATGACAGTATTTTTAGTAAAGACAACTTGATAAGCTGTAAACCAGATTAAAAACACTGAGTATGACATTATTACCATTTTAGAGTATATTGTCATTGTAATATTATTATTTCAAGTTAGTAAAAATTACATAGAGAACATTTTCATTACAAAACAGGTCACACTAAAACCATTAGTAAATTGTACATCCATCCGTATTTAACAAAGTCTCAAAGAACACACTGAGCCTGATACTCCTGGTAGCACAAACAGTTAAAAGAAGAGTAAAGAGATTGACAGCTCAGGTAAAACCCTGAGATGCACAAGAGATAATAACATGAATTCAGCTGGAGAGGGGTGTTTGTTCCAATTAAGTTATATCACGGAAAAAGTGCATTTGAAGACAGCAAAAATGTGAAAAAAAACCCAAATACCTTACTTCGCAAATACAAAACTTCAGGACCGAAAGCAGCAAACAACTTACATCAATGACAGAGAGCGGACTTCCCGTTTCATCCACTCAGAGCCCAGCATGTGAGACAACACTTCAACAACATGAAGTTTTTACTTGCTCTCTGAAAAGGCTCACACTTCCTACTAGTGCTTGACAGACTTCCCTAGACATTTTCATGTACTTTAGTTGCCACAAAGCAGAGACTACGAACTAAGCACACTCAGAGTAGATTTATCTTTCAAACCAATCCGGACTTGACAAGTAAATTTCCCACTGCTAGTAGTACCATAACAGAGTCTTAACACTTATCTGAGCAAAGATAAAGTATGCTAAACTGCAGGATTAGATACTTTTTTTTCTGCTCCCTTTCATAAAATTATTAGGCAGTTTCCCTGCTCCCGCCCCTCTGTACATAGATCTTTGTGCAACTCCTCACCTCATGCTGTCACAAGCACAATCACAAGGTGAACCAGATCAGGGAATTAGTCTGGATTACAACAAACCATTTTTGCCAAGTTAATTTTAACCTAGAGCAAGTCTCTAATCTGTTACTGCATGAGACTATATAAATAATTATGTCAACGTGGCAGGGGGAACAAGTACACTGAGCAAACCGTCTCCTTTGGAGTGTTCGTGACGCTGCAGCCAGTATCACATGAGGAAACGCAATGCATTCCTAGTCCTGCTCCAGAGCCAATTACCCCATCCTTCTCAACACGTGACGTTCATCACTTTCAGACAACAGCCAGCACAAACACCTTGCAAATGTGATATTAATCTTACTTGTGCCTTTCAGATAATCTCCACAATGTTTAATTTCCTTGTCTATGCACAAGCATTTTCATATCGCTTTCTAGTTCTTCATAAAGCCAGGTTTGGAATAAAAGCACTCCTGGAGGCAGGAGCTGGTCACTCCACGTGAAGTGCAGGGTACAGGTTTGCAGACTTGAGGCAAAAATTCTACATCAACATATTGCAAATAACTTGCACTACTGTTCTTTACATTAGTCTTCCTGAAGTACAGGAAGAATTTTTTAATGTTCCTAAGCAAATTTGTTTCATTTAAGCTACTCCAGGATATTTTTCTAGTCACAAACACTCTTACTGACAGATCAAGAGGCTTCAGATTTCCTACAAATAAAAATCAAGTTAAGACTTGTTATGAACTATATTATCTTAACCCCCTGTTAATCTGACACTTACCTACTGTAGCAAGTAGATGCAGCCACAAATCACTTATAAAGCATCTCTTTAGAAAATGCTTGGGATTTTTGTAATTTTTATAAAAAAATTTCTGTTTAAGACTACCCATTGGCTGAAGTACTCAAACCCTGAATTGTAATATTTTGACACTAATATGGAGAAAGGGTGGAAGATCATGAGCAGCACCTTGGCTGCCATCAGTCTGATATGTGGTATGTTGAGGGTGAGTACCAAGAGATAGTGGGCAACTAGCCAATTATTAAATACTGCTCCTCTCAGAAGTCCTACAATATGCACTGACTGTGTTTGCCTGTATTAATAAGCTGTCATTTACTTGCCAATAGCTTACTGTAGCCTACTTTGCCTGTACCAGGTGTCTGGCTTCTTTGATTTGCTCTAAGATGACACAATGTAGCCAGGATATATGATTAAATATAGCCTTCAAGAATAAAGTCACACAGTATTACAAATGTCAATGTTTCTCTTAACTGGCATTCTCACAAGAATTTGCTAATAAGAAATAGAACCCAAAAGAATGTAATCTGTGGTATCTTGGAGTTAAAAGTAATTAGTTTAAGAACATGAGTTAAAAGAAACATTAACATGTACACTCATCTAAAGCTACTATTTTCCACAATTTTAAGTACTAAAGATACCAGATGAATTATCCTGAAATAAAAAAAAACACCACGGAGGACACAACAAATTCAAAACGACAGCTTTAAAAAGATATAGACACATTAAGGCAAAATTCAAACGAATATCTCAATACCATGGAGCAACTGCATGGCTGATTTCCTTACATTTAGTAGTTTCCTTACACTTTGCACTTGCAGTCCCAGGATCAAATGATAAAAAGCTCAGAAGTGGGAAGATTTAAAGGAAAAAGCATGTGCACTGAACTGAGGAATATATGGGGTAAGAAAATACAGGTCTACATAGGGGAAAAAGGAACTATAGGTTCACTGTCATACACTCTGAATAGAACCCAGTAATTGCAATGATGTCAAATGCCAATTGCTAACAGTCCACGCTTCTTCTAGCCTTTGCCATGAGCAAATTGGGAAAGTTATGTTATTCTTTAGGTTCTTATGTTAATTCCACTCCTAAACACAGCCTTTCGCAGAGGGGTGGGGAGAATAAGCCCTGCTGCTGCAGCCAGACTGAAAAGACCCCACCAAAACTGACGAGGCCAACCACCTAGTGCTCCGCAACCGTTCACAAACTTGAAACAACGGTGACTCCAAGCTCTCCTTACGACCCGGCCACCCACAGCCCCAGCTTAAGGCCAGCAGCGGCTGAGAACACAGGAAGGTGCCGGTTTCGTGTCATCCGCATCCTCGGCGACCTCCGGAGCGGAACAATGGGGAGCGCCCG
>VZZY01014233.1:0-18004 GCA_013400335.1 Eurystomus gularis | reverse complement strand
AGAGGTTTCATCTTGATATAAGATATAAATTCTTTACAGTGATAATAATCATTCACTGGTACATCCTCCGCAGAGATATGGTAGAGTCCTTATTGCTGGAGGTTTTCAAGATGCAATAATCTTATCTAGGCCCCCTTTCCCAGGAAATGTTAGACCAGATGATCTGTAGAGGTTTCTTCCAACCTGGACTGTTCTGTGACTCTATAAAAGCAGTGCCTCTGAGTGGATCTTGCCTGTTAACGTCAGCCTGTAATCTGAAATCCATTTTGAAATTCTTCATTGAGAAAGATTAAAATCCCTAAGAACACCGATCCCCATTCCCCTTCATTCTCTTTCCTCTAGCTTTGATCCAGTTTGTGCTGAAGTCAGGGTCAAGATATCCTTTGTCTTTAATTAAGGTTGTGTCACATCCATGTTTTTGCTAGTGATCTTTTCTGTGAAGATGTTACTTGGTTTGAATTATTTTTGGAAAAAACCAAATCTACATACAAAATCATTGTAAGTAGTCTAGAAAGACAAAATTTTACTAGCAAGAGAAAAGAGGCTTTACCTTCCAGGTGACAGCTGCGGAAACAGGCCTGTTAAGTTTATCTGTCTATGGTTAGTTGCCATCTTATTCAGCAAATGAGTATAGCCAAAGGAGGCCAAAGATCTCACCTTTAAAACAAAAGCCCACTATTTTTCATTATCACTGTAAAGGTCACTGCAATGTGATTATTATAGTAATTCAAAGATGCTTGGGCCATTTGATCTATTTTTTTAATATACAGAATTCAGATGACCTGAGAGTTTATTGGAAAACTTTTGCTCAAACCACATTTCATTACTTTTCAGGCTTTACAGTACACTTCGTACTTTAACTTTGTTCCCACTTTAGTTCCTCCTACATGTTCTTCAAATGCTTTGTCCATTTTCTCATTCTGATCTTCATTGAAAAGATTCTTCCAGTCACTTACACCACCTTCAAAGAAGCAAAGAAACTCTTGAAAACCAAGAATTATTCTTTTTTATCCTAGAGATCTATCATTGTTCCATTGTACTCTAAATGAAATTGATCAATTTTCCAAGATAAAACTTCACTCATTTTTGTACCAATACAATTTTGTGAAGTCAGTGGAGCTACAGATCTGTGAAACTGCTGTAATACAAAAAAAACATACCCCTCTTCAGGTGACTGTGTCCAAAAAAGCAGCCTAAAGTCCTGTTTCCCTGCAACTCTACTCAGTTATGAATGACAAGGTAGAAGATCATGAAGGCTTGATTTGGAATCATCTGGCAGGAGGCAGAGCTGGGTTTCGGCTCCATTGGCAGCTTGTAAATGCAGAAACATTCTGACAGCCAGGTTGGCCATCTCATGTCTGTGTCTCCTACACTACACTGCAAAAGTAGTCCCCTTTTGTTTCCCCTTCTCTACGTACCTGATTCTTGCATGCTTGGCCTACTTCTAACCTGTGAGTGTGAACAGCGCATTAGCAGGAGACTTTCAGGAGAGCCTACACTTTCCTAAAAAGTGTGATCATGCCACTCAGGCTGAGTTTGACTCAGTTTTGCTTGGCCAGGTAAACCTCTACTGGCTGAAGAATCAGTGATCTTCACACAGAGATGGAGAGGAGATCAGATACATGACAGTTCCTCCTTCCTGCCAGTCATCTATGAGCCTCTAAAATTTTCTCTGAATGGTTGCTTCTCCTGTGCTGCCTGCAGCCTGCTGCCAGATGCTTGCTGTGTATCTTCCTCACCAAAACTAACTAGTCTTCTCAGGCATAATGGTGATAATCTGCTTGATATTAACCTGTAATGCTAATATGCACACAAAAAAAGAAGCAAAGGATGGGTGGCCCAAGTTCTTGAGAGTGTGATATTTCTACCTCTGGACCTCTTGGAGCTTCCTACCTTTGCGAAAGAGAATATCGCCAAATGCTCCATGGGTCTTCTGCGAGTTCTTCTTCATTGACTGGAAGCTGCTTCTCTCTACAATAATCTGAAGTTCTTTCTCAGTTAGAGAAATCCCAAAGAAAGCAGCTATATTTTTCACACCCAGGACTGGATTCTGAAAAGAGGAATGTAACATACAACATGACATTTGAACAAATTACACTGCTTTCTGAGGTGTTTGCACTTCCCTACATCTCTCTGCTGCCTACATATATAAAATATTCTTAGAATCATAGAATGGCTTAGGTCGGAAGGGACCCTAGAGATCATCTAATCCAACCTCCTGCCATGGGAAGGGACACCACTCAACTAGGCTAGGTTGCTCAAGGCTTCATCCAACCTGCCCTTGAACACCTCCGGGGAGAGGTTGTCCACAACCTCTCCGAGCAATCTATTCCAGAGTCTCACCACCCTTGTACTGAAGAACTTCTTACTAAGATCTAGTCTAAACCTTCTCTCCTTCAATTTAAAACTGTTTTCTCTTGTCCTGTTGCTGGACACTCTTGTGAAAAGTCCCCCTCCAGCCTTCCTGTAGGTTCCCTTTGGGTATTGGAACGCAGTTATAAGGTCACCTCGGAGTCTTCTCTTTTCCAGGCTGAACAATTCCAGTGCCCTCAGCCTATCCTCACAGCAGAGATGCTCCAGCCTCTATATCATCTTTGAGGCCCTCCTCTGGACTCGTTCCAACAGATCTATGTCCCTTTTATGGTGGGGACACCAGAACTGGATGCAGTATTCGAGGTGAGGTATTCATAGAGTTCAGTAGGACTGGAGTGGTACATAGTGTTTCTCTTCCCCATAATTACTTCAGAGGACATATAAGCTGTCTTCCTATAGATCACAAAAGATTGTACATGATTTACAGTTGAGCAAAATCTACATTGTTGAATATATAAAAGCTCCCTCCAAAAAATAATGGGGATCTTGATTTACATTGATTTGGGATTATATCATAGCTAAAGAGAAAGTGAGAATCATTTTCACAAATAAAATTTTTTAAAGGCTTTTACGTTTGAATTTCACCTTTGCTTCCCTTAAAACAAGAACCTATCTCATATAGAATAATGCAGTCTGAATACAATACATGAATATAATGGTTAATTGGTTTATGACCAAATGCTCTTTAAAGCATAAAATGTTTGCAACTATTGGTAACCTCACCTCTTTTAGCTCTTCATAAGTCATTGTCATAACATTTTCATCATCAACATATTTGTTCCATGCAGAAAGGTATTCAAAGTAGCATCCCCAGGGCACTAAATAAAGCAAAAGAATCCTAAGATGAAGCATAGATGAAGTAAACGAATTTTTACTCCTTAAGTTGATCCCTCAGCCATCAGCATAATTAATCATGTCTGTGCCAAAGTTTACACCCTTCAATGGGAATTATGGGGTTTGGCTCCAGGCTGTTTTGATGCATGCACCTGTCTCAAGCATATGATACAATTTGTAAGGTGGTACGGTAAAACTTGTTAGTAGTTCAAGACAGATGCAAGTCCACCAAAGAGCTATTAGTACTCAAACCATCTCGCAGACTCCCTTGCTTAAAACCTTTTTAACCTTCCTTTCTGCTGGTTATGTGATATGCCAAACTGAAGAATTTATGCTATTTTAAACTAGTGAGATTATTTTCTTTTTTTTTTAATGCACTAGGCTTAGTCCAAATCTTGTCCAATTTGGCATGAGGGTGTTCAGAAATCTGTGTGGGCATGAGGTGATGGACATTAGAGAGGAGGGGTGAAGGGGATCCAAGAGAGATAAGGAGGAACCGCTTCTTCCGAAGAAAATATCCATTTGTGCAAGTTAAAGCAGTCTGTGGAAGTGCAGTTTTGATAAGGATTTATCCTCAGGCAGTAAGACAAGTACTGTAAACCTTAGTTCAAATTTCTAACTTTTTGTCTTTAATCTTTGCTTTTGTACTGCAAACCCAAAAATCCTAGTGAAGCAGTTTCACAAAGTGCTAGGTTTCTAGACAAAGTCAAAGCATTGAATAATTGACACAGAAGAATATACTGTACTTTTCTTCATCATGAAATCTGTGAAGAAATCATCCCAGGTCTCATAGGAGGGAAGAGTAGATACGCCATTGGAAAAATGATAAAACGATGTAGCTAGATCTTTTGGATTGCGAATCAGAAACAATATCTGGAAAAAAATAAAGTATTTGATTTGTAGGGAAAGATAGACTATAGTATAAAGAAAATAAGAATCTACTTTATAATTGCAGTTTGGTAAATTTCTAATATCTTGTATGCTACTTGCAGAAGTAGCAATTTCATTCTAAATTCAGAAGTTGCAGTATTTTGCTTTGCTTCAGTACCTTATAAAGATGATTGCCTGCCATTATTAAAATCTGTTTTACAGATTAATCAAAGTAATTATGCAGAATCTAAGTATGTTTTGCTCGATACAAGCATCATTCTTCATTTAGAAAGTTTGGAAAAATCACAAAAATACAAATCCTTTCTGAAACTTGACACACCGAAGACCTCACTTGTGACAACACCATAAAACACCTCCCATGGGAAATTGCGTCAAAATACATTTTACTGCTGGAGTATTTGTTCCACCCTGGCATATCGCTTGGGAAGACTGACACAAAAGTGTCAATAAGGATGGACAGAGATTAAGCAAGATGAACAGCAGTACTTAAGCAGGCATGTAGAAATGGGCAGGCTAAACACTTAAGTATAAGAGTTATTCTGAAAATCGACAGAAAAGTACTAAATTGGCTTTTAAAAAATCTGTAGGAGTGATTGCTTTCAGGACATTAAAATCAGTACTCACCTTGGCTTTATTTTTGAAGATAGATCTGGGAAGATTTTCGGGACGAAGATGAGTAACCATAATTCTTGGAGAAGGTAATTTGTTCATTCTCTTTAAGAATTAGAAGGAAGAAAGTGGACAGTTCAGCTAGTACAAGTATTCTTTTCAGCAGACCTATGATAAAATACTGCCTTGCTAAATTTATCAACATTTATTGGCTGATAGAAGTACTTATTCTTGCGAGTGTTATCCTGGGATCTTAGTGGACTGCTCTGAGTAGCACTAATCCTCAAAATTCCCTAAGAAAGAGCAATTGGAAAAAGATTATCCATTGCTAATTCTCTTAAGTGATAATGAATTTAACATGTTCTATTAGACAAGGGATCAAATCTAAAGGTAAGATGCAGACTCTTAACTGGGGCTATGTGAATGATGAAGGATCCTGAGGGGAGAGAGAAGGGCTGAGGAGGAACAGCCTAGTAAGAGAGACAAAACCTGATATTTCAGTATTTTACATTTCATGAAAATCTTCTTAAATACAAAGCATGCCACATTGAATTTCTGCAGCGCTTGTGTATCCAATGAGTATGTGCTCCTCTCAAGCCCTCTGAAGTATCCATTTATCCCTCAGCATTTCGCAATGCAGATGAAATTCATCCTGATCAGATGCCACATACAGAGAAGTGGGAGAATTGTGAAATATTTCACACACCACATATTCAGCATTTAAAGCACAAAATTTTGAAAACTTTCATACATATTCTGTGCCCACCTCATATTTCCCAGTATCTCCAATTTCCAGGTAGGGGAATTCTTCTAGTTCTTCATCATTCACGCTCCTTTCTTTATTTTGTGTTTTCTTTTCAAATATAGCTACCAAATCATTTAAGATTTGGCCTACCCAGTTTGTGCCTGAAAGGGGAAAAATACATAATTGTTTGCAAAACCTTTAGAATAAACAGAAATGGATTTGCCAGGAAAGCTAAGAGGTAGGTATTACCACCAGATGAGTTGCCTGGTCTCCTTTCATGTGATATAATCACAGCTGATTTTGAAAATTGCCTCTTAGAGTCCTACCTTTGTTCTTTATGGAGATATATTTCTCTAACTTCAGAACATTGCAAATTAACTTGTATATTGCAAATTAGGTAATAAAGGAGAAGAACCACTAAGATTCAAATAGGAAAACATGCATTAATCTGATAAACTTTTATTGTGACAAATATAAGGGGGATTGGGATGGTAAACCTGTACCTCAAAACCCAGTGTACTACATACGTTTTCTGGCGCGCTGCACGGCATTATCTTGGGAGGATGGATCACAGAACAGAGGAGCAGAACTAGATCTGGAAAATGTGCTGTATGTGCTCATTTTCTTTACCAAGAAGCAAAAATTCTCTAAAGTGACATTTCCTGTACACATTTATTATATTCTTATACAAAACATTGAAAAGAGCCTGTAGAGAGCTCCCATTTTTAGTTTACCATTTCCTGACTTCTCCATTCTGGGTTCCTACACCTCTGTCACTACAGTCTTAACAACTGTGTTCTGGTACATAGCATTTCTTCAAAAAGAAAACATGATAAAAAAGCAAAAACTTCACAATCCTGTCAGGTGTGACTATCTACTGTAAGACAGTGTGAATCCAATTGCTGGAGGAGAGAAAGAGCTACTTTTAAAAGGATAAGAGACACATCTAATCCAAACCTGTAGCTCTGGTATGGGCCATTATAAGGTGCTTTCAGGCAGAAGGAGAAAAGATGTAGGGTAAACTCACAACCCTAGCAAAGATCTCCTCTAGATTTCCCAATAGTCAAAGATCAGGGTGATCACTTTAAGTGTTACAAAAATAAGACATTGATAGTTATGGATTTCAGATATTCTTGACATCCATGTGAAACAAACTAAATAATATGCAACAGGGCATGTGAAGGTATCATCAAAAGCCCCATTCTATGTAAAAATATAAAGCTATTAAATTTACAAGCATAAAGATAAGAGCACATCCTGCAATATCAGGAGAACTAGTGATCTCTGGTGTGAGAACTGTATTTTAATTCTAATTTCTGTATTTAACTTCCTAACTATAAAAAGTAAAGATAAAAACCTTTACATGAAGACATTTGAAAAATTCCCTATATAAAATCTTCATAATTAACTTTGTTGTGCTTTTTGAGAACAAAAGTACAAAATTTTGTAAACATTCTAAATACTACTATTTAGTATAATCTATAATATTATATATATTTAGTACAAACCTACTTATTTGGCATTACATAACTATACAAAGAAAGCAAACTATATTCACCAGATTTGGGGTATGCTGCCAAAATGATATCATCACTTCTGGCTTCAAGGGACTCCATGGCTCTGAATACTTCAGGACTGCATAAAGTAACAGGGTAGAGAATCCCCTTGTAGGTAAAAAGCAGTTCTTCACGAGGCAGCTTGCTAGCAGCAGCCATTGCCTTGTCTACGAGATCAGTAAATTTTTTTCTGGACTTCTCCATTCTTCTCTCTCTCACACACACAGGCTCCGTCACAATGTGAAATACTATGCAGAAAAAGAGAGCCACAGATTACCTTTTAATAGGGGGTTGGGTTTGTTTGCGTTGGGGTTTTTTTCCTTTGTCCCTGTGAGCAACAATTGACAACTCTTTCTGAAACTGTAAATAAATACGCAACTCCAGTCAAAGTCCGTAAGTCATTTGAACCTTTCAAAATCAACAGAAGTTGAACAGAAGCAAACAAGAAAAACAAGAAAATGGAATTGCATTGTAGGTCAAAGGGCTTAACTAACTTCAAAAGATCATTCCAAAAAATCTGTAATTGCAGCACAAAGTTTATAAAAAACAAATACCAAAATAGCATGACGTGAATTGCAGGCTGGGGTTTAAATGGCACAATCGCATTACTCATGGCAGTTCTGCTCTTTCCAGTACTTGCTCTGCTGGGACTTTTGTTTAGTTTTATCACTCATCATTCTCACCAAAGCAAGAAGTAACATGTAGGGATTGGCAGAGAAAACATTCAGTGCACTAGCACTGGAGCTGCAGACCATCTTGTGAGGTTGGCCGACTGCACCCTCCACCTGGTGCCTAGGAGGGCAAGTGGACACACACACTCTTTGGCCATTGTTCAGACTTCAGTACAGAGTTCCAGCTTTCTGCTGGTTACATGGAAACAACTCATTTATATTTGTTCTTTCTTTAATGAGCTCAATCATTGTTTAAAAACTGATCAGTCATTATTGAGTTGGTAATAATAAAACCTCAGCTACAATGATTAGCATTCAAAATGCACTTCAGGTGATGAGTTTCTGACTGCACTGACCTCAGTAGAAAAACTCAAGTCATGCTTAACAGGTTTAATATTCAAGTCTCTGACAAAAGGATGGGCCACGAGGAACAAGAAAATAGTTCTCCTCCAATATTCATGCCAAGCTTCTAAGCATCATTCTTTCTTATCTCCATCTTTGAATGCTGCCTGTTGGGTGCTCAGAGCAGGAGGACCAGCGACTGCATACCTGTATGCTTTTGCCATTTATTCACCCTGAGGGATTCATGCCTAGTCCCTAAGGCATGCTGCAGTGCTTGCGGTATGATCGAGCCCTACATTTTTACATCGGTTTTGTTCAGTTCCTGGAAATCTTTTGGTTTTCCCTTCATCTCCTCTTTTTCATAAAACTATGTCAATATAGAAAGACTAACTATGTGTAGGCATCATTTGAACCAAGTGGAAATCATATGACTCCTTCTCAATCCATTTGTTGAATGAGATCTGTGCCAAAGTGCAGTTGGCACCACCTGCATCTCTTCACTGATGTTAGCTAAAAATATCCGTACCTGAAATAGCACCTTTGCTGATTCTTGAAGCGCAACCAGTCACTACAGCAAAACAAAAAATGCAGCTTGCCTTTATTTTTTTCCCTTTATTTTCCCTTGAAACTAAATTGTCATGGACTCAAGCTAAGAAAATGTTTTTTATTGGTATTTTTACCTGCTAGGAAAAAAAAAAAAAGTCTTGGGACAGTACACATTCCCCAAGGAAGGATAAAGGGGAAAAAATATGTCAATTCTTAATGTATCTTATGCAGTAACCCAGTGTTGAAATAGGATTTCCCTGATAGAAAGACAACTCATTTCACTCCTACACTTCACTCATCACAGAATAGTCCAAAGAAAATTTGACAGAGAAAATACAGGGGATTTCCAGTGTATTTTTGCCAGAGAGGTCAGTCAGACCACTTATTCCTTGGAGGCATGTTTTATCCTTAGGAACAAAAAAAATAACAGTATTAGTGGAGAAAAACCAATTAGAAGACATAAGTTTTGAGAAGAGATTTGAGGGGAGTTTTCTTGGCCAAAAAAAAGCAGGATCAAGATTTAGTAGCGTGAACCTTTGATACAGCTATCTGCCACAATACGCAAGCTGGGAAAGGGGAGGGGTGTACCTTGCATCACACGTTACACAAGAAGACCCTCTCATCCTGCCAAATACTGAACCCAGAAACTGATGGAAAACATCAGTTGATTTAAAGTTTCTAAGAAGCAGCTTTTAAAACAGGGAGATTAAAAACAGATTAAAGGATTTGGTAAACTCCAGATTAATGGTATTTGTTGTTCAAGCCGCCACAGTGCCTCTAAAGGTTTCTGACTTCCCATACTTATCAGACCTGGTCTTCCCTGATTGTGGAGCTTTACAGAAAGAGGCTGGTGACCTTTTCTGTGATAGCTACAAGACATTGCCAGCTGACAGTTGCCTAGTGGACTGATCTTCTTATGCAAATCCATTCCCTGTTAAATGAAGCAACAAAGCAGTACCTTCAAAACTTGTGCTTTCAGGTTGTAAATGAGGTAGGCTTCTATAACTATTACTGTGGTCTGCATTAATCTCAGTAAAACTCTGGAGAAGGCTTCCATAAATTACTCCCCTAAAATTACCTAATAAGATTTAAGATGGGTCCATTAGGATTGATCCATTCATGAAGGCACCCTAAAATCCCCCTGATCATCCATCTGCTAAAACAAAAAACCACTCAAGGGGAGAGACTTTCCTTGGGATCCTATGAAGGAGTCCATGAAAAGTAGGGCTTCAAGTAGAATTGGCTCTGAGGTGGAAATGCCATGTGTACCATTTTTCCCTTCGAATAATATAGCATGTGCCTGATCAGAAGGGAGGCAAAGTGTCCAAACAGAGACCAGGATGGTAGCACGTCTTAGGTTATGTGACAAAAGCTTGTTTGCACACCCACAAAGGAGCACAGAGAAACAATGGAGGAGGAGCCAAAATAATACCCTGTCCAGATACTCCCAGACCCATCAGTTCATCAGAGGCCTGTCTACACAACCCCAGAGGAGCAGATGGAGGCAAAGGCAGGCAGGAACCCAAGTGAAGGACTCAGACAAAGAGACATCTGCCCTTTCTAGGGCTGTCCCAAGCAAGCTTCAGCCTCACTGTCCTGGTGTGAAGTTGATCCATCAAGATTTCCAGTGCTGGAGTACCCTTTGAAGACTGACTGGCAGAGGTTTCTGCCTGAGGGTATAGGCACATTAAGGAATGTAAGGCAAGAGCCTGTCATGACTGCATAGAACTTATTATGTCAGGAGTACATGGCAGGTGTGAGACAACTGCCACAAAACAAATTATTTACCTGCCTGCATGACAGTATTTTTATTTACTTCAAAATACAGGAAATACTGAAACAGAGATGAAACAGAATTAATCCTCAGTACATGATCAGGGCTCATGTTCTTGACTAATCCAAAAAATGTTTAAGTCGGGGTCTAATCTTTTGCAAAATTTTCTAGAATCCTCCTTCATTTTTTGTTCTCCTCCTGAATGGTAGAGTCTTCTCCATGACAGTCACCTTCCCTGACCAGGACAAAGCTGGTAACACCATCTGATTAGACCACTATCCCTTGTCTACAGAAGTATACCCAGCTCCGTCTTCCCAATACCCAAAATTTCCCACGACCCTTCTAAACTTTACTCTCACAGCTTTTTTCAGCCTCAGCTTTGCTGTCTCTGAAGACTTTCCACTCTCTTAATCCCCTCTCTGGAACAAGGTAGGAAATAAGCAATTTTCCACAGCTTTCATCAACTCTATTAACGTATTGGCTAGTTGCCAATGTACAGATGCCCTCTCCCTCCTGTTAATACTCCACTAGGTAATAAGAAATACCTCTTACTCGGCCAGTAAATACAGAGAATTTCATGACACACAATGCTGGAGAAATCATCTTCTTATACTAATCTGAAGATGTCAGCTGTATGTTAACAGACTCCTCAAACCATCACCAAAAGAGATTTATTTCCTTCTGTGTTTGTTCTACCTGATCTTTCCCAACCGGTGAAATTAATTTTAAAAGTAGGAACTCTCTTACTGGAACTTTGTTACCAAATAAATGTGCAGACAGAACAGTCAGGCCAGTGACCTCAAGAAGTCACCTGTTGCCTCACTGTATATCTATACAACCTGACATTAAAAGAGGAAGGAGAAGAAATAGGAAGGAAGGCACCAAGAAGGATGTCACAAAACACTCACTGATGTTATGGAGGACTTTCTGGTTCTCACTAATTCACTAAATGTCCTATTGCCTGCAAACCTGTCATTAATTGCATTATGGTCTATGCCCCTGAAACAGTCAAAGCTCTGGAGCCTTTAGCATTGAAGCAATTATGTCATACAAAATGAAGTGTAATGTGGCAATACAAAAGAGCCTAAGTATAAAATGCAAATGTGGAGAATGCTAAATAAACCTGATTAAAGAGGTATCTTGAAACAGGCTATCCAGGGGTATTAAAAAAATTAGTCCTATCACATTCTTTGCAAGAAAAAAAGATTGCAATTTTAATTTTCATTATATGAATTTGAATGTACAAATCGGGATTACTGAAGCAAACACAACTTGCTCAGAGCACATGAGACATCAGTGGATATATTTCTGTAGGAGCTGGAAATGTGCAGCTTGGATCTCAAGCATAAAGTCAAAATTGTGTATTTTCACAGCCAGAAGATAATTTAGTTCCTTGTCTGAAGACCATATTTTAAGGTTTTTTTTCATTTAACTTATCAAAGACATTTAGTTTTATTCCAATATTGTAGCTTGAGGACTAGAAAGTCATGCAAAAGGAATCTGATTTTTTCAAAACATGTTTCTCTATGGATTTTGTTGAGTCCCATCCATGACACTATAAATTAATCCTTTACAAAGTTTAAAGGAGAACTGCCAGTTAATGCCAGTTAATGGCAGTTAATTCAGATGCTGACTAAGCTGGCTACTAGGCCAATGTGTGCACCACCAGTAACAACCTATTTACTCTTAGCCCATGATCTACCACTTTTCTTTCACCTCCTGCTGCCCTCTGAAGGACTAAGCAAGATGACTGAGCTCCATGTGGTGTGTTGCGGAGGAGGAGAAGGGCTGTAGCGTGTATTTTTGGAAGCAAAGTTGGGACATGGGAGGAGGACATAAGGCTTGGTACTCTCCTGCACTCACAGGGTATGGAGATGAGGGTACAGGAGAGATGATGTAAGGGAATACAGAGGGAAACAATAATTTGAGCACCTCTTCCCTAGAAATATCCAGTTCAAAATTATCTATGGACAGTTTAGTCAGAGTGAAGATTAAAGGTACCTAGTGCAGGAACAAGAGTTAAAAGCTCAGACACCACTGTGTGATGAGCATTCTTCTGCTGCTTCCAGGGTAAACTTAGCAGCGGAAAAGCACTTTTTGTTTGCATCACCCCTAACAAACCCTGAGAAACACAGAGATGGCTCCATGCAGAGCTTCTCCAGATGTCTCTGCTGCATTTCCTAGTTCTCTGGGTGTAGTGCTGCACCCAGGCTGGCTCCAGCCTTTGTGCTGCACTAAGCCTTAGCAAACAATTTTTCCTAAAAGAAGCACATGGAAATCTCAGTGCAGAGACACTTAACCACTTCCTCAGGGACCAAGCTGATGCCAAAGAGGCAATTCAAGCCCTGTAAGACACAGGCTAACAAAGCCACTGTCTCAGTATTGGGCTTCCCAGCATGTCTTCTGGTAGCCATATAATCTGAACACAGGTATCTCATAACTGTCTTTCTGTCCTCCCCTGCTTCATGCAGCATCAAATGACCAAATTCCTGCATTGCATTTTCTTCCCAAGCAAACCCAGTGCTCGTGACTAAGGAGCTATTTCTGCAAAGATGTATGTGCCGGACTATCTGACATTCCCTTGCAATGCCCAGGCAATGTGCATCAGCTGTAACCAGGTGGCAAACCCTAGGGCCTTCAAGCAGTGAGTCCATTTGTGTGGCTCTCGGCCTGCCTCCCAGGAGCACTCTGCCAATTTCTACTGAGAGACTCTGCTAAAGAGCTTTCACCATGGGTCAAATGTCAAGTGCTCACCACAAAGTTTCTTCTTATCCTCCTTTTTCTGTGTTCTACCATTATCTTATCCTCCTGATCCATTAAAAAAACAAACAAACAAACAAAACACTAGAACTTTTTAATCTCCTCATGGTTTTCTGTTCCTTCATATGGTCAGTAGGTTTCATTCATTTTGGCAACTAATCTTTTGAGCTCCAGCAGGACTGCTTGGCTCTCATCTTCCCTAATTAGATTCCATTCAATACCTCCAGATTCATTCCTAGAGGGAAAAGGTGAACTCGTATTTCACTTGATGTACTTGATACTGGACAATTGTCTCTTCAAATCTCCAATCTGAGGAACTTTTATAGCTTAGAGTTAATAAAAATACACAGTCCCCTTTGATCTCAGGAAAAACACAGATAGAAAAACATGAAAGCTTCTCCCTCTTTCTATTTGACTCTACTTCTTTCTTAGTCTCAAGGCTCCCTCATCTTCACCACTCCCCTTTTTGAGCCTAACACAATTCCTCAGCTTTCATCTTTCTTTACACATTCCTCAGGTCAGGTCCATTCCTTATATTGAGACTAGCTTCATTGGGTAAAGGGATTTTACATTCAAAACAAGATTAAAATAGTCAGCAGTAGCACATCTTACCAGACTTACTAATCTGTCCATATTTCAATATGTGGCTCAGAGAAGGCAAAACTTCTGTGTCTTTTATTTTTAGGTGAGTAATTTATCTTATTTAAGGTTTTTTTCTGCCAATAGTTGTCGTTGATCTACATCACAGTAACCCCACAGTTCCTGCCTTTGAAAAGTGAAAACAGATAGTTAATGACAAAACTCCTACTTATCTGCAGCTTTTACCATCCTGATTTAAAGTGTTCTTAAACTTATGGTATTTTCCTTGATGTACCAGGGATCTCATTCAGGAACTACTTTAAGGCCTTTAAGTCCTCCAGGCCTTACTTTGTCTTCCCCACTATCACCAGCCAGAGATAGAAGAGTCCTTCATGATGGTAAGACAGGGCAGACATCTAGGACTGGTCCAGTTTCAAATCTGTCTCACCATATGGCTTGAAGCCTGTGTTTCCCATTTTTAATAGCAGTTTTATAACAGCTGTAACTGCAGACTTTATCAGAATTGCTGGGATTTCAAAGTCAGTGCAACAAGAAAACAAAAAGGCTCCTGTTAGTGTGGACTGCCAAGTTAGTAAATTATTTTTCACTTCTGATTAGTTCCAGCGTTGTTCCCACGCTTAGTCTCTGTCTTGTGATCAGCAGCAGAAGCTGTTTAGTAACTAGGATCCTTGAATCCCTACAGATTAGAGGCCACCAAGACTAGCTTTGCTGGATCACCCTATTCCTCAATGAATTGATGACATCCTTAAGGCTTAAGGTCATAAATGGATTTGATAAATTACTTGGAGACCTAGAATAAAAATGATTACTACATTATACAATAAGATGCTCCTTCACTCTCCAGGGAAGGCATACACATTGACTCTGATGTGCATGAGGATCTCAGAAAAGCAGGTGAACACAGAGGTGTCTTTAGGTCAGCACATCGACTTCATGGCACAAGTGGTTGTTACAAACCTTGCTGTGCTCAGGCAGGCTGTGCTCGTTGAACAGTAGATTAAGCTTAGCTGGGAAGTTTCTTTTGAGTTTCTTTGAAAGTCCCAGAGGCAGACCTAAGTTCCCTAAGCAAACCTCAGTAGACTTCCACAGTCAGAGCAAAGACACATCCCTCCCACAGAAACTATCTATCTTTCACAGACATGGCATAGTGAGTTGCCTTGAGCTCCCAGGAGCCCCTAAGTGAAAGTCTCAAAGTTTAGGACCACTGCTTTGCTTTTTACTTCAGAGCAGACCTGAGTAGAGAGAAAAAGTAGCCAAGACCCAAATCCAGGACAGAAACATCTACTCATCACTTTTCCACATTCATGGCCATCAGATGCATGAACATCTGTGTGAAAAAACATCTGTGCCCAGACTGTTCTTTACAGCAGTGGATTAATGCATAAAGAAACCACTAGTGTCAAGAAAGCTGTTACCTGTAGGTAACTAAATGACACCGCTCAGCGATGTAACCAGCAAAATTATGGCTAAGGGTCCACCTCTTGCTTCTCTGACCAGGAACAAACCTTACAGCAAGGCAGGTCTAAGACATGTTAGAAACCCATGAAACAAAGGCAGCTGTAAACTGTAGCTTTATTGCATTGTGAAGAAACCAACAACAAAGCAGCATCTAGGAATGACACACATAAACATAACCTGTTTTGTTTATGACAACCATTTTTATTAGGCTAAAAAAAATAAATCAAGAGGCTCAAGCTGGCATGCTGTGTTAATAAGATTCAGATTTCTGTTGATGCAGACTTGCAAAAAATCACAAGGTCTGGCAAAGATTTTAGAGAGCAAACTTTGCTAGTAGATATGCATCAAAATCAACCAAAGCTATGGAGACAGAGGCTGATATTCTGCCTTTAAAAAGATAACTGTATTTTAAACAGATTGAGTGACTGATGTGTTATTTCTTACCAGTGCTTAATGCAGATTTAATTCAATTTCCAAACAAGTCAATGAAAAATTTCCATTGACTAGAATCATAATTGGATGAGAGCTTAACTATAGCAGAAATCTTTTTGCCAGGAAGTGACCTGAATTGATAGTCTTTAGAAAGGTCTCTAGGTATCAAATACACTTAAGCACTTTAGAAAGACTAAGAGAATTCATTAATAAAAGGAGAAATAGAATATTCATTTTAAAAGGCATTTGTGAAGCAGAGCTGTTAGGTTCCTGTACGTGATTAAATATAACATTGTTGAGTAAATGAATAACTTCTCAGTATACCAAAGGTCTTGCATTTAGCATTACCATGTAATATACACTGCAATCACTAGAAAAGCAGCTCTAGTCTCAATATTACAACACTTATCTGCCACAATGACTTTTGTCCTGTGTATCATGCAACTTCATTCCTGATCAGAGTTCAGGAAATGATTGCTTTAACAGCTCTGTGTTATCTCTCAGGCTTTGCAATACACATCATATTTTTTAATATGGAATGGTTGCTGCTAAGCATTCTTTGTACATTTTCTCCACTTCCAAACTACGCTTTTCCTCAAAAAGATTACTCCAGTCACTAACATCCCCTACAAAGAACCCTTATTGACACTGTAAGATGTCATACACAGGTTTTAGGATTCAGTGTTTATTTTCACAGGAAGCGTTATTTATATCCCTCTATAGGGTAAGTGAGATGTTTTCCCTTGTGTTTTAAAATTATTAATGGATTTGATTCCTTCCCAAACCAGAGCAGTCCTTCTACTCTGCAGGGCCACTGGGCTGTGGCCAGCTTTCCACTTCAGTTATCCAAAAGTTGTCTCCTGTCTTGAGGCAGGGGTGAGCAAACAGCCACAGACTGACTTCTGGGTTGTTACATAGATAAAAAAGTTAACTGGTCTCATCTTCTGTTCACCTTAATAAACGGGCTGGATGCCAATTGCCTTCCATGAACTATTCACCAGCTGCTTAGTTATTCCTGCCACAAAGGCTGTAATTCTAGAGTTACTTCAGTATAAGACGGCACTGATAGTCTGGAGGAGAAGGCTTACAGACACTCAGAAATAACCAAAGATTTTCTTTTCAGAAAGCCAATGGCTCCTTAAAAAGCTCCTGTAGCTTTTTCAAAAAAAAAAAACCAGCAAATGTCTCTTTGGAAGAAGAACTCAATAGTCTTAATGGCTGCAAAAGCTCTGTCATTCTGTCATCTCATATCTAAAATCTACTATCCTTTTAGCTGCAGAGAAGGAAAGAACTCATTGCCACATCACCAACTCCCTGGCTCTCCCCATCTCAAGTGAGTCTTTGGTGACTCAGATGCACACAGATTTAAAGAGGAAAGATGTCCAAAAAGCTGTGTGCCAATCCAGTTGTAAGACAGGTGTGAAAAAAACCCTCATGGCTAGGATATCTATTGCATTTCTCACCATTGTACACTGAATATTCAGCTAATACTTGTGGAAGGAAAATTCTGCTAATGAAGCTGGGAATAGCACACCTAACAATAGGAAGGATGAAAATGGTATCTTCAGAATGGCTGAAAATACACCTTTACAGAAAAGAACATCACTAAATGCCCCATTAAATGTCCTTAGAGGTCTTCTTTGCAGATTGGAAGCTACCCCACTATACAGCACCACACATGTTTTCTTCATTCAAAGGGAACTCAAAATTATTCAACACATTTTTTCACCCCAAAATATGTATTATGTTAGAACAAAGTAAGGCACTGGATAATATCCAAGGAAACGAAGCATTTCCTCCCCCTAGCCTTCCAGCTCTCAGGGTATCTCTTTTCACACCATGTCGATGACAAGGTAAAGACAGCAATGCACACCGCTGTTCCCTAATTCAACTAATTACTCAAATCACACTATAGCTAAAGTCCTGTGAGCAAAATCCATTTATAGAAACAGTGATGAAGGCATGCATGTTCCATTCAGAAAGACAGTTGAAATAGGATCCCCACAGCACGAGGTAAAAGCAAAGCATGTAACAAGGTAATAACTATATGATGAAATATTATTGAAGACTAAGTGCTTGCTTTCCAATCTTGAATCTACATTGGAACTGCAAACAGAGCTCCTTTCCGGGTAAAATCTGTGCTTCTTCTACACAAAAATTCTGTAGAAATTAACATCACTCAACTGCCTAGGATTATTAGCTCAGGTCATTTTTCTAAGAAATGACTATGTTCATCTGATCCACTGGATATGTTGTTTTGGAAATAAGTATCACACTTCAGCAATAAAATAGAGTTAGACATGGAAATACTTGTGGTTTAATTGAGTTTTTATTATCACTGCTGTTACCATTGCTTTCTTATCCTTAATCATGCTGTTATTAAATGCCAGTATCACTTTTATGTTTGAAAATA